>WBMZ01005288.1:0-40270 GCA_013400975.1 Atrichornis clamosus | reverse complement strand
TATATATATAATTTTATATATATTCTATAAGCTTCTTGATACACATTCTAGGAAAAAAGATAGAAAACATATCTTGCTCAAAAAAACCCATTTCTCCCATGACTCAGTTTGGGTTGCATGATACTTGAAATGAAACATTTCTGGAATAACAACTCCTTGGACTTACTACTACACCAAGTAAAATTTAGAAAATATGTCCCTTCTGAAGGTGACAGAGTAAGTGCATAGGTTGTAGATATGCTGTCTTAGCCATTTCTATCCCAAAGAAAAAATCTAACCTACTCCACTCTCTGGCAAAAGGAAGGCACCACAAGGATTTCACCAAGCTCCCAGGGACGCACTATGGAATGTCAATAGTTTGTTCTCAATGCAGCTTGGATTGCAGGGAACTCTGAAAACAAAAAAGTACCAATTTTGTTATTGATGTTGTTTTTTATTTGTTCACTTATTTCCAAATAGCCTCCCTGTTTCCATCCTGTTTTTTTCAACTAGGTAAAATTGCACAGAATATAGAATTCATCCATTTCTCTGCATGCCTGTAAGATATGCCCATGATAACTTTATAACCCTTTAGTCATTCATATATTAGATGCATGGCTAATTTGCTTCAGGCAAGAGCATTAACGAAATGAAGCTATGTTTTCTTTTTGGATGCTGTATATATGTATATTGCTGCAGATAGAAAGGGTCAATACATTTCCTAGCTTGAACAGGGGACTCAATAAAATTGTTAAGAAAGAACCATCTTTGAGAGCAACGTTTGACAACCTGTTGATTGCATACTCTTAGCATTCTTATACTTAAAAATTTCTAGTAAATCCTTCCATAGGCTGAAGCTCACAGAGATCACCATATAACTTGTATCATTGTTTCAGTATCCATTTTACCTGAATGAGTACATTGTTTTTCTAATGCATTTTATTTGGGGGAAAAAGGTGATGTCATAATTGCTTATCATGTCTAGGAATTTCAAGATCTTGACTGGTAAAGATTTCAGTACCTGACACATGCTGGTCTGTTAGTTTGTATGTATCAAATGAAAATATGAATTAAACACTTGATCTGATGCATACTTGTCTGAAGTGAATGGGGGCAAGAACAAAAGTTAATGCAGCAAAACAGAAAAAGAGAAATGCCACTGTGAACTCAGGATTGCAGTCTCTGCAAGGGACAATGGAAGAGAGACAGTCACTTCTTATGAAAAAGAATATTTAGCTCCACCCAAAAAGAAAGACAAGAACCTCTTAACAACTTCTCAGTTCTCAATAACCTCTACAAAGTAGGATCTTCCCATTTCTACAGTGACATTGAATTCATAAGGTGGCCACCTAGAAAAGTCCTAGGTACAGTGAAGAGCTATTTTTATGTAAAATATTTTTCCTTTTATTTTCTCTGTTCAGTCAATCTATGTCACTCCAAATATTGACCACATCTTGTTTATTATTTTCTTCTCACTGATGCTGGAAGCCATGGCAGTTACATGCTCAAATACAAAGTTCATAGGAACACAAACATTTTATTTTAAGCAAGGTCAATTTTTAAGAATATTTAATGGCTAGACTTTAACATTACTTAAAAATTGCCAGTAAAAATTTCAGATGAGAGTCAGTTAGTCAGACACTCAGTAGTTTGCATGATAAAATCCAAAACAAGCATCTCAATTTAGCACTGCCCTCTAGAGGTGATATTTCTTCTCAGAAAACTAAGCCTTATTGCAGAAAAAATTAAAATTACTCATTTAAATTTAATTTATTGAAAATCAACCTTTTCCAATTTATATATACATTCAGACATAAGTTTTAAGTTAAAAGAACCCAAACAAAAGCAACTAGATCTTGAAGCCTAAAATGGGATTTAGAAAAATATCACTTTGCTAATGGAAAAAGTTATTTTCAATCAATCAATCTAAAAAATAATGCTTGAATAAATACATTTAATTTCTTTATCTGCATTTGAAGAACAGCTTGTAAAACTATGTTTCCATTTTGAATATAGAAGTCCTGGAGCTTTAGCTCCCTTTAGCTTCCCTTAGCAAAGGGAAGAAAAAAGATGTTCTGCATCATATTGACCTAACATTAAAACAGAAAAAAGCACAGGCACAAGGTGAAACAATGAGGAAATCAAATTCTGCAACAGTTTCTCCAGGAATAATGAATGGTTTCTTTGAAGCTTAAAACAAAGACCTTTTTATTTGTCTTTTAAATGTAGTTTAATTTCTGTTCTTTGTTTTCCTAGGATAAAGGATTATTATTCATTAATAAAACATAATGCCTTCTTTTCTACAAGAGGAGAAGAAGCCAAACATATTTGTATTGAATAAGTTGATTGTTATTGATATTAATTCATATAATACTAAGGAATCCTAAACAACCGCTTAAAGAATAGAAAATGCTAGCTAAAAGTAATTGCTGCATACTTATGTGAAAAATAAGTGGCTTCCACTCCTTTCTCTGTTTTACACTTCATGTTTCTTTTCCACAAGCAGAGAAGTCAATCTATTTTCATTAACAAGTGTCTTGGTTTAGGACAGATGCTCCCCAATTTAGTGTTCCCTCAGAAACATTCCAAACCATGAGCCATTTGCTCACTCCCCATTTTCTCTCCCCTTGTGGTGGGATGGAGAACTGGAGAAATGAAAGGTAAAGATTATGATTTGAGATAGGAACTATTTTCTGGGAACAGCAATGACATAAGAAAAAAACAATAACAGCAACAATATTAATAAAAGCATATGCAAGAACAGCCAATAATTCACATGTGAAAAGAGCTCAGCATGTGGGAACCTGCAATATGCAAATTGGTGCCATGCTAGCCCTGACCAGAAAAGACTCCCTTCTCCCATCCTCAGCAATGACACGAGGTGGTATAGAGTAACCTCTGGGTGCTGGCCACGCACCCTCCTCAATCTCATGCCCAGATCTTATGCCTTCTCACTATATACGTAGGTATATAGAGATGGAGATATAGAGAGAGAGAGACAGATATATACATATATATATATATATATATGAAAATATAAGCACAGCTACCATTTCTACAATCAATTGCAATCTCTCCGAGATGTCTGTCGAGTCCATTTAGTCCATGACTGTGAGTATATCTGTCCTAGATATCTTCCAGGGCACGAGGACTGGTGTGCTGTCAGCTGGTTCCAAGCTGCATCAGGAGATCATGACTGGGTTATCTGGAGCAGTCCATACTCATTGTCCATGGTAGTTGTGACACGCAGTGGCAGGGTCTTTCAGCAAAGAAAATTATACACTTCAGTGTTACAGGCTGTTCTCACCCAAAAGTCAAATCCCCTTGAGGTACATATCGTGTTTCCCCATCCCTCTGCACCCAGGGCCTTGAACAAAAACAATTCCTTGGAGGGGTTTGCCTTTGATTGAGCCAGGACTAGTCCGATTTGTCTTCATTTCTCATATGCACCACAGGGACTTTATCCCCTTCTCTGGTTTGTGGGGGTTTTGATTGGGCAGGTGCAACTTCATTGGTAGAGTTAATGTTAACTAACCAAGAGGCCTTTGCTAAATGTACATCCCAATATTCAAAGGTCCCCCAACCCACTGCTTTCAATGTGGTTTTTAACTGTACATTCTACTGTTCAACTTTCCCAGAGGCTGGTGCATGACAGGGAATATGATACGCCCACTCAGTACTGTGCTCTCTGGCCCAGGTGTCTACAAGGCTATTTTTGAAATGAGTCCCATTGCCCATTTCAGTTCTTTCTGGGGTGCCATGTTGACACAGAACTTGTTTCTCAAGGCTCAAGATGTCAGTGGGGTGAGGCACAGGGTACATCTCCAGCCATCCAGTGGTTGTTTCCACCATGGTCAGCACACATCCCAAAATGACTCTCCTTGCCCTTGATGTTGTCATGTCATGAGCTGATACCACACAGTACAGTAACAAGGCAATCCTGATCCCTCTCCCCGCTCTGAAAAAGAGCACTGCAGTGGACACACAGTGCACACATGCAAGTATATACAGGGTTAGGTACCACACCCACGTGAACAGGCTGAGTAACACCGTGACCAGTGGATCCATACCTAACACAACAAATGCCTAGAGCAAGTTTGTTAACAACCCAGTCTGGTCAGATCTAGAGTTATTGCAAGTATTTATGCCTCACATTGGGCACCAAATAAGGCTCTTGTGTTTCAGGAATGGTGTTTCCCAATTTAGTGTTGCCACTGAAACACTCCAAACCATGAGAAGTTCACTCACTCCCCTCATTCCCTCTCCTTCCTCCTGAGGAATGATGGAGAGGAGAGTTGGAAGCACAAAATGTAAAGATTATGACTTGAAATAAGAACAATTTAGTAGAAACAGCAATGACATAAAACAATTACAATATTAATAAAAGGATATACAAGAATGGTGAATGATCCATGTGAGAAAGCTCACCATGTGGGAACCTGCAATATGTGAACCACCACTACATTACTCCAACTACTACATCTCTCCAACTGGAAGAGACTCCCTTCTCCCTACCCCGCAGTGATAAGAGGTGGCATAGAATAATCTCTGGGTTCCAGGCATGCCCCCTCCTGTGTACTGCAAAAAATTATCCCTGTCCAGGCCAGACCCAGGACAGCAAGCATTTTCCATAGACTGAAAATTAATTGTAGTAATAATTTTTTGAAAGCAAACTTTGTCTACAATAAAGGTTTGGTTTGGGATTCTTTTTTTTTTTGCATTATTCTACAAACCTCTGTCAGTGCAAAAGGTGCTGATGCATGACAAAAACTTGCACTCTCTCAGACTCTCCCTTATGGACTAGAAGGTCCTTAAGGTCTCTTCCAACACTAACTATTCTATGATTCTATGATAATCCTTCCCAACCTAAATATTAGATTACAAAATATTTTCCACCAGTGTTTCAAATAAAAAAACCCAAACAACAAAAATCAAATCAAACCAAAACCAAAAAAAAGCTGGAACATCATGTAGCATCATAAAAGAAGAGTTTGAGAACAGTTTGGCTTTGCAGAACCGTAACTGAAGAGTGATAGGCATAAGGAATTAGATCTGCACCTTCAGTCAATTCATCCAGTACAGCTACACTAATGCATCAATGTGCTCAAAAGTAGATATGAACCCAACAAAACTGCCAAATTTTCTTTCAAAAATATGAATTAACCATTGTTCTGACCTTGTGATAGTCCAATCAGCTTTATGGGGCAGGAGCAGTGGTGGGGGTTTTCGTGTGAAGGTTGTGTGAAAGGTACTTAAAAGTTAAGCTAAACTAGTTTAACTAGTGGAGGTTTATAGTTGACCAGCCTCTCATTTTTTATTTTGTTTTTATTTATCTAAATTGATAATCACACCTGTTTTAAGTACTCAAATCCCTTCACAAATTCATATTAAAATAAATAAATATTTGGCAAGAATCTTCATTGTGTCTATTTTAACATAAAGAGTGCTACTCAAAGACAGAAATAGAGACTTGTCAATCCCACTATTTTTAATGTTACTTGAGGGTGTACTCTTTTCAGGGCACATATGGTCATTTGTGATTGGAACAGCAGTGTTAGTTGTCAACAATACATATAGAAAAAATTTTCAGTTTTATATAGTGTTTCAGAATTTGCTCTGATGTACCACAGTGTTGGTTGAATATAAGATTCATATATTCTCATAATATAACATGAGAAATTTTTTCAAATGGAATATTTTAATCACCTTTAAAAATGGGCCTACTACAGTGAGACTGAGAAGAAATTACAGATGGCAGTCATAAACCAAAAAGTGTGATGGACATGTTCCGATAGACACTTTAAAAAGGATTTTTATTTTCATTTTGAATTAAAATTATTTGAACTTGAAAATATTAAGGAATAGGTTTTTAGGTACCCTGGGATTAACTTCATTGGCAACTGTTCCATGAATGGAAAAAGAAAAATCCATATTTCCTTCTTCTTCAGTCTATTGCGAGTTCACTATAACACGAAAACTAACAAACAGGGAAATGAGCCTTGTAGTGAAAATTATGTTTGTTTCAACGTAGAACTATTTCAGGATTCCAGTATCAGAACAGGCTTAACCAACTAGATTATCAATTTACCAGGTCCTGATAAGCACATGGTGCAATTTCTGGAAGATTTACAAGTAAGAAGAAACAACAAAAAAATGTTTTATGAGTTCACAAACAGTGAACTTGAATTTGCCTATAATTAAGGGTAAAGTGAAGGACTCAGCCATTCAAGCATGGCGTTTAAGAAGTGAGTTTTCCTTAATACTGATATGGATTTTATCAAAGGTTGATCTTCAGGTGTTTAATATATCCATATGTTTTGAAGTCTGACTTCAAATATTTCATTTCCTATGGAAGGCAACAGATGAAAAAGGAGATGGGTACTACAATGGAAGGAATAGGTATCAATTTCATTTTATTTTTTTCTTCCCATAACCTGAACAGCCCTTGTAAACTCTCAGGAGACAAGATGTCTCAAGGTTGTGTTTCTGACAGAAACCTTTAAAACAAAACAAAACAAAAACCAAACAAAACCAAACAAATCCCCAAAACCCCAAAACCAACCAACCAAAAAAAAAAAAGGTGCAATAGAGTATATTGCTAATGGTACATTGGGAAGACTTAATGTTTCTCCGTCTGCTTAGTGGGTCTAGGAATTGAGCATCATAAAAACCTACTTTGGCGGAGAGGACCTTAAGTGTAATTTTTTTTAAAATTTTTATGAATATATATGAACATATCTGACTTGAAATATGTCATTTACTTTTAAAAATATCTGAAATCTAAATTAAAAAAAAAAAAACACAGGTGAGTCACACATTAAAAAAACCTGAAACAACCACAAACCAAAAACCCAGAAACCTTAATGTATTGTCTATAACAACTGCAATTAAATGGGTTTTTTTACTTGTATTACCTTCACAAGTTGCCAATAAATAAACCTTCAAATTAGTTCCTAAACATACTAGTTGTTATTATGCACCTTTTGTCCTTGTTGCTAAGGCTAGTATGAGAAGAAACCATGATAAAATAGGAAGAAAAATTATTTTTGTCCTGGGTGAAAAAGAAATGAAGCTCTGGAAAACTGTCAAGAAAAGATCCACTCGCATGAAAATTCTAGCTCAGTTTTTCTACCAGGAGATCCCCATCATTCCCCATGTTTATTTTGTTTGGGTTTGAATGAAAAGATCAATTTCCTCATTTCTATTCAAAATAAATGACAATATTAGTACAATCCTGCTTTTTTAAAAAATTCAGAAATTAATATAAATTTAATGAAACCCAAACTCCAAAAAAGACACATCAGAAAACCACACCAAAACGCCACTACATAGGCTGTGAAAGAGAGTCAGTGCAGAAAAAATAAAAAGATAAAAATATCGTGGATATGCTGAATTGACCTTCTGCTTTATAGGTTAAGTTTTCAGAACTAACCTCCAAAAGTGCATGTATTTGCTGTTTGTGCACATAATCAGGTAATTGTGCATTCAGATCAGGCTGTCAGATGCAGACACCTTGTAGCTGGACTAAAAGTTCACAGTATGCTCTACGTTACTGATAATTTCAAAAGATGGACATGAATGACTGTGGGATGGGTGGGGAGGAAGGAAACCACAGTGTTTGGCTGCTTGTTCACATTATCTCATTATCAATAAATATTTCTTAAACTGAAAAAATTCAGCCTCATAGCTTCATTAAAAGCACTGGCAATTACCATATCTACAGAGAAGTGAGAAGAAAAAAGACCAAGCAACTTGGCTATTGGCAACATTGGCGGAAGCAGCAAGAAAATACCAGAATGCTTCCGAAATTCTGCCCCTTGCTTTATCAACACTTCTCCATGCTATGAAAGGTGGACTAATCATGGTGCTAAGTCCTACTGTTTTCTAACTTCAGGGATTGCAGCAATCTGAAGGTACCACATGAAGTGAGGTGCCAGGACTCTTCCATGCTTTTTCTAGAACAACAAAAGGTCAGGGACTTTGCGTAATCACAGAATCAGAGAATGGATAAGATTGGAAGAGACCACAGTGGGATCATCTGGATCAACCTTCCTGTTCAAGCAGGATCATCCTAGAGCATCTATTTTGATATATATTTATACATATGATATGTTTAATACATTGATATTTCATCACGCTCTGCCTTCCCTTACTCCAGAAAAGCCAGGCTTGCTTACCGGCATCTGAGAACCTGGCCATCATGTTGCATCAATGAACAGAATTGAGAGAGCACAGAGACATATTGCACACATTTGCAAATACACAAATGCAGTTACAGCAAATTGAAAAATCAGACAGTGTATCATACTGAAGTAGAATTTTCACTTCAGGTGTGTTTGATCTGTTCTCCCTTTTTTTTTGGTCTTGAAGCCATGATGCTTCTTGTTCTCTTCACCCAACTTCTAGGCCACTTCTGTACTTTCTGTTCCTTCTGTTGATATGCTATTAAACAGATATTTTGAAGCTCAACATGCCTGAAGAGTTTGCATAAAAGACTTTTAATCTTGAGAGAGCAACTAAAAAGCAAACACATTCAGAACACATTGCCTCGCTTCTCAAAGACTATTACGTTTTTAGTAGGCCTGTTTGTGCCTGTACTTAATCCTAGTTTAAAACATACATGAGGGAAATTATTACTATTAATCACTAATCATGAATTGCCCTTCTCCCAGCAGATGTGAACAGCTCCAAACAGTATGACTTAATCTTGAGGATCTAGAGAATGGGATCCCAGTAAAAATCAACAAGTGTCATCTTTGCCACTCTTAGCTTTCCAGTAGATCAATGCAGTGATTTTTCTTCACTTCAGTGTCTACCTGTCACTGCCCTTCAATCCCATTTTGAAATACAAAACTGTCTGTTAAGGCTTCCTCTTGAGCAGCTAAACCACTCTCTATTTTCAAGCCATTATGATTGTAAAGTACTGTTGAAAATTCACACTAATAACAGACTTGTAGGTGGATAGATGGCACAGAAGTTCACTTCAAGTAGAAAAATCAACACTTCGGATTTTTCTCATACCCTCTTAAAGAAGGGGTCATCACCTGCCCTTCCTGGACACTCTCTCGTGCATTTTCTGCAGAGGTATCGTGACACTATGCATTATTATAAATGACTGCAGTTAGAGCCTTTGGCAGCGTATTTGCGGGTTTCATCTGTAAAAGCTCAGCAAAAAGTCCATAGGGCACTATGGAGACAGCTAGGAAAGACAAGAGGAATGGAAAAAAGAGGTGACAAGGACAGGCAAGCACAAAATCAAAATATTTTATTTTCTTTCAGAGAAGTCTCTTTTCTTTATCAGTTGTATCTAAAAAATCATGTTGTTATTTGAGGATCTAATGAAGAGATTTATATTAATAAAAGCTTCATTCATTCCCTCAACCAAGCTTTCTTCATCTAACTACTATGAAAGACTAGCAAAGCTCATTTTCTAGACATAATTTGCAATAAAATAGCTGGGGAATGTTTTCACAAATTAAATTAGTGACGGCAATCTCAGAGAGATATAGGTAATGAAAACATTCATGAGTGTGCATGTGACAAAAAAAAACATGTGCTGTAAGCCAAACTTGCTTTTCATTGCTCTTTTGTCACATCAGATGTTTTTATACAAAAACATAGACTGTCCATGTATTCACCACATCTGGTGTCCCAGTTTGGGTTTTTAGTGAAAACATACAAGAATGTGACAAACTTTGATTGATTAGCTAAAGTGAGTGACAGCTTCCTTCTAAGCGCCTAGACCTGATAGCATGCACCAGCGCACAGGAAACCAAAATGTAGGTGTCAGCCAAGTGCAGCAGTGGCTCACGCTAATTTTCATCAGGAGATCCAATCTTCACATCCTGTTCACATAGACACATAGAGCTGAGCTCTGGGTTATTCCAGAAAATTGTCAGAGCCTGACTTTTATTAAAGCTCACTTTGGCTGACAAAATGCTGACAGTTTCAGACAAAAATGCCTATAATATTATACAGTGTGAAAATGTTAACCAGTAGGCAATGAGTAATCTTCAAAAAATATATACTGTTTGGAAACTAATGTAATCCTCATAATATCAGTAGAAAATAGCATGTTAAATATGTAGAGAGAAAAGCACATTGAGTAAGATGTTTCGTGCTGGGTCTTGATCGTTACTCCCTCTTTGTGAAGAAATTACACAGTTTAACAAAACAGACCTGGAATTGCTGCGCATAATACAAAAATATATATACAATTTATACATTAAAACATATACATTTTTATAGGTCTGTCCATTCTAAAATAGGCCTGGTTTCATAGAAAAATTATGTATGTTTTTCTAAGCAAAAAACAAGGCAAATTTCTTCTCATATTTTCTTAAGTGTTGCTAGAAGATATTGGCAGCATGTTCTCTCTTTCTGGCAGGATTGAGGGTGAAGAATGAAGGTTCACTCCTCGAGAGTGTGAAAGAGATGTTCATATTTTCTGTTAAAACTGAGACCCTTGAAATTACATTAGAGATGGGCAGAAAATGTTTTTAATATTTTTATCTTATTTTAAAAATTAATTCTTTGTTTGCAGTGGGTTGAAAGAGTCTGAGAACCAATGTGTCCAAAATATTCCACCAGTCTGTTGGATACTGTCTTTCTAGAAAAAATACCCCAAACTTCTCATCACATACCTGCCTTGCCCAGTTCAGGAGGATTTTCAATAATTTTCAGATATAAGCTCTGGACTATTCCCCACACTCATTGATTTGGCATGCATATGCATGGCGAATGCAAGAAAATTCTCTCTGGAAATCCAGAAAATTAAATGCAGTCAAGTATCCTTTTTTTTTTTTTTTTCAATTTTGAAGATTCATGTTTTCTAATGAAAAATGACTTCTGCTTAATTTATGCAGTCTGAGCTGTCTGGACCAGCTTTCTCTTGTCACTGTTCTCGTTCCCTTCCCATACACAGATGTCCATTCTTGAGCATTGCAGCTTGAGCACCTGTAGTATTAAATTTTGGTGAGAACTGCTTTGGCCCCTGCCAACTACATCTCCCACAGATGATGCTGATGCAGAGGATCAAAACACTGTGCATGGGGCCGTGCAATTTGGGCAACTTTCCCTCAGAGCTGTTGGCCAATGTCTGGTTTCCCTTCCGGAAGATTTAAGTTACTAGGATAGATTTAACCAAAAGGACTGTTTCATTCCTGCCTCAAAACATAACACAATCATAATAAAGGAAATTAGGAGATTGATTCCTAATTGAATAAATTAATTTACCTTCCACAGCCCTAACACTGATAAAGCAGTTTAATTTACTAAAGTTTGCCTTAATCTCTGTAAACCCACAGCCTGGTAGATAATTTCTAACACTCTCCACCAGTGGTCCATCTTGGAAGGGCAAGAAAGTGGTGGACACAACAGATTTTTCTTCACTAACTATACTCTCAGCTTTCTGGCTGCATTTCTTCTGTGAAGTTAAGCATCATTCAATAGGCATCATGAAGAAGCTTCACAAGTGTGAATCCAAAACAGACATCATGGGATGATGTACACAAATCCCAAACATCTCACGGCCTTTACATTAGTACTAGTCAGACCATGGATAAATCTCATTTTCACAATTTTTTTTCTTTAAAGCAGGAGAAACATGCACAGATCTAAGATAAATACTTTAAAATTCACTGAGTGAAATCCAGACATGCATTCACCTCCACACTCTACAGATGTTCCCTCTCTATGTTACAGTCATGCAACAGGCCTGGCTCTTGGATGCTTTAGGTGCCCACAGTCACATTTTGCACTTGAGCCCAAATTTCAGTCTTCTGTGCATATACTTTTCTTCCTCTCAAATATTCCTGCAAATGACATATCCCAAGCAGCTGGCTATGTAATTGCATAAACCAAGCATACACCAACTCATCAGCTGGAAGCAACCAGATCTCCTTCTGTTCTTCTTTTGCACTACTTGGTCACAGGGTAACTAAGGCACCAACTTAGAGCTGCTGTGAAAAACGCCAAATGTAATCCTAAAATATATTCTTGTTAGACCCTAGGGAATATTAATACCACTGCTCAAAATACTGGTGGCTTTCATCTGGACTATTTTGTACGATTCTGGTCATGCATTTCAAGACAGATTAATCCAAAGAGATACATATGCAGAGAGCAGCTAGTAGGATGATCGGAAGAGGAGAGAATCTTTTTCACAAGAGGCTGCAATTATGTGGTTTGTTAAGCTTAATTAAAACCAAAAAATGTTAAGTGAGGGGAGAGAGTGGGAAAAAGTTTGTACATATATCAGAAGAGAAGAGCAGATGGAGAGAAAACATAAGGAGAAACTATTTATGCTATACAAGAATACAGGAAGAAGACAATTGGGATTAATTGGTCACAAATAAATTCAGGCTGAAAGCAAATTTCCTACCCATCACAGAAGAATATTTAGGAATAATTTTAAGGTTACAACAGGAAGTATACAAACCTTCAAATAAACTTGATGAAAAAGCTTCAAAGACTAGACCTCATCATCCAGTTTATAAGCACATTTACCCACTCTTCAATGAAGGATGTGGCCAGAGCTGAAAATACAAAGGAAGGTCCCTTCTTATGCATATACTTATCACCTGAACCCTGTGCTTAAATTTATCATTTCAACAGCCATGATTATTAGCTATCAGATCCCAAATATGAATCAAAAGTGCCCCACCAGAGTTTGCATTCTGTCTAGAAAAAAATATGTTGACCCCAGATGAATACATGTAAGTGAACAGAAATGCTATTTTTTCGATATGGATATATGTACAGCAGCAAAAGAAAACACGTCCAAATTCTAATACTGATTACTGGACAGAAAAACCCCCAAAATAATATGATTGTTTATTTTTAGTTGAAGCACAAGAGAAAGCAATCATAGGGTTTGACCTGATACACCAAGTTACATTTCAAATTGTTCTGCTCTAGTTCTTATGCAGTTAACATCGTTAAGCAACTGAGAAAAGGAGGGCTGAGGATAGTGAGAGAGAAAACATATAAAAATTCTTGCAGTAAGATTAACTTGTTTTATCCTTGCAACTGGTGTTTTGTTGTTTGTTGGTTTTGTTGGGTTTTTTCCCAGTTTTCAGCTAACAGAAAAATTGTAAAGTTATTACTTTGAGATCATCTCTGAAAGCATGTAGCAATTCAAAATTCATTTTGACAATTTTTTAGCTGATGTAGTTCAGATATAATGAAGACATCCCACTAAATTGCACACTAAGCATGCAGAATTATGCAAATTAAAGACAGTCTAAGTCAAAATTTCACCATTAAATTTTTTTTCCATGTGCCATTTAATATCTTTTTTCTACTGTATGTGTTCTTCCTGCTTTTATTGATCTGTCTCTATAGATTTGATGTATTGGACTGTTATAATTTTCTGATTTTACTCTTTTAGCATCTCTTTTAGGAACTTTTTACTGTCTAGTTCAATAAGTCATACTCAAACCCCCACAAAATCCACGCCTGTTGACATTTTCTGCTTGAATACAAAGCCAATACTGATGCAATAGTTTAACAGCAGGATACTTTGCTGTGAATATAACACCCACCAATGTATATATTCATTAATCAAAACCTGTTTAAGGCCTTTACTCGGACACAATTCTTTAGAACTGATTGTAGTTAACATGAGGTTTAGGTTACAAGCACAATTATCAGCAAGCTAACCGGTTAAATATGCCATTCTTCAAGTCATTATAATTCACATATAGAAATATGATAACTTTGAGGTATTTTTGAAGCAGAAAAGCTATTTCAGCAACTAGAGACAGAAGAAACAATGCATTTTCTGTCCCTTCAATACCAAAATATGAAGCAAGTTACTCTATGCATCTTGAATATGCAATTCCCATCTATAGCAGCTCTGATCATTAACATCCTGGAAAAACACCTCTGATTGTTACCTACAGATTTAGAGGAAATGGACTTTGCCTGTCCTGTCAGTATGCAGGACATCTGATCCCATCACTTAATCTTTTGTCCAGACAAGTGAGGATAAATTCTTTCCAACCTTTTTCATCTGATTGTATTAAATGCTGAACTAATACCTAATAGTAATAATAATAATAATAAATAAAGTTTAAAGCACAGATGCTTGTATAAAGTTTTCACTGGTTTCTTATTTAACAACAGAAGCTCTCTTGGTGCATTGACTTACTCATAGAACATCCATCTGTTCTGATTTGGGCTACACACAGAAGCAAGCCTCTGCACAGTTTTTGGATAGCTGCACACTTAGGAAAAAGGTCCTAAGTTTGGAAAAACAGGTGGGGGGAAAAAATAAGCAAAAAAAGCCAATGGAACAAGACAAAGTAGAAAATTAGATGGAAAACTACAACAGTTAAAACCAATAAACCTTCTATCACTGAACAAAATACTTGGGTGAAGAGCAGGAATTTATTCTTTTAACAGGAAAGCCTAACAGCAGAACAGCTAAAATCCTGTAACGCACAGGGTATCTTTGAAAATGTTTGCTCAGCTATCTGACATGGGACAGCTGTTTAGCATGACACCTGCCATAGCAAATACACACAACTTATTGGTGCTTTCTGCTTCTCTGCATGTGAATGAGCCCTGTTACCCCATGGCCTCCTCACACATAGTCCAGAATTTACTGTTCTGTGATGGTGTTGTAGATATGCCTTGCACCCTGCTCTCAGAGGAGAGGATGCTTACAGAAACTCATGCAGAAAGACTAATGAGTGACACAGCCAGACAGGTTAGAGCTTGGTTTTCTTGGGATTGGGCTGGGGAGGAATTTCTTCCTAGAATGCAAAGCTTGAACACAAATCTCAAAGGCAAAGGATGGTAAATCCAGTCTCTCATCTTCTCTTTTAGTGGTCATCACCAATGCTTCCTATCTTTTCTACCACCTAACCACTTTTATACCTTGATGCTTTGTTTTTCTTATTTTATCCTTCTCCTCAGTTTGCTCCTCATTTAACCTCGCTGGATCTTCTTCAGAACAGTTTTCACCATGAATCTCCGCTAAATCATTTTGCCAGGGCTGCAGGGATTTTTTACAGCAGCTGTTGCTAAAACATCTTATTGGCTTACAGGCAGCCCCTCTTATGTCAACTGCTGTTCAAGGCAGCCATAAAAGAACACAAAATTATTCTCAGAAATGGAGTCAGTGATAGGAACAATAGGAAACCAGGAATATCATCCCCAAAAGGTGCTTACGTACATGTGTATAATGATCCAATTACTGAGAGATACATTTGCCCAAATTAAAGTGTAAATGAGACCATAGGCCAAAGTCAATAATACAGATTTTATTTAACAGTTAATGTGAGGTAGACAGATAGAAAGAAGTACAAAAGTGAAGGGAAAGGGAGATATATATATCTAGATATATATAGATATATATATCAAGCAAACAACAGGCACCACCCATGGATCCAGCGGTGTTCCCTTAGTCCTTCTTCACCCTGGTCTTCTCAGTAGTGGAGATCTCACGATTGTTCAGAACTTTTCATTATTTATACATTTTAGCTAAGAAAGGAATTAATGCTTATTGACTACAGACTTCTCTCATGCTATTGGTTGAAAACTGTTTTGCCTCTAGTGTTAATTAGACCCATGCTCAGTCTTCTTCTTCTCTTCTGAGTTGGTGGATTTCTTGGATTGGTGGGTTTTTATGTCTCCCTGTCACAATTACCTTTCACCCAGTCAGAGCTAATTTCACTAGGTCTATACTTGGACAATAGTACACCTTTATCTTACCTCAAGTTACCTCTGTATTGGCTTAACTTACAGTTCAAGTGTCAGGTATCCATGGAGTCATATTCAGGAAGGGGGCGGCGGATCAATTGTCATTGGTGGTTGCAGGTGCCATCTGTCCCATCATTTGGGATGAACTTTGTTTGACTGGTGATATGTGTATGAACTTCTTTACACAGTTTGCCACAGGGAGCTTTTATCTGGATGAATTACCTAGGACATGCTAACCAGATCTTGCCTACACCTGGCCTGGAGTTAATGCCATCCTGTCGCTCCATTCTGTCCTTATCTCATGGCAAATTCTTTACAGTGTGTAAGAGTAAACACAAGCTTCCTGATTCATCTTAAAGTACTTTTTTGGATGTAGAGGATTAAATAGAGATTGAGACTGAGATTTTATGATGTTCTGATCTATTAGCAGATAAATGCCCAGGTATCAGAAGAAGAGCTCATAAAGCAGGGAGCACCTTGCCTTATGCACCCTAGAGAGCAGAGGCAGACCCAAAGAGAGCCCTGTACAACCTATAGAATAGCCACTTACATTCCCAGCTGTGCTCAAAATTGTGAAAATTCCTAAGAGTTTATTCAATGGGGACATAAGGGAGCTTGTCTTTTGAAGCCACACTATGCTGATGTTAAAAATTACACTGATTTTCCCCAGTTTGCTTAGTGTCAAGCACCTACCTTTGTGCCCAAGCAGTCCGGTGCAGGGCTACCAGAGAGCACAAGTACCAGGCTGATGTCCAAGGCACTGGGATTGAGATAAAATGGACTTTCTGTTGACTTTCTGATTCCTGCCAGGTACTGCCCTTTGCCAGACAAAGAGGTACCAAGACCCTCAGGCATACCCTGGGATTTTATTCACCACAAATAATGCTCATTTTGATGAATTAAAAGCATCTAATGGATCCTACACTTAAATTTGTTACTTGTATCTATGTCACCTGCCACTGAGTCAAACCAGATTTATAATTTTTCGGAAATCAGTGGTAATGCCTTTTGATGGCAGTTTTCTTGAAATATAAATGCATTGTAATAAAGCTGTGGGTTATTTATAAAAATATTTTCTTTTGGTTTGCAATTTACACATTTGTGCCTGCATCTGTGCATTTGTGCCTTTTCACCTTCTGAGGAGCTAGAATGCAATTCTGAATGCCAAGACACACACTTTCCTTTGTAGAACATCTTAGCACCAATTAAACACTAATTTATAACCACTGTGTTAGAAGCTACTTAACCTATGATTTATATTGAGGCATGAAAATAAGAAATAAAATGAGGTGAAGATACAGGTAGAAAATATATTGGTGGAGGCAGGGCAGGGCAGCACAAGCCAGTTTTTGATTTAGAAAACATCCCTAGGCAATCATATTCTGAAGTATGGAATAATGCAAAATATTTAGGATACTATGTAGAATATAATGAGTGTTTAGTGTTTTTTGTGGTTGACCAGTTTTCCCATGATTAGCTGGAAGTCTCGTAAAAAGGGGAAAAGCCTAAAGGCTCCTCTCAGAAACCGAGTCAGGGTCTTTCACTGATTTTCCATAGTTCATGGCTCAGTCAATCCCAAAAAGAAACAAACAAAAAAGCAATATCATGGAAATTGAAGCACTGGCGGATTTGAATGAATCCAGCTAAAAAATCAAAACATGTACTGCGAAAAGTAGTGGTGACATTTTTGCTGACATCCTGATCTCTCTCTTTAAGCATTTATACCTTGATCATTGCTGATACTCTGGATTATTTTCTGTGCTAACTTCAACATTTTCACACAAATAGCAAATTTAAATAAACAATGCATTTCCACTGGACCTATACAACCATGAAAAACAAATTGCAAAAGTTTCCGATTTTACTGGAAATAGGCTCCCTTCTGGGAACAAGACACAGTCAAAGAATAAAGAATGATAACTGGTTTTTTTTGCAAGATATAGAATGACCAAAGGCAGTGGATAGTTTAATGTAACAGATACTGCAGAGCTCTGTTTTTCGTCTTGTTTAGACAACATCATTGCAGAGTTTTTGCAAGCAGCTTTAACTCTATTGATATTTTAAATATTATCATGTGCATTTTCTATAAATTATAATCATACCTCTACTACGGAATAAAGGATGTTAAGAAAGTACACGACTTTAACATTCCAGGGATGAAATAAATTGCATTCTCTTATAACTTAATATAAAAGCAATGGTTTTTACATGTTTATAGAATAACTTCATATAAATAAACCTTTTGCTGACATTACTGCTATAATTTCTAAGGACATATGTGTGGGTGCTCTTTTTAAAATATTTATGCAACTGTGTATTTAGAAATGAACTGCTCTTTAGCAAATGAGTGTTAGTGAGTCTGTCAAAACACTGTTAGTTCTTTTATGGTTACTTGTATTTAATTTTCTACCTGCTACAATAAAAAAATTTAAATGATATGGCAAACAGCTAGTGACTTCTCTACAGGGTTTTTCACACTGCTTTATTAGCACAGCATACAGATTATCAAGAAGCTGAGGGTATTCTTCAACAAAAAGTAACCACAAGTAACTTCCTCCCCAAATTCCTAACTGCCCCAAATGCTAAAAGCCAGTGATGTGTAGGAATAAAAGAAAAAAAAAAAAAAAAAAGAAAAAAAATCCCTCATAACTCCTTGCCGGATAAATGATAGGAAAGTTTGACAGATCAGAACGATACGAAGCAGCCTAAAACATTTGGCACAATGTGTGTCTGGCATACAGAGACTGCTTGTCAAATGCCTATGACTCCATACAGCAGCTAGGGACCCTATGGAGCAGCAGATGGACCATTAAGGTAGTATTAATGTAGATGCCATCAGTTTTCAGTTCTGACTGGGACATACTCTTTAGAACTATGAGCAGCTGCTGCCATTTATTGTGACAGCTTCCTGCTAACTTTTGCCAACTGGCACAATCTGACTCTTTGTACCTGAGCTATTAAATGTGTGACTTCCACCGTTTTATTCCTCCAGAGAACTCTTTTAATAATCCTCTGAAGAAGAAATAAGGCATTTATCATCAAAGTTAATACACATACCATACAGTTCTATTGTCCTTTCACACTGCTGTGGATTTTACATCAGGAGTAAGCATAAGCAAGCTTCCCATGCCTTGCACAATGCCCGAAATAGGCAAGACTGGTGAGTTCTTAAACTGCATTTCAATGAACTGCATTTCAACTACTGTTTTAGATTGCTGGCTTGCCTTTCAGGGAAATAAATAAAAGAAAAAGATTAAAAAAGGAAAAAAAAAAGAGGAAGTATATATCATTTTATTAATACACAGAAAGAAAAACACTTCCTTTTTAACTAAGGTTTTTTGTGTCGATCAGCATAGGTCAATATTACAATTATGAAGGGATTTTTGAACACCTGCTGGTCTACTTAATATCTAAACATTCCTTTTGTGGCAAGCAAAGCTGTCCATTCTTGTAATGTCTTTCCTGTATAACAGGAATAATGCATTATAAATGAAAAGTGATCATGTATTTGTTATCGCTTGCACTATAATTTTAGCAAAATATGCAACAATATTACTGGCAGAAAAAAATCACCCTGTTGTACATGTCTTTGATCCAGCTAGACTTCTAGGGATACATTACATCATTTGATTGTGCCAAACAAGAAAGCTAACAGTACAGCACAGCATAAGGTTTGACATACAATAAGAACTGCAGCTAGTCATTATAAAAAAATGGCTGGCAGACATTCATTATGCTGAGCTAACATCTCTTCTCCTTCAAATCTTCCTGCAATCTGACTAATAATGTATGCATGGACTTCTATTGCAGAACTTCATTGCTTGATGCTGCACTAGCCATGTATACATGTGTAATATCCCCAAAAAATAAATCTATGTGAGAAAGAAAATCCCTTTTGAAAATAGCTGTGCTGATATGTGCAGTGAGAGCCATGCACAATATTGAAGCTACAGAGGATGAAAGTGTGGAGCCTGCACATATTGGGAAAATTATAAATCAAAATAGCTAAACATTAATAGAAATCATTTACATTTATATGAGCAGAAAACTTTTGAAACAATATTAATAGTTCCAGTAGAAACTTCTGGAGATGTTAAATCCTGAATATTGGAATGATTTATCTTCCAATATAACAAATTTTATATGCAGTATGCATCACACACATAGACTTTCTATATTAGAATTCCTTTCAGCTGTATATTTTTATACTATTACACATTTCTTAAGTAAAGGTTACCCTAAAATTGTCACTCTTTTGATCCATACCAGAACTTAAGCAATTGTTCAGTGTGCAAAATACATGTTCCAGGAAATCAGGATTACACAGAGTGATGAATGTAGAAAAATATCAATCCTAGGAACTCAGTAGAAATTTTTAAAATCTCAATATTTAGTAGGATTTTGGACTTATACCCTGATTTTAACAGTTTACTCGACAGTAAATAGCAGCAATATGCTTAATTCTCTTATGATAATGGCCCTAATAGTGATGAACTAGAAAAGCATCTTAGTTCAAGAAAGACCTATATCATATACTCAGCTTCATAACTCTGCTCAAGTTCCACTGAAATGAGCATGCTTCTTAAAAACCAAATGAACCAAACAAACAAATGAAAAAGAAAACTACAAACAAAGCACATGTTTAAATGTTGTTCTGAATGAATGCCTGGGGTCGGGAGTGGAGGCAGGGAAGAAGAAGTGGAGCTAGAGAAGAGAGGGAAGGCAAAAGTCTATGGGAACTTATATGCAGTGAGTACATAGACATCATAAGTACTTACCTAGTAAATGAAATGATACATAACATTTTACTTTAGTTTAGTAAATGCCCATTAAACTTCCAGGCACTTAATGTAGAAGATAACACCCTTGTATAACAAACTGCCCATTCAGTATCAGAATAATATTTACTGACTTTATTAACTGTACTTACAACAGCCCTTCATAATTAGTATTATTCATAATACACTCCTTCTCATATGTGCCAAATAATAAGTGTATGTATAGGAAGTAATCCATAAACAGAGAATGTTGTTCAAGACCCTGGATTTGATAAGAATCCTTTGAGACTATGAATTTAATTATGTGGAGACAGAGGAAGACTCCGTTAATGTGTTTTCCAAAGCTATCATTGACATTGAGAAGTTGCACATATGAAAGTGATTCAGCAATATCGTAGTATAAACTATATAGAATCATGGAATTATAGAATCATTTAGGTAAGAAAGATATTAATGTCATTGAGTCCTTAGCTAATCCATTCAAAATCCTTTGTTTGTTTAAAATACTTTGCCAGGGCAAAGTAATGCAGCATTAATTGTTTATAAACTTTCTACGGTTTATATAGAAATTCCTTTTCTACATGATTACCACAGTTTTTACACACTGTACAGATGTACTCTATTCCACTATAAACTAATAAGGATAAAAGTGACTCCATGTGAAAATTCAATTCAAGTTTTGAACCCAAGTACTAAAACACTTCCAGGTTATAAAATTGGCTCAAATTACAAAACACAACAGCAACACTTTTGTTGCTAGAAGACATACATGCAGTCTGATTTCAGGCCTGAAAAATAAGGAACTATCCAGTAGAGTCTTATAATTTCAGAATTTCTATGCAATGCTTTTTCCACAGAGGTAAGCTAGTGTTTGAGTCAAGTTTTGTCTTAAGATGTTTCTTAGTGAACAGTCACATCAAGTGAATGCTGAACTAATTACAAAGACTTTAATATGAAGAACAAGATTTTTGTCTATTAATTTAGATAACTGCTTAACATGTGGTTCATAAACTGAACGTGGGCAGAAGAAGATAAATTACACTTAATTTTAAAAATATTAGTCCTCAAAATTTTAGCTGATTTTAGGTTGTTCAAAAATAGCTGAAAACAAGATGTTGCACTCAAAATTCCAACTCGACCTTAGGTTTTTATTATGTTAAAATACTTGTTCCTGTAGTAATAGTATGCATAAATATTCCATTGCACAAGATACTGTAAAAGATAATGTGTATCAGTAGAACATTTGGAAACATTATAAAAGAAAGAGGGTATCTATATACATATGTATACAAATGCTTTCCTCATTTTACCCCCTTTCTTTATTATTTTTGGATTTAGGAGTCTGAATATAATGTTATGTTTGATTTTTTTTTGTTTTTTTTTTTTTACGAAGACTCTCCCTCTCATAGTCTTTAAAAAATGCTAAGATTATAGTTTCAATTTAATTCCCCAAGGAAGAACTTCACTGTATGAAATTGCCATCACAAATAGCCTGAATTGACACCCATATCAGCAACTCCCAGAACAGAAGACAAGCACTGAACTGTGAGCAGGACAAAATGACCATCTGGACTTTTCAGCTCAAAAGTTGAAATATATTGGCAAAGCAGTGTGAAAAATCTCAACATCTAAGTTTATAAAAACGGGTCACATTTAAGAGTTTCATCCAGACCAGTACCCAGCGACCGAAAACAGGTGTCTGAGGAAGAAGGGAAAGTACACAATGATATTTCCTTCAGAAAACTCTCATGGATCTTTCAGCATAGGGAATATCAGCGACAGAATTGTCATTTTGCTTAACCTTCAATGAAAAGTTCTTTCTAGAATTTATGATGTTGCTTTTTAATTTGGGCAAAAAAGTCTCATTAAATGCTGTACTGAAAATGTATTTCATCTTTGGTTTTGCTTTAAGTGTTAGTTGCTAACTTAATTCACTTACCCCTAGTTTGTATACTTATACAAAATATGATAAATTTCTGTTTAGCATGTCACTCATACTTCTGTCATGTCTTGATCCCCTCAAGGAGAAGAAGATGAATTCAGGAAATGAGTGTATAAAAATAAATGTAAAACTATTAATTTGAAGATGAATAATCCCTGGTCCAGCTGACCATACAATCAGCACTAACACAAATACAGCAAAAGCAACTTATGCTTATGTGGGGAAAGGACAGGACACCCCTTAAATCAGCCCATATGAACAGCAAGTTGTGCTGATCAGAAGATGGTAAAGCACAGTGGCTGCACACTGCCTACATACTGTAAGATTTTCTTCACAGTTTTCCTGGATATGGAGCCTTGTTGGTTGGAGGAACAAGACGTGGCTTCAGTTCTCAGGCAGTGAAGTTATCTTCTTTCCAATGGAAGATGAAGGTCACTACCAGCACACAGGGTCTGCTTTGCACTGCCAAACATAAAGTATTAGAATATAACCTTCAGAATGAAAACAATAAGCAATGCACTTTGTTCACTTTCCACCCCTAGAAACAAAAGAATGTTGTGTCTTTTATTTTCACCCTCCCCAACCCCCAAATAGAGTTCAAAGACTTACAGGTGCTTTAAAAAAAATACCTGCATTTCATCAATGTGCATATTTTACCAGTTTCAAAAGCATATTAATATCCTTTGTGACTTCAGTTAAAGTAAACAGAAATAATTGGAAAGGTGACAGATAAATTATTAGAAGACAGTATTTAGGATTTGCAATACAAACTAAGCAAAAAAAAGTAGAAATCTTTCACAGATAAATAATTTAAAAGAAAGTAACATTTTTATTTCAGCAGGAATGGTTTATTTAGGATAGGATTTTATATATATATATTTAAAGAAAACATAAAGAAAAGAAATGTGTCTTTATCTTGTACTGAGCCACATAAACAGCTATTTATTTTGGTTTAAATTTTAACAGAAAAAATTACAGAGGTTAATATGTGAAATATTGAAATAGCTGTCTCTAAACACTATTAATGCAATTACAGTTTTTTGGCAAATTATAGACCATACTAGGTTGATAATTATCTCAGTATTAATCACTATACATTAGATCAAATAAATGCAATAAACTTAAGGGTAAATATTTCAAACATATCCAAAAGTTATTAATTAATAATTATTAATTATGCAAAGATAATTAAAACCCTAGTAATCTTTTGCTTAGATAAAGTGTACTTTTGTCTTTAGACATATTTTACCACTTCCAAAGCCAAAGAATTCTTTTCCTGGTGCTGAGGGTTAAACCACTTTTTAAATTTATTTTCTTCTGCAATTAACTAGATGAAACTAATGAAAATCTGTGAAAAGAGCTAGCAAACCTATGCAAAAGGTCTTTAAAAATTAATAGTGAGTATATTGGTGCCTATGTATGAACGTGTATTCAACTGGAAAATGTTTGATTCACACAATTTACAAAAATAAGCTTCCTGGTTATTTCATTACCTGAAGTTGTGTCCCTTCCCTCAAGCAGGAACCATATTTTGCAAAGGATGTATCTCTTGACATGTATAATAACGACAGATGGCACAGACACACCTGGAACTAATAAATAAAATGCATTTCTCTGCTCGAGGTAAAACATCCTATCTCATAATATGAAAGCCTGCAACATGGATTTGGACACCCTAATGTCACATATTACATATATTATCTCTGTGCTGTCTCTGCTCATCAATTGTGTTTGTTGTCAGAGGCTGTGCTCCAGAAACAAAGACAGTGTGAACGCGCAGAGCTGTGTGACACATCGGTGGAGGAACAGGCATGTCACATACCTGCAGCTTCAGCAGTGGAAAGCCACCAAGCTGTGCATTGTCACCACTACCTTCTGCAAAATCTCAGTTCAAAGAAAGGTGTGTGACATGTCTGCCTCACACTTCAAAGACACATATGCCACGTGGCAAAAGCTGCTGCAAGCCCTTTCTCATGTTTTGGATCAGCATTTTATACTTGGGTTTTTTATTCCTTCTCCCACATGGCGCTAATAAATGGAGGAAAATCGTTTCCATTTTACACACCTGAAAGCATCAGATTTCAAAAGCTAGTGTCAGACCTGTCACCTTGCATGTATATGCATTTTTGACTATTCACACTGAGTCTGGCTTTTGCATCCCATTGTGCTAAGCTGGCACTTTTAAGAACACAGTTTCTTTAAGTAGTATTGAACATACACATGCAGGATTGTGCATCATGGGAGATACATAGATTTTATTTTGTGGAAATACATTGTGTGGTTTATCTAAAATATGTGACACAATGGTATGAGCCTCCTACCAGCAAAATTAGTGATGTACTAAAGGCAGTAAAGTAAAATTGATTTACATAAGTTGAGCATCTCACATGTTACTCTGCAAAATGCATTTAATGAAATCTTTAATCAACCTTTAATTACAGGATGGTGTGGACTTTTAAGTCTAAATTATCTTATTTCTGAAAGAAAAACCTCCTCATTGATATTTTCACCTCTGAGATGACAATGTTTTCATTTGGATAATATTTTCATCACGGAGGATACTCAAGCACTTTAGCATAATATTTTAGGAAATACATTAAATGCCATTTTCTAAGATACATACAAATAAACTATAAAATGGGACATTTTCTATTCCAAAGAACATTGTATATATTTCTAAATGTTATCATTTCTTATTATCCTTTTTACTGGTCAAACTTCTGAACTATTGAATACTGTCTAAGAACATTTTAGCTTACTATCAACACTGGAATTCCCTTTGAATTGAAAAACTATGTATTTCCCAATAGGATGCTCTTTTGAGACACTTTCTACACACTGCATAAAGACAGACAGTCACACAGCACTTCAAATGATAAGTCTGACAGTTTTCCTGGACAACGTGCAGCTCAAGGAATGGCTTTCACAAGGGCTCCTTGGGAAACAAAAGTTTCCAGGTTTCAAACTATACTCCCTTGGAAAAGAGAGGCAAGATTGTGCAGAGAAACAGATGATGCAAATGGTAACACAAATAAATTTATGTGGGGTACCTTCAGGATGGAGTTATACCAAGACAACTGCCTGTATGCAAGTTTTTCACGCTTTCATAACTGCCATTTTTTTAACCTTCTTTCTTAGATTTATGATCAGATACGATTCTGGTGCACTGCAGTACTTATCTTCACCACACTCTTGCAAATTTATTCTTATTCTTAATAAGACAGTTGCTGAAATCTACACCACTTTGTCTTTATCCTACACTTCTCTAAAACTTCACTTTTTTTAAAAAAATAGAATTTCTGAACATTTCTAACAATGTGTTTTATTTCAAAACATTATTTTCCATAGTGACTTTTCTGGCATAAACTGATACTCCTGAAGATCCACCTGAATATGAGGAAGAAATTTCCTGTGTGGATGACCCTCACTGGAAATATTCAGGAACTCCCTGCATGCAATCCTGTGCCATGTGCTCTAGGACAACCCTGCTTGAGCAGGGATTTTGTGGTTCTGTGATTCCCGTGACAGGTTAATTGGGCAGGACTTGCAACTACACTTACATTATATATGAGTCCTCTTCTAAGAGTGAAAATATCAAGCAACTCCACTTCTACATGGTATTAGAACCATTCTCTTACTCAGGTGAAAACTCTGTCAAGGGTGAAGAGACCTAGCTGATACTCAGATAGTATTGTACTACTTTGTGCATTTACCATGAGCTAGGTTCTTGATTTCATGTCGAGGAGATGCAAACTAACAGAAAATACAGAACACTTCAAAATGATAAGTGATATCATTTCTGTCTGTGTGTGCCATTACAGGCCTTTCATCTATAAGAGAGAACCAAATATACAGATATTTATGTATCCATATATTTGCCTGTTGGAATGAATCCAGAGGAGGGCCAGGAAGGAGCACCTGTGCTATGGAGATTGGCTGAGGGTGTCAGGGTTGTTCAGCTTTGAGAAGAGGAGGGTCCAGGGAAGTCTTCAAGCACCTTCCAGTGCCTAAAGGGGCTACAGGAAAGCTGGAGAGTGAATTTTGAAAGGGTGTGGAGTGATAGGACAAGGGATGATGGCTTCAAACTGACCAACAGCAGGTTTAGGTCGGATATTAAGAAGAAATCCTTTACTGTGAGGGTGGTAAGGCCCTGGCACAGTTTGCCCAGAGAAGCTGTGAATGCCCCATCCCTGGAAGTGTTCAAGGCCAGGTTGGATGGGACTTTTAGCAACCTGGTCTAGTGGTAGGTGTTCCTTGCTCACAGCAGGGGAGTTGAAACTAGATCATCTCTAAGGTCCCTCCCAACCCAAACTACACTAAGATGATATGATTTTTAATAGAGAAAACAGAAACAAAGCTAAGTCCTCCTGAAAGCTGCAGCTACCTAGATCTTTTGAGGCTTTGTTTTATTTTGCAAGGGCCAAATCCAACCATTACAGATGTGAATAAAGAGATTCTCACTGAACACAACAAGATTCATTATGCTCTTGATATTTATGGAATTCATCTTGTGTAAGCTGGAAAGTTTCACTGGCTTTAGACTAGTTATTTTTGCATACATGGCTTTAATAACATCAATTAACTGAAAAATTTCATTCTTATTGCTCCAGATCTCTCATTAAGTCATATTCCTTCTACTAGTTCTAATTCAGCAGTAGCTCTCTCAAGGTTCCTGTAATACCTGAAACTTCTGTTGTTGCCATCACAATGGTTTGTTCATATCTCTATGCCTAGCAGTACCCTTTCTCTCAGAGACATTTTACTTTACTGCTTTCAGATACAACTGCGCTGAGATCCAGCCTTGTCTGTAAGATGATATTGTTTCGGTCTCAAAAACAGAACAAAATCTTAGTTCTGAATTTCTAGTTCTGGTCTTACACAAAAATAATATTGTCTCAGCAATAGCACTGTATCAAGTTTATTCCCATTATTATAAGAGTCAAGATTATTCAATTTTTCAAAATATACACACTTAAGCCATACTAGTTTTAAAACAGTTTAAAACTAAGACCAAAAATTGGTAAACTTCCCTTTTTCGCTAACACAACATATGGGTCAAAAACACTGTTAAACTGAAGATTTCTCACTGTATACTTATAGAATTGCTGTAGAAATTACTTATACACAGTAACATAAAAGCAAGTAAGCAAGCCAGCAAGACTCAGGAGAACAAGAAAGCACAAAGTTAGGGAAATACGAGCATAGCAAGCCCAAACATCATCCCATTCAACCATCATTCATATGAAGACTAAAATCAGGCACAACTTGTATATATAAAATGTATCTTAGAGGGGTTTTTAGCTGCAATCATCATTCCCATGAGGTGGAATTCTGACCAGTGTTCTTCAGGAAGAAAGCTCCCATCATTTTTTATATTTTCTGCCAAGACATTCCAGGGCACAACCTAGGACCAACAAGAAGAAAGAAGCTGGTCTTCCCACATTTCAAACTGACAGTGGTGTCTACATTTCAGGTACCTCTTCCATAAAAAACACTGAGAACCTCAGAATAAGTATCCACCAAATATTTAGAAACAAATTGAATATACTTTAATAAGAAACCAAACAAACCAAGCCTACATAGAATAATTGTAATCTTGTTATTGAAATGACAAGGATTCATTAATAAAATTACATAATTAAACAGGAGCATTTAAAGAGAACGTTTTGCTTATATAAATCTCTTTTCTTAGTAACCACAAAATATATCTGAAGAAAACATCAAAGATGACCTTTATACACCTCCATGGACTACAGCTGATTTCATCTCAACAAGGCTATTTTTTCAGGATTTCTGTAGCACAGAATGCCCAGGGTCAAAATTTGAAATTCATTAATTTAATGAAAGGACTGTCTTTATTAAAATCTTTGAAGTTTTAGAAAGCTACTTTCTCCAAAAGAAATACACTCACATTCAGCTTCTTAATTATAGTCTGTAGGTTAATATGAGAAGTCATGTGAAGTCTTCAATATTTTGCAAATTTTCTGATTTTCTTAGGTATTTCAGGGAGCTGTTACTTTCATTCTTTGCCACCAATAGCACTGAGAAAGCCAGAAGATATCATTGTCAGGCCTCTCCAAAACATCTGTGAAGAGTCAAAGCAATTGGGGAAGTTTTCTTCCTTCCTAAGAACAGAGGTGAAAGTCAACAATATCCTCAAATATGGCAAAAAGAACTAAAGGAGCTAAAGTTTCATCAGCCTCATCTAGACTCCTGGGAATCTGAGTTACAATACCCTCATGTAAGTAATTTCCAAACATACTAAGGCTGTGAAGCTAATTAGGAGTAGTTGGTGTGGATTTATAAAAAGGAAATTCTTGGCTAACCCGACAGATGTAAATTGATCGTGTGCTAGCAATGAACCCTCACAGCAAAAGCCTCCCGTGCCACATTGGGCAGAGTCACCAACAGGTTGAAGGAGTTGAACCTTTGCCTCTGCTCAGCAGTGGTGAAACACAAATAGAGTGCTTTTGGCTTTTGGTTTTTGGCTTTTTTGGCTTTTGTCCATCTGTTGGCTTTCCAGTACTGGAAAGGAATGGACACATTGGAGAAAATCCAGAAAAGGGACACAAAGATGTCTAAGGCACCAGAACATCTTTCATACAAGGAGAGACTGAGAGAGTTGGAACTGTTCAGAAACAGATAAGGGAGGACTCAGGGGGATCTTGTCACTATTCACAAATAGCTCGTGGAATATGGAAGAAAGAGACACAGCCAATGATGTCCAGTCACAGGACAAGGGTCAAGGGGTAGAAACTGAAACACAGTTTCTATCTGAACATAAGAAAATATTTTTCTACTCTAGAAGTGGTCCACCCAAGTGGGCCAAGTTGCCCAGAGAGGTTGTGGAACCTCCAGGAAGTAATCAGAACCTGACTGGACACAGTCTTCAGCAACCTGCTGTAGTTGACCTTATAGAGAGGGTTAGAGTCAAAAGTCTTCAGGGGTCCCTGCAAGTCCCAGCCATCCTGTGATTCATACCTGTTAGGTATCAGAAACTTTTGCTAGATTAGGAGATGTCCAAGAAGAATAAAGGAATAACATGAAGGTAAGTGTCCACGCAAAATATTACAGAATAGAAAACATATATCATATATATATATATCATATATATATATATATATGTGGGGTTTGACCATATTCTACAAAAGCATGAAAACCTCAAAAACATCAAGTTTAAGTGGGAAGATGTTGCTTTTGTCTTTCTAGACAAGGTAATTCTTTTGTACATTTTTATTTTAAAGTAACTACCATCCCACGCCATCCCAGTCCTCAATTGGGAGGTATTCATACATCCAGAATTTCATAAAAGTCAAAAAGGGTCAAATCAAAAACATACAAATGGCATTATACTCATGAGTTGAACAGCACATTTACAAATTTTATTGTCATCAGGACGAAAACCATCAGTTCAACAGAAGAGAGCATTTTTCTCGCAAGTCCATGCATTTTGCCTTCATGACTTGCTATACAGAAAGTGACAGAAGATATTAGGTACTGCAGCTAATCAGTCCAGCTTTTTCTTCTGAGCTAACTTTTATTATTACAGCTGAAACATTTAAATCAACTAAGAGAAATGGATAACATCTTTTCATACCATATTTCACTCAACACTTAATTTCCAGCTGCAAATCACTAAACAGCCAACAGATGCATTTGGTTTTTTGCTTGCACATGTGCAAGAAATGCTTCTTGAATGGCAAATGTAATACTAGTTTTTCTTCCTATTATAGTTCATTATAATATCATCACTGGAATTCCTTAAACTAAATGTTGATTTTTAAAATTTATTTTTTAAATTTTATTCTCGCTGAGCATCTTATACTACATTTGCCAGTGACACAGTAAGTGGTATTCATCAAAACATTTTTGGGAAGGTGGTTTAAGGTTCACAGTTGCGAACAAGACAGTGACAGATTGTTCATGAAAAGTAGCAACATAAGCCCTGCAGATGATAAGGTGAAGACCTTATGATTATTATCTTCCAGGAAACGACACAAGCCACACAAGTCTTTACTCTGGATCTGAGTCAAATAGCAAGAAAGTTTTCTTTTTTCCCTTCTCTTTCTCTTTTGTTTCAACAGTGAAACACAAAGCAGATATACTTCAGTGTCATGATTTTTCGTTGGCACCTTTCCATAGCCAATTCCATTCATCCAGAAAAGGGATGAAATTCCATCATTCGAGCATGACATCTCAAAATTCAAACTTAATGAGAGCTTTGGCAGCTTCTGTCGAAGGCAGACAGTGATTAACAAAACACTTCAGAGTACAAGGCACAGCAGTGCTCAAAGAAAACAGTGATGATCTCCACTTAATTGTAGAAAAGCCCAAAGCATCTGCCAGCGGAGGAGAGCTCAAGCCATAAGGAGCTATTGCTCAGATAGGCTGTCATCTCCAGAGATCAACAACCATATGCTCAGCTCAAGCACAAACTCCAAAGAAGTTAATTTTCTGACAAAATACAGGGATAAATATGACATTCAAACAAGTGTGCTCACTCATCCTGAACACACGTTCATCTGCACTTATCAGACTTATGCATCATTTAAACTGAAGCAAATATAATTTGTTTGGAACACAAACATTACTGTGTGAGCACAGGTATAATTAATCTTTGTCTGCTCCACAGGTCCTTGTGTTCCACCAGTTAACACTTACAGTAAACTTTTGATGACTGAATATGGTCACCTGTTGCAAATTGTCTCACTGTGTAAAACATCCACGGTTGCCTTTTCTGCTACATAGGATGCACATAGTTATCACACCTTCAGCTGCAAAAGATTTTTATCCTGAGTTTTATGACAGTGTAAGGTTCATTTCTAAATGCCAAAGACAGGGACTTTGAATAAACTCAAGCGGCAAGCAAGCTTATTTTAAGAAAATTATCATCTAAATGTGCAGAGCTAAGGAAAGTTTAATTATTCTACAAATATATTAACTCTTTTATACTTATTTACTGCCTGATAGTCAAGGAATGGAAATATGTTATTAAAATGTATGTGCTTGGCAGCAAGAAATTAACAGAAGGGAAAAGGTCAATCTAAAAGGGGAATGTACTAGAAAAACACATGTTGTTGAATATAAAGTTAAACGTACTTTCAGTTTACCAAGAAACTTTTATATCTTAATTTTTTAAAAAACAATTACCTCAAATGCCCTTCTGCTGTACAGAATATTCTGACTTTGCTGGAAAATAATTTACTCAAACACACAGCAAACATTCAGTTTATTGACTCAGATAGGCTATCCAGCTAGGTGCAGTTAAAGAAATTCACATGGCTAGTTCTTAGATGTCAGTGTATCAGATGCATTATGCCTGCATGGGTCCAAATTTATCATTGTGCTGTCCTAATTTATCCAAAAATTGCATTCAAATTCCTTATGCCTAGCTTTGCGACATACTTTCTAACTCCTGAAGTAGCAACACTCATCATAAGGAGGAGTTTGAGGAAAAGGGAGATCAGCCAGCCAGCCATTTGATACAGTGTTTTAACAAGCTTCAGCATTCAGTGTAAGCAAACAAAGTATTGCGGTTATCTAAAACTATTGAAAGAAAATAAGGCCTGTTCCCAGCAGCTTAGCTAAGTGATTGCATATTGAAATATTTGTGTCAGATGTAGATTAGCAATACTGTAAATAGCAAAAATGCAGAAGAAAATTTTAATCAACATGTGTCCTTAAATAAGTGGAAGTAGAAGAATTTGCTGCAATTGTTAATTCTTTCATTTCATCTTTTTTTATCTTTCTTATTTTGGTATTGATCGTCAGACATATTCCTGGTAAGCTGCTAAAATATAGCAGTACCATAAAGCATATGGGAAGATCTGAAGGCAGCAAAGGATCCCTCATGCTGCAGCAGGATGGGCTGGAGCAGACATTTACACAGCACCAGTGACGAATGGTACATAAACTCCACACTGCTTTGTGGCACGGAAAACACAGACAGTTTGAGAAAGTCCTGGTTGGATGGTGGAAGATGGGTTTAACAACAGGCTGCTGCAGCCTGTGGTCCAAGGGCACATTTAGTCCCTTTTCTTTCAGTGGGGACTGCAAAGATGTCAAACTTCCTCAGGAATTCTCTAGAAGGTGCTACTTTCTACTGATAGAAAATAAAATGATGTCTCAATTATTTTGAAAACTGTGGTCTGTATCTTTTATTTTTACTGCAGCTAGAATGGAATATGAACTTTGTTACAACTTCAGCTTCAATGTATCTAGGGCTAATAAAAGCATATATTCCTCAATTTGAGGGGCAGAGTACTTTGTGGAGAAACACCAGCAGAAGAAGCAGTACTTTCTAGAGTCAGTACATATAAACAGCTCAGCTGAGGGGCCAACAAAGGGCTCTTTTGTGCTATCTCACAGCACAGACAATAACATACCAAATGAAGAAGCTTCTTCCAAGTGCATGGAAAATGCAGACAGTGTCATGCCATCGCTCTCATTGATTGGTTTGTTACGGGCAGAGCAACTTATTAGAAGCAGAGTCAAAAAAAAATCGGGCACGCTCCTGAACACAATAGCAAACAAACTCTTTTGAATAAAATTTCTTGCAAAAATAAATAAAATAAAAAGAAGGATTTTTTTAGAATGCAGATATTTCATCACCTAGAGATGTCTCCAGCAGATTGTAGAATAAGAGAAATTCAGTTTATCTACTATTTAAATTTTAATGTACAGTAGCTTTATAAACAAAATATTTTTAAATATGTTATGCTGTAATCCAAACAATATAAGTTTTTCAATTATAGAGTAGCTAGTAGAGTAGCAAAGAACTGAACAATAAGAATTGATGTGACTTGCAAAAGATGGAGAAACAGTTATGCAGGACCCAATTTAAGAAGCAAGTTAAACATACATTTTATCTTTAGTGTATAGATATTCTAATTAAAGCGAATAGGATTCAACACACGCTTGAAATGAAATATATGCAAATTTTTTCCTGAATCAGAACATTTTTTCAGATTCTGTCACTCATATTTCCAGCAAAGTTAACAAAATAAGCAATTAGCACCTCACACTGCAAATAGTGCTCGTCTTTCAACTTGCACAAGGTGTCAGAGTCTGGCCCCTTAGGTAGCAAATATAAAGAGCACATATGTGCATGTAATGCCAACAAAACAGCAGCATATAACTATTAAAAGCAATCACACAAGTAACTTCAAGCTTGCGTGTGCAGTTATTCAGTTTATCTTTGTAAACAATTCATGAAAAGTCAAGCCCCTTGCACGTTGGAGATAATATTCCTTTGCAAAGGAATTTGGCTGCACATCCGGACACATTTTATTTTGGAGTACAAGAATGCCCCTCATCTTTTTCTGGCAGCTCCTTACACCATTTGGAAGAGATACATATGCTTATGAGGCATTTTTTCATTGGGCATTCACTAAGTTCCACATAGAGTCTTTTTTAGCATATGATCTTTGAAAGCTTCTAAAGTCAAGAAGAATTGTTACTACAAGGTAGCAATATAGGCAAATAGAAATTGCACATGAATAATTTGTGTTGCTCCCTTCTTCCTCCCTGATTTGAATGGTTTAGGGGAAAAAAAAAGGTAGTTTTCTTGTTTTATATCCATATAACTGATTTCACTTATTTATTTGGATAAAAATGTTGCTGAACCTAAGCAGATTCTACCAATTTCTATCATTTTAAGCACTTTATTGCTTATAGGAAATGTATTCTTAAGTGACATATGCACTGGATTAAAAACTTGCTTACATTACAAAAAAGCATAATCCACTAAATACCACCATAACAGCAGCACAGATCTAAGGTATGTTTCCTTAGATCAGAAAACAAGTCATAAATGTAGAAAGTTAACATCCTCCTTATTGATAACGATTTTTTTTGTGCATTACATCTGATTAAAGAATGTTCCTTAATCCCTTCATTTCCCACAGCAAAGCACCTTTCTTAACAGTACAAAGTCTCCTCTACTGAAAGACTAAATCAATATATAAAAACCAAAGGATATTTCTGTAAGAGCTTATGAATATCAGAGTTAATATTACAATAATATTTTTTGCAGTACTGATTGCATTTTCACACATTTTTCTGAAGCTCTAGAAGGGTAAGTATAACAGAACAACCAGAATTAAGTATTCTTTTAATGGAAGCCACCATTGTTGGAATCCAGCTTTGTTGGATATGTCAACTGAACCCATGAGTTTTCTGCTGAATTTCATGCAAAATCATCATGTAGTACCTTCCCTTTGAATTTTTCAGGCATCATTCTTAAAATGAACATAAAACATAAATCAAGGATACCTCTTAATTGAAACAGATCTACAGTTGTCCTTGCTATTGACAGTAACATCAAAGATAACAAGCCTTTGAAATTGACTAAAAACCTATCAATCTGTTGAAACAAGTGCATTCTGTATTCAATAAATTGTAACAGTAAGAGTTCACAGTACTACGATATGACTATACGACTTAAACCCAAGTGAATTCTATACTGCTGGAGAAAAATTGTCAAACCTGCCTGACCATCAGAAACTATCTGAAAACGAAGAGCAGTATGGTGGAAGGGACAGGACACTGCTGCCCAAATGATTCTCAGGAATTTAAAGAACACAATTACATTTGATAAGTTTGCAGGTGTTTTTCTATGCACAATGAGGGTTTGCTATAGAAAAGAACAAGTTGTTTGCTGTCATGGAGCTGTGAGGTTCATCATAAGAAACTGACTTACCCAAAGTAGACAATCAGGTACAAGGGAAAAAGCAAAACCAATCCGGAGAGAACAGTCATACCATCTGTGGGAACCTGTGGTACTGGTTTGCAGAGTAACGTGGAATAAATCTGTGCAGGGAGCTGGCATATGATGAACTGGGGGGAGAAAAAGAAAGAGGAAGAAAAGATCAAATATGCCTGAAAAGGATTTACTATAATTATCACTCGTGTGTTTTGGACAAACACAACTCCCTGTGTGGTGTACCTATTGTGTTTAGTGTAACCAGTGCTGTAAGAAAACATAACATGCGTTTGGTTATGAGCTACAACAGTGTACTGCAGAAACTTCTTGATACTGGTAGAAACTACCAGTACTTTTTCAACTATCTACAATGGGGCTTTCTTCTGAAGGCCAACATCGCCTTCATATTTGAATAGCTGAGAAATTTTAAAGCTGTACTTCTCAAGTCCTTTTCAGGAAAGCAAGAAAATATCGTTCATCTTTGGGATTTCTTAGCAGTTAAGACATATATGTTTTTTAACAATGACTACTACAAAAATAGTCACCACATACTGAGTATCTATTTAGGGTGCTCAGCTTTGCTATGTGTGTTTTCTAATGTGGGCAAAACTTCAGTGGTCATTGAGCTCACTTGCACATGACCACAACTCAGGAGTCTGTCTAGGATGACAGTGAAACTGTGCAAAAGTAAACTAGCTTCTAGTGCAACTGTGGACTTTACACTACACTGCAACCTGAAACCTGCTGCATGGGCAGAGCTGAATGTGTGCTAGAGCAATGGCATACAGGTAGAAATGAAATAGAGTTAAAAGTAATTCCAAGGATCACGTAAAAGGACTTGCACCTTCAAGCAGAGAGGGGCAGAAATGTTGAGCATTGTGGGCAAGTCTCATCTAGAAAAAAAACCTGATACGGGGGACCTTGAAATCATGTAGATACTCCACTACATATCTGCATCTCAGCACTGGGGACAACTCTTCTCCACAAAGTATATATCTGCCCTACATCAGCTCTCACTGTTCCTTAATGATCTGAGCACCTGGTGCACAGGAGACCTGTATCCAACCTCTTGTGTAAATGCACTTTCTCTCCCATAACCCTCCCAGAAGATGCTCTGACTCACCAGCTATACAACATAGAGAAGGGCTCTGAAAACAGGAATCCTTTATTTCCAAAGTGTTCTCTTTTAAGTTGTGACTCGAATTCCCTCACATAGTGGCATCTTGAAGCCAGAGGTTAAGAATTAAGGTGAAGTTACCTTTTCCTTTACTTTCCCATAGGGACTCAGCTAGAAGGTATATCCCTGTTAGTGTAAGAAAGAACCTCAGTGCCCATCTAGACCTGTGTATGGGTGCACTTAGGCCTCCTTGGAATTTACCTGCCGCGGTGCTGTCTTCCGGCTAGCGGATGACCACAAGCACCGGGCAGCCGCCCGCACAGGAGGGGGAGATGGAGGCTGTCGCAGCGCAGGAGGGCAGGCGGAACTCCAGCTCGGGTTCGCCTTGCCCACCGGTGGAAAAGGTGCGCGGAGGAAGCAGGAACAAGGCGGAGGGGGGTGGTCTTCGTGAAAAAGGAGCAGGTTTAATTGGGATCCAACAATGGACGTGAAGAACCAAAGAAGCAGAGAAATTGCTTTTACATCGGGTTTTATACCCCTACAGAATGGGAGGGGAAATCACACAATAACCAATAATATAACAGAAGGGGGGTGTTACAAAGGCGGGGAGAAGGGGGTTTGACTAATAGGAAGGAGGGTAGGCGGGGGGGATTAACATGGGCCAATGAGGGACCAGACAACATAGAACTATCCAGAAGGGAGACCAAATATAGGGAAGAAGGGGAGGCGATGGAGGAGGCCAATTACAGGGATATGATCTGCATGCCCTGCACAGCCCTCTGGGTTTTCACCTTAACCTTAGGGTGCTTGGGCTGTGTGGGCATCAAACCACTGGAGCCACTGGTCCACTTGACCTTGCTGGCAGTGGTGCTGCCAATAGCACACTGCAACCTTTACTGGGGCAAAACTCCATTCCTTTCACAGTAAGGTGATTGCTGGGGAAAAGTAGATACAACGTAAGTTAGCGAGAGTCTAAAACCACTTTTAGAGACAGTTCATTGGATGACCCCACCTGTAGATTAAGCCCGTTATTTTCTAAGGAATATCAGAAGAAATTTAAAATAGAAGTTTCAAATTTCAGTCAAACCATGAAAGGAAATAAAGTAATAATTTATAAATTATACCAAAATGACAGTTGGAAAAATCTCCATGTAAATGTGCTTGAAATGCTTTTCCATATGCCTTAAGATAGTCTTTAAAAAAACAGTCGTATTATTTCAGCTGATTGATAGAAAAATGTTGTGCCAGACAAACTTACTTGATGTATATGCATTATGTTTATAATATGGTGGAATATGTTTTTCTTATTTTAAAGATAGTGCTAAAAATAAGAAAAGCACAGAACTTCTCAAAATAAAAAAAAAGGAAGCAAAATAAACATTTAGTATTTACCACTAAGTATCCTCTGCTGTAACACAAAATAAAGGAAAAGTTGTTTTCTAGTTGTGTATAAAATAAGAGTTATCAATAATGTGCTGGTACAACAAATCAATCACATTTTCAAATCATATGGTGAATATTTAAAAAAATAAATTTCCAATTTTTTATCCATCTTTGGAAATATTTTCAGGGATATGGTCTTGTTAGTAACTTCATCTGTTAGTTGCACAAAATCAGGACCATTACATATAAGGTAAGTCAAGTATCCATCTGGGCAGGAGAATATTTAATATTTTAAAAAATTATAATTTGATTTTTTTTTAAAGGTGAAAGATTAATTTTGCCAAATAAAAAATACTGGTATTGATAATTTTGAACAATTTGTTCACAGCTCTTACTACAGTCTTGAGTGTATATACTACAATCAGTGCAATTTAAGAGCTTATTTATACTGGAAATAATTTGAAAAGACATCTCTTTTTTTCTCTGGAATGTTGCATTTCATCCATGGTGAATGTTTACAAATATAGAGAATTTCAAAAATGAGTTCTAGAATTACAGTGAAGGAGCCTGGAAACCACAACTATCTATCAATTCTAATGAATATCAAAACTGTGAAGACTAATCTTCAAAAACCCTGAGCATAAATTTTGAACAAGAGCAGATGACATTTATACATGCACATCTTTGAAAATCAAATTCTGTTAAATCAGTAGCTATTTCATAAAAACTGAGATGTAAATTATGTTTCAATTTCCCACAGTGAATACAAGTAATTTTTCATCCTCAGTGTTTAGTATTAAGTATTTTATATAACATTATTTACAATTTTTCTCTATTATTCCATCTGTATTAATATATAGTATCCAAAACCAGGAAAAATAGAATTGTTGTAGAAAATTAACCGTTTAAGTTTTATTTTCATATATTCTTACCTTGATTTGAGTCATCACTATGTTCAGGTTGCAAAATGGTAAATATGTTGCAACACACATAATTTTTTTGACAAAAAATATTTGAATTATGCTGTCACTTTTACTCTTTCAAGGAATTGTTTTAGGTTTTTTCTGGAAATAAAAACCTATATATATGTAAGGGGCCAAAATAAGATACTTTCAGAGAGAGGCCAAGCACACACTCCTTTAAGTGGACAATTTATACAGTAGCTGAGATAAGCAATCTCTGTGCAAGGCAAAATATTATAACTTAAATGCACACATGATTTAGAGAAAGATTACAAATTCACATGAGTAACAAGACTATCAAGAGAGAAAGTGGTTAGTGCTAACTAGAATTTTAAACTTGTAACTTTCTTATTAAAATCACACTTCTGTGTATGAATTATTCCAAGTATTATAGATTGTTATATAATGTTTTTTAATTTTTCCTTTATCCTTATAATTTGAATTCCTGGGTATGAATCTTGGGATAAATCAGTGAAATCAAATAATCCCACATTTGACTCAGAATGGCAAACTCTTTTTTTTTCAGCTACACCACAGGTTGGAGCAGGTAGATCACAGTTTCATGTTCCCCCAACATATCTTTACCTTTACCCAAAGGAGGAAGCGGAAGGGAAGGAGAAGGCCTCTATTTCAGCACAGAGGATTTATCCTAAACAGAGAGGAGATGTAATTGCTCTTCAGGCCTTCCCTTCTATCATGACAGTTTCTCTGCCAGTCCCATGTTAATTAGGTAAAAGCCTTATATGAGGAACAACCCCATAACTTCCTCTGGACACCAGACCGCAAAGGCTCTCTATTTCATGTCAGATTCATCTACATGAAATACTGTGATATCAATACTCTAACAGTATATTAATAATTAAGTCTTCAAATTATTATTTGTATTGTTGTAAAGCAGAAGTTATATAACTACCAGATAGTCAAATATTTCACAGGTACTCTTTCTACTGTGGATTTTTTTTCTTCATTTCTTTAAGGTGGAGAAGTAATTTATCCATTTCTAGATGTTCCAGCAACCACTTGCAAGAAAGACAAATATTTTCCTCTTCTGTCTGTGGTAATGTCAGAGAAATTTGAAACACAGTTACCAGAAAACAAATAGAAATTATATTGAAAAAAAATCCAAATAACTAAAAAGTCACAATTTGCTGAAAAATATCTGGTGTTCCCACTACCTTAACTTCACAACTAAATGTGAAATATGTGGACTATAAAAGCTATATATTTGCATAGACCATTAGCTGTTGTGAGCCACTATCTTTCTTGAAGCAACCACGTAATACAAAATACTGTATTTCTATTTCACAGCTATATGATCACTTACCTTACCCTAAAAACCCTCATCTTGACACCTGATCAGCCTTCAGAACAAATTTCTTAACTAATAAGACTTAATTTTCAAGAAGTGCTAATATAATTTTTCAAAATACTATCAAATAAAATAATCAGTTGTTAATATTGAAAGAAAATCCGTGTTACAAAGCAGTAGTACTTTACTACATACTAAAAAATGGCTTGGTAGAGATGAAAAGATGTGGTACTCAGACAGATTCAGTTCTACCTTTTTTTTTAGACATTTCCTGTTTCATGGGTTGGAGAATTTGTGATAACTTTTGCATTTTCATACATCTCGCATCCTTGAAAAAGAGCTGCTATCTGTCTATTTGTATTGTTACGTGTCTTAGTTTGAAAGGCAGA
>WBMZ01005287.1:0-47713 GCA_013400975.1 Atrichornis clamosus | reverse complement strand
GCCCGCACCGCCCCTGCCCGCACTTCTGCCGCCGGCTGTCCGGGGCCGCGGGGAGGCCAGCGCTCCCGGCAGAGAAGGGTTTGTCGTGGCGTTTAATTGTGGAAGCTCGTGTAATCGAAGTAACCGCTGGTACTAGAGGAGAGCGGGTGTTGGAGAGGTGGTTAGTAAACTTTGCCTGTCTGGGAGGTGGGCACTGAGAGCAAGCAAACAGGCAGGCAGCACGCTGTGTATCAGCAGCACACGCACGAACGAAGAAATGCCATGCTTGTTTACCCTGTGCCACCGCGGATGGAGCGTTGTTTTAGTGCTCAGGTGTGGTTTCGTGACGCTGCCCTCCCCTCGTTTCCCCCCCTGTGCTGCCACGACCTCCCGCTACAAGCTCTGCGGGAAAGGAGGGATCCCAGGTTACCGCGGATGCCAAGGTGGGCACTGTTCATGGCAAGGTCACCCGTGGCAGAAGGCTGACCCGGAGCAGTGACAGGCAGAAGGCAGCTCCCTGTTCCTAGTGAGGTGCTTCACCTGCTGCGGAGCAGGGAACATCCTGCACAAGCAGTGTACGGAGGGTTTAAGTCATTAGGTGGGAACCAGACACTGATTCCAGATAAAACGTTTCCTTATGCATTTTGTTTAGTTTTGAATGCTTCAGGGAGGACCGAGGGAAGGAGGGAGCAGCCCAGGAGTGCCAGCAGCCCTCTGCCCTGGCTGGAACCAGATCCTGTGTGATTTACAGCCTGTAATATCCTTCCATTGCTGTGCCAGGACCACAGGAGGGGGTGATTTAATTTGTGCTTTCTTGCCCTGACCTCATCCAGGTGCCCAAGGTCAACTGTCAGGTTTATTTCAAGCGTACCTACTACCGATTTAATATGTGATACTCATTTTCCTATCTGGACTCTGTGATGTGATGTTGAGGGCAGGCAGGAGAGAAGACTCCATCCTTTAATGATTTTTCCATCTCTCGGTGTCTGAGAGCAGAAAGAAGCCCCCATCCCTTGACCACCAGCTGCTCCCCAGCTGGGCACACCACACAGAAGGAAACTGCAGAGCCCAAGCTCACCTCTGTACACCACAGATATGATGCCCCGAGTGTTTAAGGGAGGAAGGTCAGGGCTCAGGGTGAGTGAAGTGGGAATGCTACCAGGCACAAGAAAATACGGAGACCAGGTAGCACATCTCTGAAAAGACAGGATGCAATCATTCATCCTGACCTGGTTTTGCAGGCTGTTAGAGCATGGCACAGCATAGACGTTAGTCTTGTACGCTCATGCAGATGCAAGTGGCACTGAAACCTCGCAGCTGCCTCCCACAAACATTCCTGCCACCCTGGCAAGAGGCAAACACAAACAAATTGCTCTGCAAGATTTCCAAGTAATTTGAGTCACTGTTGAACGCATCTGTGAAGGCTCCCTCTGTGAGCCTTTGCACACAATACTGGAAGTTTCATATCCCAAATTGATCTCCAGTTCACAGCAGTTTGCTTACAGAGTTGCCAACACAGCAGGGAAAGCAGGTGAACAAAGACGACATGACAAATGCTCTGCTGTGGCTGGAGGTCCGCTGGGTATGGGGAGTGCTGATGCTTAGGGTGACACTGTTGGGTAACTCCTGTGAAGGAAAAGTCCTTGTGTCCCTGTCCAGGTGAAGCTGGCTGCATACAGAGAAAGGTTGTCAAGAGCAGCAGCAAAACTGTAAGGGGGACATTGTCTTGTACCCAGCCCCCCTGGCCCCAGAGGGTTCCCTAGTGCTCATGGAATTGCTGGTCCTGATGGAGGAGCAGATGAAGCCCAAGCCAGACCAAAATATCCGTGACTTTGAGAGTGTCATTGCACAGTGTCATTTCTTGTGAGTGAAGCCCTTCACTGTTCCCCTGATCCCAGAAGTCACTCCTCAGGCAGTGGCACATCAGGGACAGCATCAGCATTTGTCCCAGGATCACTCCAGTGGCTGTGGGAAGCAGCACATTTTGGGACATGATACTGTCAAAATATCTGCTCTCTTTTGAAAAGCTACCTGGCTACATAGATCATAATGTCAGGACTACATGACACTAACAGAGGTCTGGACTTTGAGATTAAAGCTTGCTAGTACCCAGAAATGCAAAGAAAAGACTTTGCAAATTTGCCTCCTATTTCCCTTGGTAAAAAAAAATAAAAAAAATTGGAAAATATTCAGTGAGCCAGAATTGCCTAGAGGAAAAACCTGGGGAGCTGCAACCAAAACAGCAACAAAGGCAAAAAGGAGATTTTCTCAATAAACATTCCAGGGTTCATATTTTTAAAAGTGAAGGATGTGCAAGTCTGAAAAAAAGAAATGCTTGAGTGTTATTTAGAGAGCTGGTAATGCCTTGGTTTTGTCTGCTGCTCTTAATGGTGAAGGTGTAGTGATGTCAGATGTGCTGGAAATGAGAACTTGAGGCAGTGTTTTGAGGGAAGGGTAACAGCCTCCCTTTTGCCTGCACATCTTGCCTTTCCTGGCAATCCCAGCTGGACTGTCCATTGGTGTGCTTGTCCATCAGCCCACTGAGTTTGGCCGCCTCTGCTGCAATAATGCCTTTTCTGTGCAGGTAAAGGAGGCACCTGGCATTGAGCTGTGGTCCAGGGGACCTGTACATAGCCCTTGTTGCTGTCTTGTGCTCTGACTTCAAACCAGTGCGTGGCCTGTCTCAGCACAGCTCACACAAATCTCACTGATGGGCACGGGAGTTGGAACACAGGCTCAAATCCCCTCACAAGCAGCACGCAAGTGTGTGATTCCCCCCAGGACTGAGCCAGCCTTTCTGAACCTGGCTGAAATGCTGCTCCGGGTTGCTGAACACGTTGGCACGGGCTTGGAGTAGTGCTTCAGTGCACCCTGCAAGTGATCACACCTCCTCTCAGCCTCACCAGCGGGAGAGGGCTCATCCATCGTCTGCACCGGGGTGGGAAATGCTGCCTGTGACGTGAACCTGGAAATACCTCACTGGCAGATTCCTGTGCCACAAAGATGCTTCTGTGTTGCTGGGAGGAAGGAGGTTACAAGGTCGCTCTCCACCAACACAGCTGAGCGTCACACAACCAACACGAGAACAAAGGACAAAGACCTACGTCTTGAGCTTCCTATTCCAGCAGAAAACGTGGCGGACTTCAGGGTTCAGCACTGCTGCTGGCGTTAGGTACTGTCCCTCAGACAAAGCTTGCTTTCTTCCCTCACTTTGCAGGGAGCGACACAGAGGGATCCAGTTAAACCTGCGAATGGCCCCTGCCTGTTGTGTTCCTCACAGCAGTGCACGGGTGGGCAGCAGCAGCAGCTTCTCAGGTTGATGCCTGTGCCACCAAAAATCCTTACTGCCAAGTAACACGAGACCTGGAGACTCTCTGCCCTACCGAGGTGAGCCAGGCGGGGATAGCCCTCTGGAGCTGAGGCTGCACAGGACCCAAAAGGCTTTGCAATGCCTTAAACAAAGAGTTTTACATTTTTTATTAACACAAAGGTTTAAGAAATAGCACAAACTGAGCCCTAATGTTGCATAGCTCCAGATTTTATTTGCTCATCTTCAGTTATTTGACTTGACTCTTTCCTGCCTTCAGAAAGCCACCCAAAGGCGTTCGGAGCGAGGCTTTTGCCAGGGTTTGAGAGTGGTGTGTCGGGGGGAGGCAGGCAGGCTCCATCTCACCTCCATCCCAAATGGCTCCCAGCACAGCACTGGCCTCGACCCCTGATGGGCCTGGACCCAGCAGAGCATGGCTTTATGAGGCATATTGGTACAAAGCACATTAGTCTGCTGTGCTAATTAATTACTAACTACACCTCCTGAGGCAAGTGAATCAGCAGAGAGCACATAATTAAACCCCAGATTGTTTTTGATGTATTTTAAACATTCTTCTAGAAATCTCCACCTGGAAGAAAGAAAGAGGGCAGCCATGCTGGAAGGTAGCAAATGGTTCATGTGAACACTGGGAATAATTTTAATGCTACTCAGTCCTGCCCACTACCACCACATTTCTGTGCAGAGTTACTTAACATGTTGACAAGAGTAGTCTTTTCTTTTTTCCTTTTCTCTTGCCGTGAAAAATGAAATAATGACCCCAAAGCATTGTTCAAACGAACACTTTAAGCAAAGAAGGAATAAAGCCTAAAACATCAGAGGGACAAGAAATATGTGATCAATATTTGTGGATTGAAGTGCTTCTTGTGTACCTGGCAAAGAATTTGAGCAAGAATTTCCCAAGAAGCCTTCTGTGTGCTGTCCAGGCAGGCACAGACTTATTGGTAAGATCAGCTGCAGCTGCCTTTTTAGAGTGCTTCTTAATAAATCCCTTCTTAATTAGATGCTCTTCTGGATAACTTGCAGCTCTAAAGCTCAGAGGAATTTTAATCAGTTTAGTCTCTTTTGAGTGAGGATTGCATTAAATGTATCCATACTCCCATCCTGCCTGGCCTTTGGTGATGTATCTGTTTTATCTGCAGGATCGCCAGAGAAAACATGGGAATGATCAGCTCAGCATACAGCAAGTCAAAGCTGGGTGATTACCCGTTTCAGATCGGACGTGTTGAAACTGTTCCTGCTATCAGTGCATTATTTATTACATTCCTCAGTACTCTCTGGCAGTGGCCTTGGCCCTTGTTCAAGGCTGAGCAGCTCAGCTCAGCACCAGGCACCTCAGCGGGATGCTCATCATCCCCTGCAGGGGTTAAATCTGGTTTTCCCTTTAGCTTTGAGCTCTATACAGGCTGCTCTGCCTTTGCAATGAATGCTTAGAGCAGCTCAGAACAATGAACACTTGGGAGTGTGAAGCCATGTGGGATCACAGATAGTGGGAAGAGGGGCCAGGGGAGGGAAATATCTGACTCTGGCTCTCCTTTATTTCCGCTCTCAGGCATAACAGGCTCCCCAGCCAGGCTGATGACACAGTGGGGTTGGTGTTGCTGAAGCCAAGTACCAGCGAGGTGGTGAAGGTGAGGATGAAGCTGAGGGCAGCCTGCAGAACTTTGGGGAGTGGTGCCACTGCTTTGCATCCTGTCTCTGCCATGCTTCCCATTCCCTCCATAGCTTTTTGGGGAGCAGCTCTGGTAGTGGGACCCTGCTCCCCTCTCTCTCAGCAGCCCAGTCAGTCTAGCACATGCTTCCTCCTGGGCAGAGAAAACAGAGTTACTGAACAGTAAACCCACACTCCCAGTCTGTACAGTAGGGAGCTGTGTTATCCAAAAGGCACAACAGGACAAACCTGATGTAAACCGTGCACTGGCTAGAAGTGCAAGAGCAATTAGAAGACAATCTCCAACATTCATGTATAATGCTGACCTTGGACCTCTGCCAGCAAAACCGAGGTAAATCCATTAGAGCTTTACAAGCAGAAGAAGGTTTTCACTCCAGTACGTAACTTAGATATCCTGCCTGTAGCCAGCCCTCTCTGCAGTACTGCCCCTGTTTGATCCCCACCTGTCTCCAGCAAATAGGACACAACCACATTAAGTCTGCCCCTTCCTGCTGGTCCTTTTGCCTGGATGGTGACTGCTGAAATAGCAAGGTACCCGCTCACGTCAGCTGCCCGCAGACAACACCTATGCTGCTCAGATTACATCCTTGAATTTCCTTCCATCCCTTCTTCTTATAATTTTGCAGCCTTGTGTGGCCGCAAAGAGGAGCAGCTTGGTTGGTGTTACAAAGGTATAAATCTCTTCTCACTCAGTGAGATCAAAATTAGGCTATTTGGGGCCAAACTCTTTTACCAGCGTAACTTGGCAGGGCTTCACTGCCCTCTGTAAATGAAGATGGCCGTTTGCATTTATACCATCAGATGGGTGGCTAATTGCTTGGCATTCCCTGAAGATACGAACAGACGGCAGCATAACCGATAATTCATCTCAGCTGCTCTCAGCAGAGGAGTAGCAGATTTTAGCATCCACTCCTGTTATGTACTTGGGCAGTGCAGTTTCACTGTCCTGAGCTCTCGACAGCTGCTGAGGTGGGAGACAGCTTTCCTTTCAGCAAGGTTACTCCATTGCTGAGACAGTGTCCAGACCAGTGGTACAACATCACACTACTCTTAAGATATCACCTCAAAACCCCGCAGTGTATCTCTGTGAGCTGGTGGTCTCATTTTTGACCACTTCAATCTCCAGACCAAACCTTGAATCAAGACACAAAGGTGTGTGTTTCTCTGCCTAGACCATGCCCAGATACCCTGAGGGAGCCATCAAGTCCAGAGCAGCAGCCTTTCCTCGTGCGTGGAGATCCTGCGCTGTCCCAATTCTGCTTTAGCTGCAGACGTCATCATTTCTGCTTCTGTGCCTTCCTCCCTTTCTTCCTGACTTCCCCATTATCACGGGCCCAGCATTTCATTCCACGTTTGGAGAAAGTCACAGGGGAGGAAGGTGGAGCACACTGAGCTGTTACCAGTCTCAGTTGAGTCAGGAGGCACAGCAAAATATTTACTAGATAACGTGGTTCCAGCAGTCAGGAGTTTCTTCCCCCACGGAGGTAGACCAACACTTCCTTATCACCAGTTTCTGGCAGCATTGACATACTTCATGTTTTTGCTGTGATTCAGCCAATATGAGAGTTTTTAAATCAAGGACATGACAAATAAAGGATATCTGCAAATCTTCCAAATTACAAGAGCTGAATACACTGCTATTAAGCATATTTATACAAGAATACTTCTAACACTGCTTAGAAAACTGTAACCTAGATAAAGGGGGAAAAAATTACTCCAATTGTTTTTTAAACTCTTGAAACAAGGTAACTCCAAACGCTTTGTGTTTGACAATTATAAAAGCTTATGAGGTAAGAAAATGCTGGAAAGCAAAGAAACTATTTTGCCTTACAAATCTGTTAAAGTCATAGAAGTCAGCAGTAATTTACCGTGTTATTTATATTATTTTTTGCAGTATGCATTGCCAAATCTACATTCCACAGACACTGGTATTTTAGGTAGTTTTCATACAAAACTTTTTTTTTTCCGAACCCAGACATTTCTTTCAACTGCTGTTCTTTCTGTGTTCTACACAGAGCTTTAGCACGTGTAGTAAAGCATGGAGAAAAAAAAATATTCTCATGCCCAGGACACAACAGAAAGCCTGCCCAATGTACTCCAGGTTCAAAATCTCTAAATTGCACTTCATAAAGACACATTTTAATAAATTTACATTTATTGAAAATATCACGTTAGCCTTAATTTTGCTCACTTGCCCCAATGCACAATTACGCTATTTAACATGTAAATTGTAATAACAGAACTGCAAGCAGCTTCATAAAATGAAAGACCAAATACACTTATAACATGATCAGACTGTTTTTAATCTGGTGGATAAGGAACATTGGGTGGAAGGGAAAAATCTGTTTTAGGGTCTGATACACAACCTATCTTGTTGTTTCAACACATACATCTGTTATTAAAAGCCACTGTTTAGCAGTGTAACATGCATCTAAAAATTGACAATGTGGGACATCATCCATTAAATATACTATTTGTAGATGAGAATCATTAGGGGTGGGAAAAGGATTAAAATAAGAAGAAAAGCACCAGGGCTCCACAGCCCTCCTAGAACAAAGTACTTTGCAGGGAGAGTGTAATGCCATTTGTCAGCTCTACCGCGCCATGCTGTGAGGACGAGCACTTGGTCCATTTCCCGCACGTTTGCCGTAGAAATGCACTTCTTTGGGAAAGCAACCACCAGGGCTTTGCAAGGGCAGGGCCACCTCACACCCCCAGCTTGTTGGCCTGGGTGAGGACAACTTTCAGGACTGGCATGAAAGCAGAGGTCTCGCTGAAGTTGCTGGTGCTGACGATGTGTGTGTGGATGTTCAGTCCCTCCTGGTAGTTGCGGGTTTCGATGCTCTTCACAATGTTGTGCAAACCACTGATGATGGTTGGAGAGAGCTGCAAGGAAGGCAGGCAAGGCAGGTCAGCACAAAGGAAAAACTGGGCTAGAAGAAGAGAAATTCTGAGTGTAACACCTGGCCCTCAGGAAGGTGCAGCAATTAGTTCTTTTCCTTGGAGATGGCCATCTTCACAGCTGCAGCACACTGGGAACAGTCACTGGGAAGTCAACAATAGACTTCAACTAGAATGTACCTTCTCTGCAGTATTGCCACACCCTGCAATCCTTCACTGCCATACCCTGGATACAATTCCCTAGGGTGGGAGGCCTGCTGTGACCGACTGTGGCACCTGAAAAACCTACGGAGCTCTTGTGCCTTTGGGTAAAGTTAATTGCTCAGCAAACATAGCCTGGTAACAACAGGATTACATCACTCTAATCTTAAGGTACTAAGACATCTAAGCACAGTCCTTTATTCTGCCAAAGCTTCCTGGAAGGCTTTGGAAAAATTACCAAATTTTCAAAAGCACTTGCATATCTGCCTTGCAGTGAAGTCAATGAGCCTCAAAGTCCCCTGGGTTCTTTTTTGACCCCAGGCTGTGTGTCTCAATTCCTGCCTGGAGCACAGAAACAGTGCCTGCTGCAAGGAGCTCTGCTCTCGGGCTCAGCACAGTCTTTGCAGAGCACCATAAAACTCAAGACATGGCCCCAAAACACTGCAAAGTCTGCACAGGCACTTGGAGCCAAACACAGTAACTAGCTGTTTTCTGACAAATCCAAGCAAACATCCAGTAACTGGATCCAAAGCACACTTCCAAAGAAAAAACAAGCACCTGCTACATATTGCAGAGGGGCTCACACCACCAGTGAAGTCATTGGCAGTATCTGATTGAGGGGTGGGGAGAAGTAAAACAGAACTTACTGTCTGTTCCCTAAGTTTGTCATATAGAAACTCCAGGCGTTTATTTGCATCATCCAGTTTCCTTTTGGTTTGCTGCGAGAGAAATAAATATAATAAAACACCGTGATTTTAAGAACCCCATACTAATCTGGTGTCATTGCAAAGAGGTCCATGCAGCACATGAAATTCCTTTCTCAACAACATTTTCCTAACACATCATTTGAATTCTTTGTTCTGCCCTTTTCCCCCCTGATTTTGCTAGGAAAGACCACGTGATATGACTGCATTTCTCCACATGTAAATGCTACAGTTAGCTACAGAGAACAGCAAACTGGAGAGGTGCACCCCAGAAGCCACTGGACATTTGCAAAACCCACTAGTATAGCTGATAAGAGAAGTGACAGAATTCTGAGTTGCAGCATGATTTTTTTTTTTTTTCTATGGTTCACTGGCAAAGCATAATGATAATTGGATAAAATTCTTACTGGAATCAAGTGTCCAGCAACACCAATGAGAGCTTAAGGGCACATGAATAAACTCAAGTCTAAGTATGCACAACTCAGTCATCATTTATGGCAAATCCTAACTATATTTTTCCTCATGTGATTAGTAAAGCCAGCAGTTTGTCTGTAAGTTTTTAGTGTCAACAGAAAAACTAATAGCCTAGCCCAATTTGTCCTTACAGATCCTTTGTGCTTCCATGACTTTTATAGAGTAAACCACTCACTGATGTGCTTGGAATTATTTTGCCACTGAAGGCTCTTAAATTAACCCCAGTACATTCCACTCGGAGCTGCAGTTGTCAGAGAAATGTATTTTTATCCATTTCTTTTTAACAACATCTCCAAAAATTGTAGATTTTAATCCAGCGTAATAAAACAGTAATAAAGCGTCAAGGTTACAACTGCAGGAGCACAAAAAGGCTGGTGGTCAACAGCAGTAGAAATGGCATCAGTGCACAAAGAGTAATGGAACTTCCTCCTAAATCAGTGTGCACATCAATCCATCTTCACTCAGGATCAGTGCCATTTTCCCTGGCAACTGAAAACGTTTCTCTGGATTAAATAATTGCTGAGAGAGAAAATAACAAAGCCTGTGGGAATGCTCTAACTCAAGGGTGAAGACCAACTGATGGCTGCTTGCTGTGCCAGAAATTAGGGAAGGCTGTTCAGATGGCAGAAAGGAGAACACAGCACATGGATCTCGGGCCACATGTGGAAAACTCCCCAACAGCAGTTATGTCATCAAGGAACTGCGGTATCTAAGGAAAAAGCACCCTAGGAGAAGCAGGTAAGAAACTGGCCAGTTCTTTTAGACTGGCTGTCTCTCAGATACATGACTACAGAACGTTTGTTTCAAAAGCTGAGAAAAGGTGCACATGCTATTTGCATTTTACGGATGGTCAACTGGGACAAAGAGGAATAAATTGTGTCTAGGAAACAGCAAGACATCTCTCCAGCCAAAAAAATTAGGTGGAAGTGCAAGCTGGTTGTTCACACTCTTTGCTTCCTGCTCCCATTTCCCCCGTTACACTGTGGTAACTGAGCAGTGTCTGTATTTGTTCTGACAATAACTGATGTGTACAGTCAGGGTGGTGTCTCTTGACTCTGTGGGCCGAAACACTGTCTCTGCCTAAGAAAATCAGAGAGACTTCACAGGAAGCAAGCAAAATGTGTTGGCAGGGCAGAAAAGCAATCCCTGGGTGCGGATGTGAGTGGAATGCTTTTGCCTTCTTTGTCTGTCTGGGAGAAGGGGCACTCAGAGGAAGAAAAGGTCAAAGGGAATGCAGTATACACTATAAATAAAGGATTTTGAGCAATTGAGTGCTACTGAACCGACAAGAGCACGAGTCTGTGCTGCTAACCAAGCAAATTCAGTGCACAAAGCCCTCTGCACGCCACCAGCACCACCTTTCAGCATGTGGCAGGCAGGAGCTGAACAGTCAGCATCTGGGCTTTGCGGTGGCATGTTATTTACTGACCATCAGAAATAAATGAGAAGCTTGGAGAGGGACGGCTCATTTAAAAAGTACTGGCTCCCACAGGAAATGTTTTTCCTACCCAGCTCCAGTGGTTGTGTTAAAGCTGTTGACCTTCCACTTCTCTGCTAAGCGTTGGTTCCCTTTGAAATGAGTTTGTTATCAGAAGTCACAAATCACAGATCCAAATCTGAGGCATGTACTCATGTATGTGAGCCTCGGCTCAGACCTGCCATAACACCAGCTGCTTCCTGCTCTGAATTACAAGCAGCAGTAAAGCAAATGTATAGAGCATGCCTCCACAGGGACCACTTGACAGAAAGGATAGCTCTCTCTGAAGGTTTTAGAATCTTCAATTTGTTTTTTAACCTTAACTGTAACCAATTCCAACCCTCCTCCTTTGAGGAGAGCAGCACAGGGGGCTGCAGTGGGTTAATTCCCTGCCCATAAACAGCATCACCAGGCTCTGCCCGAGGTGAGGGCTGTGAGGAGCAGAGTCAAAGTGCTCGGGCAGCTGGGCTGTGCTTTCCCCTCAGACTTCCACATCCTATGTGCCTATGGTTTTCCTGCACATTGCCCGTGGCTGCTCAACACAGTTTTTAGAGGGATCAAAGGAAAAGCTGCGATGGCTACCTGTGCTGCAGGTCCCAGCACATCCACCCAGACACAGGGATGCTGTGGGAACACCACAGGGACCTACCGGATCGGAGGCAGACAGCAGGCACCTCTGGATAAGAGCTTCAAATGTAGTCTTCAGAATAAGGTGCTCCTCAGGGATGGGCTTCTTGGTGATCTTTTCTGTTGGCAGTGCCTGCACGTGCTGAGAAACAGAGAGCAGGTGAGGCTTTTCCAGGTCACCGTGCCCACATGTTGTTTCCAACTCAACTGAGCGGCGTTATTAGCTAGCTTGGCACAACTGCTGTTTCTTCCCTGTGGGTGTGTGGAGGTGACATTACCAGCACCTGCTGCTGCTCCCTCTGGGAAGCTGTGAAAGTTGCAGAAGGAAGCAGCCTGTTGGCCCATACTGAACAAAAAGGTGGTGTCTGGGTGGGGATTACAGTAGCAAAATGCCAGCACGATGCAAAGCCAGAGATTAGAAACTCCACAGTTCACTTTGCAGCTACGAGAAAAGCCTGGACAACAGGATCCCTGCCTGCCAGGCTCTACTGATGGACAAACAAACCCATGCAGTGCTGGGGCTACATTACCTGGATAGTATTGCCAATCGGGGCCCCAGGGGCCCCCTCCGTGCTGGGTTTGGAAGCAGCGGGTGGCATGATGGATGGCCCCAGGGGCTGGGAAGCAGGCTGGTAGCCACCCTGCAGCACCAGCTGCCCTGCAGGAAGGTGTGGAGGCTGGAAACTGGGTGCACTGGTGGGAGGTGCTGGAGCTGGAGGCTGCTGCATCTGAGACTGCGGATCCGCCAGCGGGTTCATGATGGGGGAAGTGATGGGGACCGGGGGCAGGAAGTTATCAGGGACCTGGGGAAAAAGGAGTGCATTTATGTTGGTGCGGCTGCCACAGGCAGAGCACAACATCCAGCTCTTACAGACCTCCCAAACCACAGTAACTGAAGAGTGCTGGATATAGAAACAGGAGCAGGCAACACAGGATTTCACTCTGGCTAAACAAACCCGTCCCTCTGGCTGCACAGTAAGAAGTGCCTTGGGGCAGCCCAGCCCGCCCCTGGCCAAAAGAGCTGAGTGCAGCCACCTCAAATCAGAGCCACTCTCCCTCAGCCAAGGGCACAAACCAGAGGTGTGGCAGACCAGCACTGTTAGAAGAGAAAACTAACCCACACCTACATCTATTCTTACTATTGGGTCATTATATTTAGACTTTTGTGTCTCACTTCCAAGGGTGTATTTTTGTCCATGCAGTACGTAGGTCACAGCTAGCACCATGCTCCAGTAAAGCTTCTGAAAGCCTTTCAAGCTTCTGGCACACAGGTCTGCACTAAGACAGATTACCAGGGCATTTCAGTCTCATCCCCAAGCATCTGCCAGTCTTTACTCAGGGGTGTTTCACAAACATTTGGTAGAGGGAAGAAACAACAAAATGAGCTACTGCCCTCTGCTATGCATCATGCAGGAATCCAAACAAAAGAAAGGGCTTCTGTTGGAATGTGCACATTTCTTTGGGTGCGCATGGAAAAAAGGGGAAGATTACAGAACCCCGAATGAATGATACTAGAATTAAGCTAGTGGTTTGGGACAGCAAAAAAAAAAAAATTCCCAATCCAGCAACAAAGTCAGTCATAAAAGATGTGAATCACAGCAATAAACTTTTGCGTGGTGAATAAGTTCTTAGTTAGGAGGAAAACAGTTGAAAATTACGGCTTGAAATGCCAGACGTTTCTCCTATTTTATAACAGTCCTTGTGGTGAGTCATTTTATAATATTCTAAACCACCCCTCAGACAGTGGACAGAAGGGAAACAGACATAGAAACACGACTGACAGATTTGTTAAATACCCAACAGGGAATGCAACAAACACATTTCTCATTTAAAAAGGAGCCAACCCCCAAGCCTTGGCTATGGCAGAAATTCTGGCTGTGACAGACACAAACACACATAGAAGTAGCAAAAGCCCTGTGTGCAGAAGGCTGTTTCCTGAGCTCTCAGCTCCAGCAGTTACTCTCTCTGACAAATTTTTTTCTTCAATTCAGAGCCTGAAACCCCAAAGGCAGCATGCAGGCTGCTACAGGACAACCATCCCAGCACGGGGGCAGTCAGGAGTGCACACAGAGTCCTCTACCCAGCCTCCAAAAGCTCCTTCATCTTGAACTGCAGGGACCAAAACCCAAAGGGTAAGGAAGACTTCCGCCTTTGCCCACACTTATCTTGCTTGCTCCAACTTTTTTTTGCTCTCCCTCACCTTCCATGCTCCAGACTAACTCTTGCCTCCCAGATGCACCAGGGTCAGAGAGCAGCAGATGACACCGACTGCTGTGGAGATATTCCAGATTACAGCAGCAAGAGGGGATGAAAAGGCTCATTCTGCTCTGTGCCAAGTGTTCCTAGTTATTCTGCCCTGCTGCAATTTAAATCCGTTTTGCAAAACTACATTATCTCCATCATGGAAATTGTCTTACTCTCAACAGATCTCTCAGGGTCAGACCCTTAATCAGGATAAATTGCTTTCAGCTCCAGCAACGTCAATAATCTATAACAATTTGCCCAGCCTCATCATTTTGTCTAAGTATCATGCCCTGAAAAACTCATCTGCTTTACCACAAATGAAAAATAGTCAGAAGTATTTCCTTCAAACCAGGAACAATCTTATTATTAATAACCACAACTTTAGCAAAAACCCACCATCTCTTTAGAGGCTAAATATTTTGAGAGGGACAATGCACATTAGAGAGACATGAAGGCCATTTCTGCTCATGAGGTGCAGCTTTTGTTTGCTGCTAACCCTCCTCTTTCCTTCGCCTGCCAACAAGTATCCCAGCTTAAGCTATTGCTTTTCAAGTGACCAGCACTGAATTGTGTTGAGGTAGGATTTCCTAGAGTACCTTCTTCTTCTTGGCAGCTCTGTTCAGTGTGGGAGGGTCGTTCCAGCCATTCTGAGGCCCTGGGACAGAAAGAAAACAGAGACTGTAAGCACCCGGGAGAAGGGCAGTGATGCCTTCCTGAGCTGAGCTGGGCCAGCTCCCTGCCACAGCTCTACAGGCAGAGCCTTGGCGGAGCCTGCCCTCACCTGCCTGCTCCTCTGCCCTTCCCTAGTGGCTAGAACAGCTCCTGTGCCAGCCAGAGCCTCCCAACATCCCTGCCATCAGACCCTTTGGGCTCTGTGCCCACTGTGCAGGTTTGGGATCTTGACCAACTGTTCTCCAGTTAATAACTTAATTATTAACTTTTTCCTCTCTTGCAGGAAAAAAGAGCTTTGAACAGACATGCCCTTTGAAAAGGGCCTACCATGCCCAAAACACAGCTCTGCTGCACAGGCTGTATGTGTGAAGAGAGCTTTTACATGACACTTGTACATGATGGTACCCGGCAACACCACACAGAAGGAAGAGGCCTAAGAGGCAACAGGAGCCCGAAACATTTCAGGCCAGATACACCCAGCCACCTTGGACACACAAAAGAGCCATAAAGCCAGGTTCCCCCTGCCAGCTACAGCATGTTTTTGGGTGCTTTGTATCCCCAAATCAGAGCAGAGCTGCTTGAGCAAGGTGGAAAAATCTGGCTTTCTGCACCGCGGGTGATTTGTTCCAAACTGGAAGAAGCACAGAGGATGTCTGAGCAGATTCACTCCAAGTCTGGGGCGTTGTTCTGTGCCAAACCCGCTCTCACAAGAAAGCAAGCCCTGCGCAGCTGCAAGATTTGCACACCAAAGCTCCCATTAGTGCATCAGAAAGAGCTGCCCATCTCCTCACGGAGCACATGGAATCGGGACCACGGCATTACCGCAGCCTCCCTGAGTAATCAGGATTTATTGCACAAAGCCACAAAAAGCCAACAAAACCAAATCCCTGCTCAATGGACTTTTTCACCACAGTGTTTTTCACTTAGCAGATGATGAATTTACCTTAGACAGCACAGCTTAACATTATTGCAGAATTTGCTTAATTTAGCTGAAATTTCATTTGCTCCCCAGCTTTTGCCAAGGAAGTTCCACATCCAGAGCATGTTAAAGGGGTAAATGAAAAACAATTTAAAACCCCTTTCACATCTGCTTTCTCTTGAACCAAAGGCAGTGCCATCTCCTGGCAGCCTCCTCTATTCCTCCCTGTCCAGAAAATCCCAGAGTATTCTGGATACAGGGAGACTAACTGCTGCACTGCTGACAGGTGTAACATGTTAAGAAAATCTCCAAGACTGTTACTGCTGATAATTTCCTGGAATAATTTTCTATAAAAAAGGAAAAACAGAATTTGTTTCTGTGGTTAAAAACTCCAGATATGTTGTTATTGGTTTCAATTAAGGAATTAAAAATCAATTTGATTAAAGTCTAATTGGCAAACAGCATCACACTTAATGTTCTCTGAAGAACGTTTGCATAATTGATGTCCGTTCAATTAATTTAATGTAGTGGTTTTGTACTTATTTTCAGGTTAGGTGGTACCTAGTTCACCTGCGAAGGGAGAGGCCTGGTCTTGAGTTGGTAGGGTTTCTGCAGATAAAATGCAAAGAGAACTAAAAAACAGATTTTCTTCAAAAATAATAAAGCAATTGGTCTGTAATTTTTGACTAACAATTTAGTTTCAACACACAGGAGAAGTCAGGAGAAAAAATCACCTAGCCTAATTACAAGGCCAGCTTAGAGACAAGTCATTTGTTCAAACCCCCCATGGAATTGCTTTTGTCAGCCTTCCCTGTAAACAGGCCTGCTGCTCTTTCCATGCAGTAAATCAGTGTTTCTAGTTGTTTATAACAAATGTTGCAGAGTGCTGGCCCATTTTCTCATCTCTTCTGGTGTTCTCATTTTCTATTCCAATGCAGCTGACAGACCATTACTCTTAGCCACAATCTTCTCGACATCGTTTTACCATTCCAGAAAGCTTTTCAAGAGATGCTTGAAGTACTTGGCTTTAAGGTGGATACCCAAGCATTTTCTCAAATCAAGGCACACTCAACTGCATGCAGCCCAGCACAAAAGTATGCTCACACATCAACTTTATGCTCACACAAAAGGACACATTGCCTGCTCACACTGAGCAACAAATCCAAATGGCAAAACGCAGGCAATAAAACCTTCACTGTTCCAAAGAGAAGAGGAGCTTTGGGGATGAGATAACTCCTGTCCCTGGGGTTGGCCTGATGTGCTCATATTTCTAGTGCAAACCCTTCCTTGAGCTCAGAATTGGTCTATCACATTCTCAAACAAGATTCAAGATGCTGAAAATTAGAACTCCCTTGAAAGCAAGTTCAAAGTTCTATCACAAAACAAAGAGAGGCTGAAAATCAAATGTGGACTTTTCTTTCTTACTGAAGCTCTGAGCACAGCTTAAAATACTGATATTATATGCATTTGCAAAAAGCCAGAAAGTATTTATAGAACTGTTTTTATTTAAATGCATCTTTAAATCCAAGCCAGTTGAAAGGTCAGGTGCTTTTCAAGACTTCAAATTTGATATCTTTTTTTCTTTCCTCCCTTACTCCTGCCTTTAAATGAGTCACATTTGCAAAGTGAAACATGATGTTCCCAGATAAGATCATGACCACACACAAAAGCACATCACTTCAATGCCAGGATCAGCATCACTCCATGCTCTGCACCAGAACATTCAGAGTTACAGGTGAGATCTACTCTGGCTGCAGAGTTCTGTGGTTCTATGGGATCTTATACCAAGGCATCCTTCACTAAGCAATGCAGCTGCTTAGAAGATACGTTGCTGGTTAAGCATATTAAGCATGTACACTGTCATTTCTGCATTTACAAAACCAGGTTTTCCTCCTTTGTGTTTGTATGCTTTCGGAAAGGTGTAATTTAAACACTGGAAGAGAGCAGAGTGTGCTCTTCAGACACCCTTTATCTCTTTTCCATAGTTCTCCAGCTGCAGTGAGCACTTGTGTATATGCATGAGCCATCCTGGCCTCAGCACCTCGCAGTGCCCTGGAGTCCACCTCTGCATTTCAGCCTGAGGCTGCTGCTTGCCAGAAAGCAGACAGGATGCCCTAGTCTGGGTTCCTGAAGGTTTGACACTTTGTACTGGCTACCTTCTCACCACAGCTGCTGAGAAAAACATAAGCAGTGCTGAAAGTTCTCAGAAAGTTTTTAAAAAAAGCCTTATGTATGAACAACTTCTAACTTTGAAAAGAAATCTGGCAAGGCAATGCAGACAACGGCTGCTTTAATTCCCCTTATGTTAAAATGACATAGGCAGGATGTGTCAGACCACTGTCAGTGTGGATTACACCATTTTACAAATCAACTGGCATTGTCATTAATGTTCCTAATTTCTATTGTCCGGAGTATAGAGCTTCACCCACTCTGAGCATGCCACATGGACTATGTCACGTCACTGCAAGAAATTCAGCAAGTGGCAGATGTGAAGTGCCTGCCAGTGACGCAAGTGGAGCAGTAAAATGGATAAGAAAGAACAATTTTCTTGTTCTCTGCATTTATTTGGAGGTGCAGAAGCTATGCTGTCTGCATTATAATGTGCTGCTTGACATCCCAGACTTAAAACCCTCTTCCTCCGTCCAATTTAATAATTCTTCTGGCTTAGAGATTCAAGTTTGACATGCCCTGTAACGTGGGGTCAGGAGAGGTCACAGTACAGCATCTCCAAGAACAGAGAGGACACCAAATCTGGCTGCATGATGGATAGAGAAGGCCTTTTCTCCCCTTGCAACTCTGGCAGCCCTACACCAGTCCTATTTTTTGACAGAGCAAAAGATCTCCCTAAAACACGAGGGGCTGTCTGAAGGTAATGCCTCAAGAGGTGTGAGCTGCCAGCCTAAAGGATGGCAGGAACACCTACACATAGGACTCATGCTACCAAGACTAAGGCAAAATGCCTTTTCTGCACTGCGTCACCCCTAGCAGACTTCTAAAATCAGAGAAGGAATCACAGTGGGCTCATTAGGGCCCGTCAGGAGAGTCGACATCCCCAAAGCATCCCTCAAATCTTGCCCAATATTCCCATCACTCTCTTCTTCCCCAAACTTATCCTTGACTCTTCAGCTGAACCACCTGGATGTGAAGCATGTCTATGAGCAGGTTTAGAAGAGGACTGCTCACACTTCCTGCACTGTCTGACATGCAGAGCTGCTGTTTCCCTGGCTGCTAAGTGAAGGCACGGGTTTGTTACGGCAGGCGAGGTCACTGTCCCACAGCAGCGACACCCAGGCGGTCACAAGCAGACATCCAGCCCCACCTCAGCGAGTGCTCTCTCACCAAGCGTGCTCCAACATGCTCCTAGTGTCAGCCACACACACATGCTTTTATTGACATTCAGGAAAGAGACATGTGAAAGCATTTCTAAATCACTTCTGATTATCTTTTAGGGCACTTGCAGCTACAGTAAATCCCATTGCACTAAGCGATGTTAGGAACAAAATAATGGAAGGGAGCTGATGCCACAGGAAATGCTGTTTGAATTAAATATGCTGCCAATCCCGGGCTTGAAAGGCTGCTCAAAAACCAGGGACACAGGGACAAATCACATTTGCAAAATTATTCTGCGAGGAGAATTGAAATCATCTCGTCTGCAGCGATTAGGAAAGCTTGCTCATTTTTGTGTTTGCTCTCCAGTCACAGCGCAGGTTCTGACGCCAAGGTTACAGTTGTGCCACTGTCCATCCATGGCACATGACAGCCTCGCAACAAGACTGTTTAGCACTCTGTCTTGGGCAAGACCAAAGCTCTGTGATTGTGGCACAAGAGAAAGGTGACTGCTCACACTGATCACCAGGTGCTCAGAGCACCAACACAGCCCCATCACTGCCAGGTGCACGGGGATGATGACGTGGTTTAGAAATGCTTTGAACAGATGTCTAAGCAAAAGAAACTTTTCACAGAGCATTCACAAGGAATAGGTGCATATTTAACCGAGTGGGTGAAGACCAAAACCCTCCCCCTCCCTGCCTGCCCCCCTGTCCAAGCGCAGACCTGTTCTCTGGGATGCAGGAAGGTCACTGGTTGCAGGCAGAGTACCTGTTGGTCCAGTAGGTAATGCATAAGCCACAGAAGTTGCTGGAAGTCCTGGCCTGCCATGCTGAAAGGATGCGCCAGAAGGAGGAACAGGGAAGGAGGAGACGGGATTCAGGCTCGTTGGGGAGGGCTGAGGCTGCCCGGGGTACAGCGGGGAGGGCATGGAGAGGGCAGGGGCAGAGGGCAGGTAGGAAGGGGTGGTGTTAGGGGCAGGGTTGGGGTAAGAGGCTGAAGCAGGGACAGCGATAGGCTGCTGAGGCTGATAGAGAGCTGGTCCCCCTGTTCCAGAGGAGTACTGCTGTGTGGCCTGATACGCTACAAACAGGGAGAAAAAACATTCAGTCAGTGAGTTCATAACAGAGCAGCAGGTTCCATCTGCCTGCTTCCTTCTTCACCTGAATCTCCTCTCTTCAAGCCCCTACCCCCCAAACCACTTACCTGCCCAGTCAAATCCTGGCTCCCACAACTCTGCCTGCACTTGCAGGACTTCTCAAAACCCCAGCCTGTCACCAGGAGCAGGGAGGCACAGAAAGGATGCCCTTGGCTCTAAGGACTCCTGCTCTCCCACACACTCTCCAGCCCAGAGCCACCACGCTGCTCGAGATGGGGCCGGGACACGTGGACACTGCTGTCTTCTGGACCACTGCAATCCTCACAGGGTCTCTCAGGGGAGGGAAAGCCCTGCCCCAGGTTTGCACAAAGGGAAAGCCTAAGCCGAGGAAATGAACAATAGACTCTGGAAGCAAACGTAAGCTCACAGCCCTGCAGCATGATTTCACTGCCTCTGCCCATCTATGGCCCTTTTCCCTCCCTCATGCTTGTACTTTCAGTCCCTGCTTTGAGTTTGACAGGGTTCTGCCCCCTTCTTCACTCACCTCTACTACTGCCTTCGTTTCCTCATTCCCTTTCCCATCTCCACGGTGCCCCAATGAGAAATGGATGACCCAGCTGCACACAGATGACTTGTGTGCCTCTCCACCAGGCCTGTGCTGCTTTCCCAGGACTCAGACTCTGGAGTTTCTGACTCCAGCAGAAACTGGGGAAGGGCCAGCTGAGGAGTGAGTCTAAGGGCTGTGGGTAGACACCTTCTCAGCAGAGGAGACAGGGCTTGACAGAGGCTGTCTAATGTCTGGACCCCACCAAGAAACGGCAACCGGATGTCACCTCAGGAGCCTTTTTCCCCACCCCGCAAGAAACGTGGGACTGGCTTGGTCTGAGCACTCCCAACCACAAGGAGGGGACTGGTTATGCCTGAGTTAATGCTGGCCCACCTGGGTGGGAGGGAGGGACGGGGAAGCTGCAGTTACTCACTCTGTGGGTACGCTGGCCGTGCCCCTGCTGGCGAGTACATGCTGTAGTTGGAAGATGCGGCTTGCTGAGGTGGCATGCTGGGGCCAACAGCACCTGGCATAATAAACCCTGGAGGAGGTGGGTTGTCCCCCTGTAAATAAAAGATTGCAGGAAAAATGGTTGGCAGAGATAGGGTTTAGTCAGCAATGGTAATGCAGTGCTGAAGCAGAATAGTAACAAAATGATCGGTTCACTTCCACAGCCTGAAACCACATTCCCTGGAAGAAGGGAATCACCAGCACAGGGGCAAATGCCTCCAACCACCCCAGTGCCTCAGGGCGCCCAGTGTAGCACTGAAAGCACAGCTGGATGTGCAGTGACTTCAGCAGCAAGCAGAGCAGCACACACCTTCCTGCACAAGGAGGAGCTCCCTGGCAGTGCTGCCTGGTGTTCAAGCAGCCTGAGAGCACCCTGCCATCCTTCAACTAAACTTAAATGTTAACTCCAAAGCCTCTAATCTCCATGGAAAAGGGGGAAATGAAAAATCATACTTCAAATATTCCACTGTGGGGCAAGGGTTGGAGAGGCTCAGGTCTCACTGAGCTCGCACTCAAGGCCTTCCAGAGCCACTCATCTGGGCCTTGGTGAAAAAAAAAAATAGTAACAAGATGCAGAGGAGAAAACCCAGAGCACACATGGAAGCTGCTCCTTCCATCTATCTGTACCAGACTGTGCCAAGCACAGAGACTACACCAGAGGACATACTGGGGTGGAGCAGGGGCTCAGAGAGGAATAATGAAGGTTATACCTGTGTGTCAGAGGGACAGCCTGCAGGAGGATGACTGGGAAGGGCAGTAGGAGTTTTGTTACTCCAGGTAGTGACAGTAGGGGCAATTCTAACCTGAATTGAACAAAGAAACACCAATCATGGAAAACAAAACAATAAAAAAGTCTAAAGGGTTTCACAACACAGGATGCAAAGAAGTGAACACAAAAAGGTTTGCATGCTGGCACTTGTAACAGCCATAAAATCTCAGAGCAAGAAGGGAATTGCATTCAAGACAGACAAAATCACTGTGCACTGGAGCCGAAGAGAATTGCAGAGTGAAGACGAAGCACAGTGGAGTTGCAGCTGCAATAGGCTGTGGAGCAAGTGCAGTGTTATGTGTGCCAGTGAGCCAGGTCTCTGCTTTTCATCACATTTTCCTACTGCAGAAGCCCCCCCGCCATTAGTCCATGACAGCGCGCATCACTAACCACAGCTGCAAGCTCCAAGTTCCACGTTAAATTCAAACACACTGCCTCACGCAATAGAAGTCTCTTTAAATTGAGCTTAAGGTGAATTAAAGAAGGTTAAAATCTGATATTCAGCTTTTGCACATGCACAAATACACATCTTAACAGTAATTGCTTCCCAGCCACTCTCCCGTAGCTCCTTTCATCTTCCTTTTTTGCCACTCCCAAATCCTTCAATTCCCTACAACCGCTTCTACCTTTCTGATGGAACAGAAATCAAGAATTTCCTATGCCTGAGACATTCCTGGGCAAGGAGTGGGCATGCTGCCCAACAACAGGACACATGGCTGGAGTTCAGGAGCACAGGCAGAGGGAAAGCTGTGACCCTGCAGTCCTGGCTGGCTCAGCTGGCTTCAGTCTGTGTGTCTGTAACCCCACGCAGTGCTAGGCTAATGGTGCAGTCAGCTGTACAACAGCCACTGTTAATGTCTGCATAACTCATCACTGGAGTCATCTAAAAGACTTTTTCACCCCCTTTAATGCCTGGTTTGTTCAGATGAAAAAGAGGGTTCAAAAAACCTATGGTGAAAGGAACCTAAGTGTTAAGTACATGTTCCTATTTGGGACAGCAATTATACAAAGACTGCCTCAAGCTTCAACAAGTCCTATATGTACACTTTCTTAAAAGGAAGTCAAAGAAAACAAGTATCCTAAGATTCAAACATGTCATTTCTCTCCATTCTGGTTCATCACCATACTGCTGGGCACCTTTCTGACTTGACACCTGTCCCCTTCAAGCCCTTCTTGCTGAGGATGAACTCCCTGAAAAGCCAAAAACATAGGGGGGTAACTCACTGACAGTGTGCTCATGGGGTTGATACACCCAACCTTCAATTACTGAGCAGGTCTTGCTGAAATAATAGCTTGACGCATTCCAGAAACACTGGGAGAAAGAGGGAACTCTGGTTTAAAAAAGCATTGCTCACATCTTGGCACCTAGAGGAGAGCTGCTATTCTCCACAGCCAAATGGGAAACACACAGCATGGCTTCTCACGGCAATTCATTGGTTACAAGGAGGAAGGCCAAAGACACAGACAGGAGAGTAGAGTTGATTATTAATGATGATGCATTTAAAATCATATGCAATGGGGTTAGCAAGGTAAATCCTGAATGAAGGCTTTGTCCCTTCTGAAACCTACCTCAGGTTAGAGGTAAAACCACGGTATTTGCCTCCCCCATTTCTCCTTTTCCTCCCTGCAGAGGTCCCTTGTCAGTCTCATACTCACCAGGTCCTTCTTGTACAAGCACACCTCACTCAGCCTCCCCACCTGCCCATGCCCCTTCCACCCAGCTGGGAAGGTGTTTCCAGAGCAGGCTGTACCCACAGCTGCTGAAACGTGCCCTCAGGTTGCTGCTGCCACTGCTCAGCAGCTTCTGCAGCCACCATCAGAGCTGGGGGTGGGAATATCAGCCCCAGAGGAGGCTGGTGAGCAGCATGATCAAGTCCCGAGGCCTGCAGGGATGGGACAATATCAGGGACTGTGAGAGGAAGCACAGAGAACTCCTGCAGTGCTCTCCCACACAGCTGTTCTTGGCACTGAAGCACATTTTCAAACAAAGGGGGAAAACACCTAATCTTCAGAAGCAGGATACTTGATAAGGTGTTTAAAGGATGTTTCCAGATGAGGAGTAAAGGAGGCATTTGTACTGACTGAAAGGAAGCACCAATGACCTTCACCACAAGGCTCTCAGTAGAGGTCTTTCACACAGCCTCAGATCAAGAGAAAGGAAAAAAGTTATTATATCCATCCCTCTCCAGAACTCAAGCACCGTGTCCCTTCCCTTCCTGCCAGAAGCCATTTACCTGCTGGTAATACTGCTGGGCTGGAGCCTGGGGCACTTGCATCCGTCCTGCCACGGGGCCAGCTCGTCCTTTGGGCACAGGCTCTCTCTCATAAGGTCCCTTGAGGCCGTCCTGTCCCACTGGGAGCTCCCCCTGGGCTCTGCAAAGCCTGTCCCGTAGCTGCACAATGTTTGGCTGCAATCAGAAAAGGAGGGAAGGTGAACTGCACTGCCTGTCACCCAGTGCATCACACCAAGAGGCTGAGGGACCACTCACTGATGAGCTCTCTCTCAGAAGTCTGCTCTGCTCCATTTGATTGGAATAAGTCTTTTCTGCATGAGATGGGGCCATTGGAACTGCCTAACACATGCCTGCCTCACTCCCAAACCAGCCTGTCTACAATTACCAGCTGATGGAAGATGAGAAGTCAGAAGAACACAACCAAATGTCAACGTCACTTCATTTGCTGTGTCTGACTTGCCGGAGGGATACCCTTTGGCAGTCACTGGCTGCAGGGACAAGGGTGTAAAACAAAGAGGGAGCAGAAGGCTGTGCATGTCTGCCAGCTCAGCAAGGCCAGCACAGGGTGAGGGGAAACAGCCTGAGCAGGTGCATGTCAGGGGGCAGTCCTGACGCCAAACTGCACTGTGCAGAGACCTTTGCTTGTGGCTCACACAGAGAGGGAGAAAAGAGCCTGAAGGCCCCGTACCTGGTTGGTGTTGGCAGGGAGGAAGGTCAGTGCTGCAGCCAGGCTCCCCTGAGCAGCCAGGAGGTTGGCATACTGGCTCATCTTCTCAGCCAGAAGGGCCCCCACAGCATTCGGGTCCACGGCCTGGGTGAGCTGCACGGCTTTGCGCAGGATTACGACCTTCTCTATTAAGTCCTGAAAGATCAGGAGGGGAAAAAAAACCACCCACAAGTGAGAACAACGAAGTGAAATAGGCTCTGGCTAAGGACTGTTCCTCAGGGCCGCCCCGCAGAACCTCTCTCACCCAATGGGGAGCCCAAGCAGATTTCCTGGACAGCCACAGCTGCACCAAAGGCACAGCTTTCCCAGCATGTGAGATGACACAGCAGCAACCCAGTAGCTTCTGACAGCAAAGCCAGCTAAGTTCAAAGCCAAAACAACTGCTTTTATTGAACAGGATTTCAGGGCCCTGTGAGCACTGAGCATGTCCACCAAGTAGATGCTTTTATAAAATTATCTGGTGACAGCATGAGAGCAAACAGAAAACATCATGCCCGACACCACTACTAGTGGGTGCTGGACATTTATTTTAGTAAGTCAGTTCTTAATCATCTGAAAAGGATCCAATAACTCCCTCAGAAGAGTTGTCCATGCTTTTCTGGTAGCTACAGCAAAGAAGGTTTTCCTGATATTCACCAGGAATACTCTATATCTTGCTTTTCTTGCACACCCCCAAACGCCAGAGCTGGTCCTGGTTGGGTTTCCTTCTAGTCCTAAATTGCAGGAACATTTTCTGGTCTGTTTTCTCATGTTTTTCTTACTGTACTTATACTGAAGGATACGACAAATATTCATTTTCCAAAATTAAATGCAATCCCTTCTTAAAATCTTACAAGAGATGTAATGAGAGTGTACCACGCACAAGATTTCAACTACATATCACTAATAAGGATTGTTTTCTGATCATTGGTCCTTCCCAACAAATCAGCAGTTCGGAAAGGTCAAGTAAAAAAAAAAAATTTAAAAATCAAGATAACCAACAGCTTCTACAAGTTTCAGCAAATTCACGTCATAGTAAAGAAGCTGCCTAATTATAACTTCAACAATATTTTTCAATTTTTCTGTCCGAGAGGCCAAAACCATGCAATCAAAATGCAGATTCCCACTGAAGGTAAATAAATCCCTCAAAATGAAATAATTTTGATAATTCAAAACTGTAGAGAGTTAAGAATGTGAAGCAAAACTCACATACACTCCAGTTGCTTCAATTAACTAAACAAGAGACTCACAACATCTCCAAGTAACACTACTTTAACTACTTTCTAAAACTGGTCCTTCAAAGGTCTTGAGCAGATGGAAGAAAATAAGATTGCACCATAAAATAAATTATTCCATAATTGCTTCATTCCACTTATGAATCCTATTCCCCCAAGATATTTGCTACGTGAAATATATTTCACTGCTGCAAATCAAGCTTTCTATGTGCAAACCCCTAGAGAAAACTCTTATGAGAACCTTCCTACAGTTTTCTCTTCAGATTTGACTCTAATTCTTTAGCTTTCTTCTCCTGAACCTCCAAAAGTAGAAAAGTCCAAGTAGTCCCAAAACACTAAGTACTACAATTACCTTTTTGCACAAGAAATGTATTAGTATCACTATCCAAAGAACAGAGCAAACCGAAGTGCCACTGTGCTTCACAACACTTTTTCCAGTACCACATTTATCTGTTATTTTTCCAGAAGGGAAAGGCCTGCAACTTGATGTACATCAGCCAGCAAACCTCTACACCAGATTATTTAAGTGCCAAATGATTGCGGTGTGTTATTTCCAACATCTTTCTTAAAAGAATTACCAACCTGAAGGGACAAGGGGCTGTTTCCATCCTGAACTTTGGTCCAACACGCAACAAGTTTATCCACGTTGCCAGCACAAATGTAACAGAGACAAGCTTGTGTCTGCAGAACGCTGTCCCCCTCATTCTCCAGCCTGCTGCCCAGGAGATCTAGATACAATATGAACAAAGATGCTGGTGAATCACTCTGGTGATCCCTCCCCACCACTGCTGAAGCTGGGGAAGCAACTGGCCAAGGAACTGTGAGCAAAGCCGTGACACTGCTCTGCAACTGCCCCGTCTGTGAAGTGTCCTTACCGCAAAGGGCTGTGAACTCGTCTGGCCTGGCATAAGTGAGCACAGCAGCCAAAGCCTCTCTCCAGTTCTGCAGATCACAAGACTGCACAATCTCTTTCCAGTTCTTTGTTACGACTGCAGTGATGAGCTAGACCAAAAGGAGAGACACCACAGTTAGGATCTTGAGAGGATTTCCTCTGTGTAACTTGGATCTGTTCCAGTGTACTCATCCCCACTGTATCCAGGGTCAGGACAGGCACTGCACTGCAGCTGAACAGCTGCACAAGAGCACATCTTACTTAAAAAGGAGTTCAGTGAAAAATCACAAAACAAGCTCAGAGAACAGGCAGAGGCCAATTATTCTTGCTACAAAATGTACAGGAAAAGAATATATGAATCTCCACAAGCTGGGATTGTTGCAAATGGTTTACAGCACTATTTCTGCAGACAAAGATAAGATACCGAGTATTTAGCTCTAAGTCTTCTACACAATGCCCAGGGAGAGGTATGAATTTTCTTTGTTAAACTGCTTCACTCAGCTTTAAGCGCTTGGTCTCAAGCTGACCAGACAGGGGCAGTTGAAAAGGCTGTATAAACAAAGTAGCAAGTTGGCAGCAATATGAGCCTGAGCTGGCTGTAGTATCCCTATCCTCCATCCACCCACACAGGCTGTCCGTGCACAGCCCTCAGAATGAAATTCCAGTTTCTTCCTTCTCAAACTCTGCCTCCGGTTATTTTGCTTTGCACAAAAGACAGACTTGGCAGCGGTGCTGCTCTTTAGTGAATAAAGCTCTTCTCATGCCAAAACTTCAAGCTCAGAAACAGCTGAACAGGCAGTACGTGTGCAGTTTGGGACCAGAAATGAAAAAACATACCTAAACAACAAATGCAAAATCCCAACTACAAGGTCAACATTTGCCTGTTAGCACAGGCACAGATAACTGGTCAGCTCTTCATAAAAACACCTTTTCCCAAAGAATTGAACTACAGTGGAGAAACTCCTCTAAAAGCAGCCATCCTTGCTAAATCAATTGTCCTGTGTTCTTTAAAAGCCACTTCTCCTGTTTCAACCTCCTGCCGCTGCTTTCTCTTACGGGTAGTAAAGAAGAAAGATTTGAGCAAGCAGCATCAGCAATCCCTAGCAGTCCAAAAAGCTGAAAACAACAATAACCAGCTGGCCATAACACAGTCTCCTAGACAAAGGGTGATTGATCTACCCTGGGCATACTTTGCTCTCCTCTGTGCATGCAGTGACACAAAGCATCAGCAAAATCTGTTAAGACTGATCACAGGCAGAAATCAGCATAATGCTGCTGGCCCTGAGCACGGGTCATGTGTGAAAAATGTGACAGAATAATAGACTGAAATATGCCCTGCCTAAGGTATTTGTCTTTATTGTTGAGAATCTATTAGTGTATATGCGACACAGATACACTGGAGATGAGATAAAGAATACTGTTGTGTACTGATATCCAGGTAATATGTTTCTTGTCTCCTTATCAGTGCATTAAAAAAGAGTAACAGAAATCCTTCTGCTTTGAGATCTTACTGACTTGAACACTAATTTCTCCCAGAAATAAACTTACGAAGCGGCAAGAAAACTTTTAAGGTGAGAAAGGGAGTTGCCAAAGGCCCACGAACAAGTTAGTTCCGAACTGAAAAACACATACCCTGGTAATTTTGCTCTGCATCCTAGCGAAGTACTTCTCCTGCGTGCGGGAGAGCAGCTGCTGCCCGCCGGCGATGGCCAGGATGATGGCGTCGGCCATGCGGTTGTCGTGCAGGCACAGATCCACGGCACTCTCGAAGTTTCCCGTCAGCAGGGCCTGCGTGATCAACCCGTCCACGTCTGCAACGAGACGGGAGTGCGCTTCCAAACGCCGCCACAAAAGCCACTGCGAGACGCAACGGCAGCTGACACTGCGCGACTGCACAACGCCCGCAAAGTTGCCTGCAAACCGCTCCCAGCCAGGCACTCACAGGGATGCTCACGTTCTCCGGTCTCGAACACACGTGGGCACAGCCACGTCAGGGGGGGCTCTGTCAAGCATGACCTACCTTGCGGTAGAGCAAAATCCTAGAGGTCTAAACGGCCTCTGAAACAACTGCCTGCCACCTGGCACATGCAGCGCTAGAAAAAGGCAAACCTCGACAGGGGTCAATGGCTTCCGTGTCACTCAAGATCCCCTGGGAGTTTCTGCACAAACAGCACTTCATGCCCAATCAAGTGTGTCTTTTTTTCTATCAGAAACCACTCAGGGCAGCTGCATTTCAGCAATGGGGCATACAAGTGCTGCATACTTCCCCTCCTTCCTTAAAGAAGTTGTACTTTCAAGTGCCTTGAGACTGCATGAGAATGCAGTTAAGGTAAGTCACTACAATCCCTCACAATCTGTGCAGAAACTGCCTTCTCACTGGAACACCAGTATCAGCATCAGTATTTATAAATATCAGTACATACAATGAAAATCAATAGCAAAGGTTTTTTGTACCTCCACTAACAGAAATGTTAAATGTTGTCTTTGCAGACCCCAAATCTTCAGTTTCTTGTTTATGGTCCTTCAGTGTCTAAGGGAAAGGAAAAGCATAATTTTGAGATTATGTAAACACTGGGAATATACACAGATTTATAAGCCATATGGCTCTGGCATTACAAATTAAAGTTAGACCTTCAGACTACCTGTCGCCTCAGAGATCATTAACTTAGAAGGGCAGGGTGTCCCTGTGTGCCAGTTTTGGCTGAAGTAGGGTTACTTTTCTTGATAGTAGCCACTTTGGGGCTGTGTGATTTGTCCTGAAGACAGTGTTGATAACAGACAGATGTTTTTGTTTTTGCTGAGCAGCACTTGCACAGCATCAAGGTCTTTTCTGCTTCTTGTATTGCACCTCAAGTGAGGAGGTGGGGAGCGCAGGAGAAGCTGGGATGAGACGCAGCCAGGACTGCTGACCCCAACTGACCCAAGGCAATATGACATCATGCTCAGCATAATATAAAACTGAAGGAAGAAGAAAGAGGGGGATGTTTGGAATGATGGCATTTTCCTTCCCAAGTCACCGTTACATGTGATGGAGCCCAGCTTTCCGGGGGGTGAACACCTGCCTGCCCATGGGAAGCAGTGAATTAATTCCTCGATTTGCTTTGCTCGTGTGTGCAGCTCTTGCTTTACATGTTAAACTGCCTTTAACTCCCAAGTACCAGAAACCAGACACCTGGGTACTGACTTGCACACAGGCATCCGTGCCCATATACACACAACCCCCTCCAAGCAAGGCAGCATCTACAACGACAAAATCAGAAACCTCTGTCTTCCCTTCTCTTTCAAATTCAATCCCTACCAAGAAGAGTCTACCATTAATGCTACCTAGGTTCCACTTTCTCCACTTCGAATTTCAGCTCATCCTTGAAACCCTCTGCACCAGGCATGCACCCTAGTTTAATTAAGCACATTGCACAGGAACACACGCTTAATTTTCAACACAGAAGTCCAGCGTAGTCCACACATAAGCACTCTGCACTCAGTACAGGTGTGCTCAGTGGACAGAAGATGCTTTTTTAATAAAACTCACATGGGAATTAAGATAGAGACCCTTTTGTGCAAGTACATGGATTTTGGGATTTAAAACAACACCTCTCAATAATAAAAAATAGTATCAAGAGGGATGTCTTTCTCCACCATAAATTTTCACAGCACAGTGTAAGCAGAGGGCAGAACCTGACCCACAAAGTGCCTCCTCTGTCACATGCCATTGCTCCAGTACATGCAGTGGGAGTTCAGGAACACCCTGCTCGTTCAGCTCCATTGAAGGACACAGTCCACTAAATCCAGGCATTTGGACGGGGAAGAAAGCTGAAACAAGCTTTATGTTTGGTTCATGGAAGAACACAGCATCTGGAAAATTATTTTGCTGTCAGATAACACGTGATGCGTGTTTGGTATCAGTCGAGAGCATGTTGTGACAATCACAGGAATAATGTGCCCATCCAGTTACTTTACGTATGTGACAGCACACCCTGTCGTATCATCAGTGACTTCAGGCCAGTCTCACAAATATTTAGGTAGGCTAAGGTCATGTTTGGCTGTGAATTCTCTCCTAGAAGAGACATTTATTATGAGACGTGCAATATCTTCATGACTGCATACAGCACAATCCTTACACAGTCAGATACACGTGCCTGCCACTGCAGAGCCTAAAGAATTAACAAGCTATCAAGCACCTAACCCAGAGAGAGCATTCTGGTTTTGTGTCCTTAACAGGCTGTTTGTTATGTGGAGTTAAGCGCACCACTGCAGATATGGTCAGATACGAACAGTAGCAGCTGTAGGATCCCAAAAGCTGACATGGCTGAGTACAAACTGCCTCTGATAAACCTGGCTGAACATACTGTCCGAAGCAGATGAGAAAATTCTCAAGTAACTTAACAAGAGACCAGTCTTATCATCCTAAATAAATTTTTGTATTTCTGTACATCCTGAACACTAGGAAGAGCCAAGAAGACAAAATGCTCTTAAAAGTAACAAAGCAAACACAGGGTAGGTCAGCAGGGTTAGTCTAGAGGGCAACAGATACCTCTCCCAAGAACTGCTCCTCTGCAGCCTGGCCTTCATCTCCCTCGTTTGGCACAGATCCATCAGATTCTGCAGGAGCCTTCAGCAGAGAGAAGATGCCATAAAAAAACACCAGCAAAAGAGGAGGAAACACTTTGCATTGCACAGTATAGTCACGTTCCCACCAAAAACCAGTTAGAGCCAGACTGACAATCACAGAAATGCATTGGCAATATGTGCTTGAGTATCACAGACACCCTAGAGGCCCTGTTTCCTTGCTCTTTGTCATTACGCAGTACCTTGTGCTGTTTTCATCTTAGCTGCCTGAAAACTTTCAACAAAACCTTTCCTTCCCACTAGACATCTACAGATTACATGTGAACTGTCTGTGGCACAAAAGCAATGCAGCCCTGTTGCAGTCTCAGGCCATTGCAAGTGCGCTGGGCACTGCCTGAACTGCAGTTACCACTCCTGCAGCAGGAGTTATGGGACCACACTCTCAGTCCTGCTTTTTTCAAGGCCTTGTGAAGGTGCTGCTCTTGAAATGAGCTGCTAGGCAGCAAGACTCTGCCCTATCTCACAGGCAGCACAAAGGGCTGCAGTGGGCAAGACAGGCAGAAACAAGGAAGGGACACCAATGAGTCCCTGAATTAAAACCTGTGACTGAGAGCCCTTTACTGGACAAGGGGGGAAACATTGGAGTGGAAAAAAAAGTGGTTATTTAAAAAAGTAAGTACCTTCATCCTACTGAATGTAGGAACTTGCCACATGCTGGATTATTTGTGACTTACTTTGGGACAGCTACCAAGTGGAAAGAAAAATGATTCTTACTTTGCACATTACCATGGCATTACAAAACTAACCAGAGTTACACACATGTGTTTGCTCACCTCTCCCAAGACACCATCTGCAAGACCTTCTTTATTCAGAGCAGATGTAATCTAGAAAACAACGAAGATTTAAGTACCGTTTTAAAGAGCTATGGATTTCTCAGATTGCAAAACTGGCATATGTAGCTACTATGTTGCCTGCACAACAGTTAACATGAAACTGAACATTAAATATGAAGCTAAAGCCATTTCCTTTTCCAGCCTGGTGATGGATTTACTGCTAAGATCCCTGCACCCGAGCTCTGATGGAAACAACAGCTGCCCTATGCCTTTAAAATTTAATTGCTAACTCAAGGGCCTCAAACCTCACTAGAGCTGCTGGAAACCACAGAAATAAAAGCAGTATCAGAACATGAAGGACAAAACCCTCTGTCTGCTCTGGTCAGGGAAAATGAAGCAGTGACAATCTTTTTGGAGCAGGGAGCCTTTCAGGAAGCTGTGGTTTCAAGGCACATCAGGTACATGGATGTAGGCTAGGATATTCCAAGGTAAAAAAGAGTTAAAATGCCCAGCTTTTACTGCTTTGCAAAGCAAATCATGATTCCAGATTCAATTAGGGCTCTCAAAACCACCAATTTAATGTATTGAGTTTATATATTATTTCAGCATCAGGGAGCCTGGGTTTCCCATTGCTCCTAAAATTATCTACTGCTTTTAGTATTGCAGGTTTTATTTCACCCTTGTAGGCTGATTTGTGTAAAAAGCTGAGCTCAGATTACTGGACAGAGTTTTCTCTTTCTTTTTTAAACATTGGTTTACAATTAAAATGAGAAATCCAGGGCTTGGCTTGCATTAAGAATCATAGGTTTTAAGAATATAAACTCCCCACACTGTGCTCTTAACAGCTTATTCCAAGAAGCTGAAATCTGTGACCCCCTTTTGCTTTCCTTATACTACCAATAATATGAAAACCAAGTTGTGATTCAGTGAACTTATCATCCGGGTACCACAAACTTTCACACGAGCTGTACTGTGTTGTTTCTTAACACTGAAAAAACCCCATGTTTTCAACTTCAACATGGAACGTTTTTAGAAAACAGCCACATAAAAACCTGGCCTTGCAGCTCCTTTCATCTGTTCCTTAAGCAGTGAAATAACAGGGTAGGCCCAGCATTTCAGGTCACTCAATTCAGCTGTGCCCATTTTTCCAGTTTTTCCCCATGCACAGGGCATATCAAACGCAGAGCACCAGCAGCAATGGGCTCTAGTCAGATGAGGCCACTCTGCAGGACCACTACTAAAACCTCAACTGGATTTTCTAACTGAGAGCTGCTTTTTAAAAACAGGATTTCCCTTGCTGTGCCTGCCTTTGAGTTATGCACAAAAATTTAGAAGCTGAGGACAGAATGTTACCAAAACTATTATTTTTTTCCGTAAGCATATTAAGTTTGCCCTGAAAGACATTTCATTTGTAAGCATAATGACACTTTCATGAAGCCAGTCTTTGAAAGTAAAACATGAGTTTGATATGATGAAAATGAGTCAAACATTCAAATCCAGTGAAACAGAACTGAAGAAATACCAGATAGTGCCTGGTTAGACAACAAAGCAACAAAGAGGCAAAAGGCACAGTAGGTGTCTCCCTCTAACACAGAATAAGAAACTTCTTCCAAATGGGAAGAAAGGTCTATAAAGATGTGCAAATTGCTTCCTGGTAATCCAAATTTTGCTTCCCCAAATGTAACCACGTTTGATCTTTATTTTCTCTTTTTTTTTGGTAAAAATTAATGATGTCTCCCACAAAAAAAAAAAAAAAAAAGACTATCCCAGGTTTTCCTGGATAATGATACCATGAAAACTGCTTACATGTTCTTCACCCAGAAAGTCTAAAACCAGATCACATTTCATGATGCTACAGTAGAAGGATGTCACATAACAAAGTTACATGAACCAATAAATATCAAAGCTTCTTGATGGGTGAGAATTTCACATCAACAATGATCAGTCAGATGCAGACACCTCTGAAGTCTGTTGCCTGCTCTGGTATATCCATTGGACATTCACAGTGCAAGAAGACACAACTAATGAAAAAACCCAACAAAGCAAAGTGTTTTCTGTAAGACTTCTGAAGTTACTCATCAGTTATTGATCCCACATAACGCACATTTACCTTCTTCCTCAGATCATCCTTCCTGTATCCCAAGAGCTCGAGGTACTTAACACGTGAATCTTCTTCAAAGTTCACCTTTAAAAAGTTAAAGGACATACTGCAATTCACAATTTTTCATTTTCTCCCTCAATGGCACAAATTACCCTGTGAGATTTAATGACTGAGTAGACTGAATGTAATAAAGAGAACTGAAGTTTTCAGTGACTTGGGCACCTGAGCAGGTGGGCAAGGCTTCAATCTGGTTATTGTAGGTGAACAATCTGCGTATCTGCTTCACGCGGAAACCTCTAAATGCTCAGAGTGAGCAGTGAGAAGCCATCTAAAGCTATCCCAAAGCTTTACTCCTTCTCACCAGCTCCCTGTACAAATATGTACTGATAGGGGATATCGAAAACCACAGGATACCTTCACCCAGGCCTTTGCTTTGCCATGGCTTCTCACAAACCCCACAAACACTCCTGGCCCTGAGGACCCTCCCTCTTCTGGTGGGCCCCCTCCAGCGGCATGGCTTACGGGCACTGTTCCCCCAGCCGGCAGCCTCTGGTTCCAGCACCTCTTCTGCTAAATGTGCGGACGGAACCACATCCCAGCTTTCCCAGGAACTCCTGAAGGGCTGTTACCCCGTTACCTTTAAGAAGGCCCACACGTTCCTCTCAAAGTCAGCCAGGGCCATATCAATTTTCTTCTGGCAGTAGCTGACAAAGCCTTCGGACTGCACAGCCTCCTGCAGCTGGTTTGAGCGGGCCAGGAACTCCTTCTCCGTGACAACCTGGCTCACGTAGACATGGGGATGCTGCTGCTGCTGCTCCATGCCTGGCTGTTGCGGAGACTTGGAATTCTCAAAGGTAACCAGCTTGCCTCCAAACTGGAATTGAAGCACACGTGCAGAATGTGAAATTACAGGTATACAGGGGAGCATCTATGAAGAAGTATGTGCGTACACAAATGCATGCACATGATTTTATGTAACACATATATGTTCATCGTCCAATAACTGAGCACCCCTGATAGCAACTCATTGATTTGTTTTCCCTCACCACCCCATATTTCTATTCATCTAAGGAGCTTGCTGGATAAGTAGGTGCACACTTAATAAGATTTATGAGCACAGCCATTCCTGTGCCTCTTTTTTCCTCAGGCAAAAGACTGTCCAGAAACCGAGAACTAGAGCTGTGGGTCTATACAGTGCCCAACATATATGGAGTATCTAATGATACTGCAATATAATTACCAAAGACACTTATGCATCATTAAATAAATGCTCAAGCATGACGCCCTGGCTCTTGCCAGGCTGTGTAGCAGTTAAAACCCTACTGAGAGATAGGCAGTAAGTTGTGACACCATTTGGAGAGGTAAAATCAACACAAGAAAATACTTAGGAGGGGCTTATAATATTATTTCATTCTATAGCTCAAAGTTAATTTACATTGGACAGTCCAGTAAAATCTGCATTACAAAAAAGCAAAAGGGAAAAGACTGACAGCTGGCTCCTGGAAAACCAGGACAAATAAGTGAATAAACAGCATTATAAAATGACACATCAGTCAGTGGCTAAGTAACATCACTTCTCTTTGACAGGAGAAAATTGCATTAATTTGTGCATCAGATTGTGAATAAGCAGACATATGATGCTGAAAATTGAGAAGTATTTCAGCAAAGAAATAATTTTCAAATGGACTGGCTAAAATCTCCAAAAGATCCCAAAGAAAAGGCCTGTGGATTTAGAAAATAAGCCAAAGGTGGAGCTAAAGAGTAGATGACTGCTCTCACAAAAAAAAGAAGGGCCTTGCCACCCCCTCAGCTGGCTCCTCTGCAAATCAACCACCCATGGAGGAACCCAGCCATGTGCTGCTACAGCAACTCCTGCTACCTTGATCAAAGCTAACCTGAGTATTCTCCACCACAGTGACTCACATGAGTGCAGCTTGAAGCTAAGAAGTCTCAGACACTTGCCCAGCTTGGTTTCATTCCCACCTCCCACCCCTTCAGTGTATATTTGTTGACTTCAAAGCAAGCACTGCAGAGAAATAAAAGTGATGCCAAAACAGAAACAAACAAATGTCTGCTGGCAGTGTTTCTTTTTTCCAAGCATTTTGATCAGGCTTTTGCTATCCTGCTGTCCCCAGTGTCCTGTCTGGAAGCTGCCCTGATCATGTCCCACTATGACAACAAATGGGACATTCTCCCAAGTTGGAGCACAACCCTGAACTCCCCTCTTCCTAAGGATTTTAGCAGTTGCCATCACTATCTCCCTACCTGCCTGGCCAGCCATGCCCACCCCTGTCTCCTCCTTACCGAGAACGACGCTCCCATGGGTCGCCGGATCCACTTGGGTGGTTTCTTCAGAGGCAACACCACGCTCTGTGGGGCAGTCTGCTGGGGAAGCTGCAGGGGTGGCAGGGGCTGGCCCGTACCAAATGGATCAAGGTTCCCAAAAGACGATGAGAGCTTTGGTAGCACAAGGGGGGAAAAACAGAAGTGACGCCTCTCCAATAAACGAAACATAAGCATTTATTTGCACTGAATTGGTCCTCCTGCAAGCAGGGCTGAAGACAGCCACTGAAGACTTCCCATGAGCCCATGTTTTGTTCCCTCCCCTCTTTCTGTCCCTTTTCTTAGCTGAACAGTTTTCAACACCTGGTCAACTTGCTTCTGCCTCAAGCCATCCGTGCTGCCGCCCATGATGGAGTAAACGCTGATGCGCCCGTCGAAGGAGGCCGCAGACAGCACAGCAGGGTTCCTCGGACACCACTGGATATCAAAGCACCACTGCGTGTTCGTGGGCAGCTCGTACAGCACCTGGGGAGCAAAACCAAGCCCAACAGATCAGAGCTTTCACGGAGCATCATGCCCAATAGCAATAATCCTCCTGCCCGCCCTGAGACTGGTCTGCTCTTCTTGCTCCCCAGCAGCCTACACATCACCATACACATTAACACTGGGCAAACCCTGACAGTCCCCAAATGGCAGGTTATCACACACCACTGCTTCATTTCCTTCTCCTCCCTTTAAATTTTCAGTTTAATCCACACAGGACAAATTCTGTAGGTGGGGTGTGTCTGTGCTGTTCCACTGCAAGCTGCGAGCTGTTGACCTTCATGCTAGGTTTAGCTTATTCAGAGCTGATTTAGGTATCTACACACACTACAGGGAGAGATGTTCAGGCTCTGAAATAAGTCTGTTTTCACAGGAAAACTGAAAAAGATAAAACCTGCACCCTGAGCAGACAGCCTTTTGTGCCCTGGAACAGACACACCCTCCTTACATAAACTAGGAGAAACTCAAAGAACAAAACGCTAACTGTCAGCAAAATGCTGTCTCCCAGGAAACTGTTTTTTACTTTTAATAAAAACATGCAGCATGATTCATCCACATGCAAAAACTTCGTAACAGCACAGGATCCAGCTCAGATAACTCATTTACCACTGTACAGCTTTTGCACTTTTGGGCCAATATCTGAATTTTAGAAACACTTCTCACCCCACAATTATTGCCCACTGGAGGCAAGGAGCCCTTCAGCGTGCCTGAAGCCCTTCTCAGGGTCTAGGGACAAACACTCAAGGTGTCTGAAAAACAGATTTGCATCCCCTTTGAAAGGTATCCCCATGCCCAAAAGGGTGGGGTGGGAAGACATTCAAGTGGCTCTCACTGATCTGCCACTACTGTAGCAACCTACAAAATCCCTCCTGTCTGGATGAAGTTCTAGAGGGATACAGAGGGAAAAAGGCAATTGCAACAATGATCCAGCCCCACTGGACCCAAAACAGCAGAGTAGGAAATATGTATTTAGTTTAAGTGGAGCCATTTCCACCTTGTATAATGAACAGGGACATTACCACTCAGTAGGAGAGAAGCAGCAAGGAAAAATGTGTAATATTGACAATACCAGGAGGGAATCCTGCACCACCAGAACAAGCTCGGAACACACATATAGCAAACAGGATAGGGAGAAACATCCTACAGAAGCATCATTCCTAGGAATGCAAGCACAGCAATACATACTTTGCATGTGCCATTTCTGAACAGAGATATTTTATTTAAGTGGAATGCATACAATACCTCGCCTGTGTTAGGGTTGGAGCAGAGAATTTTAGCATCCTTCCCACAGCTGAGTAGCAGCTCTGGATCTGCCATACTCCAAGCAATGGCCAATATACCCCTGCATGAAAAGCCACAACCAAAAAAAAAGCTTAATGTAAATGCAAAATGGTGATAAATAAAGCCTATTTATAAGTTGAGCACCCCACCTCAAAATGCCCTCTCCATCCCTTCCTCTTACAGGAGGAGGAAATTTTCAATGTTATCAGCCCTTGTTTTGTTGAAATAGATGTTTTCTATTTTCTGCATGAAAAGGTATAAAGATGCAGCCACCGTATCTGAAAATTGAATGCAACACTCATATGGGAGAACATGGACATCAGTGTAAGAAAATGGTTTGTTTGGCTGCAGAGTCACTAACATCCAGTGTGCAAATGTGTAGGTAAGGTTGGTGACGGTGAAGTTGGTCAGCTTTTTATTAGCAGGAGGTTCAAGTCAGCAGAACCACTGGCAGCAGTTTAGGCAGAAGCCACAGCACAGCCTCAATGCTGTTCTCCCTCTGTAAATCAAGCATTGGTTTCGAGCAATAAGGAAAGTTTCACCAACAATTGAGGAGGGACAAGAATTCAACAAAATCGTCCACTGTATTCAAAATTAAGGCTTTTAGGGGACTGAGGGGCAGAGAAACTGTGCAAGTTCACGTGAGGATGTGCCCAGGTGCACCTTCACTACATTACTCAGGCAAAATCAACTACTACTAACTCCTTGCACCTAAGCTCCCTCCTCTCAAAAAGTTTAGAAATAAACTAGTAGCTTCAGTGTTTCAGCAGCATGGTGGGTTTATTTGTTTAATTTTGGGGCCTGTTTCTTTCAAAGTACCAGGCTCCAAAAAAGGCAAGTCTTTAAGGCACAGGGCTAGCTAGCCAGCAAGACAGCAAGCCAGCATTTAGCACTGCCTGCTGCTGAAACTGTCACCAACTGAGCCTTCCTTCACAGGGAACAGCAAGAAGTGAGACGGACAAACTGGGACAGTCACCAGCACTGCAGACACCATGCTACACAAAACTCATACCTTGTGTGACTTTCTAGAACACGAAGTGGTGAGGAGGCAAATCTTAGGTCCCACATCTGGATAACCGGCAGCCTGTCATCCTCTGAGGCCAAAACCATCTGGGTGGCAACTTCAGGGTGCCACGCCAAGCCTGAGCAGTGCATCTGAGGGATGACATGGGGCCAAAGCAGCACATAACTAAGCAGCACTAAAGGAAAAAGAAAACTAGACCAAATATGTCTAACTGCATGATAAAGCACTGTTGCAAGGGAATTTGCAGCTGTGTTTCTGGGCATTATTTCCGACTGCACTCAGACTGGCATATGCTCCTCATTTCCATGCATGAGGAGATTTGCAGTTAAGTTTCCCATGGTTGTCTCAAAGAAATAATATTGTGCTGACTCTTCCACAGTCCTATGTTTTAATGTGAGAAAACAGTAAAGCCCACTGTACAAACCTTTCTCTCTGCTATTTTTATTGATATTTTAATAAGAGTCAGCATTAGGCAGAGGTTATTGTCATGAGAACATTGTATCACAGGACTATAAGCAGATGATGAAGATAGCCTACTGTGCTGCTGTTATGTCAGGCAACAAATACATAAAACACTGAGAGTTACACAGTTTATCAAAATAAGAGTGCAGTGACCAAGCAGCTGTGCAGTGAACAAAAAGCTACGTCACAAGCACCCATTTCTAAGCTACATTTTTAACTCTTGCCATATCTTTATAGTTATAGTAATATTCAATTTAAAAGAATATAGAATTATACAAGTATGTCACTCTCCACAAGGTTGAACAGGTTCTTTTTCACATTTACACTGCGTAAGGGGCAGGCATGGTTGTTATAATTATATGAGACAGTGCCCCTGTAACCTGTTCAATGTTACACTCCTCTGTGGCAAAATCAATAAAATTCTTTCTGTGGTAGCCCCAAACAGATCAGTAAGGGCTTTCTCAAAACCAACTCATCACTCTGATAGGACACCTGAGTGCCTTGCCTTGCTTCAATCTGCCTCTGGCTATTTTCATTTACAAAGCTGACAATCCCTCTGCACAAACATACCCTCGTAAGAGCAGGGCCAGGCACCAGTGTCTGCGCCAGGTAAGAAGGGGTGCTATGGCCTGTCCCCACAGCTCTCTGCAAGCACCCAAGCAGCTGCAGCAGGGAACTCACCCGGTTGTTGTGGTCACTGACTTTGATGATGGGCTCGTTCTTCCTGAGATCCCACACGGTAGCCCGGCCACTGGGGCTGGCGGATGCCAGGATGTGCTGGACTTGCCTGTTCCATGCAATGCAGCTGATGTCCTCCAGAGGCTGCCACACACACAGAACAGCTTGTCACAACTCCTCCAAACTGAAGACTCAAACCCTGTTATTTTAGGGACCTGCTAAGTGAGAAATCTGCAAGGAGACTCATCCCATGAAGTGGGTGTGTTTTGGTTTCCTTTGTAGGGTACAATGCCTGAAAACACTGATTTATAAGCTGCTAGCATTTCTCTAAAGTTATTTTCTGCTTTACAATACCACACACTAGTTACAGAAACAAGACTAAGCACAACTGTGTTCAGGAACAGAAAATTACTCCACGTAAGTATATCCAGACACATGAACTGCCCTTTTGTCTTGGATTATTAGGTTTTGACTTAGCCAAAAAAAAAAGTTTGCTCGGAGAAATTCCATGGGGGGTGTTACTCCACCCAATGCTTATTTTCAGACTGAAAATTAGAGGCAGTATTAACCCAGCCCCTGCTGCCCCATTATTTCTAGCTATCATTATGCATATGGACTAAAAGATATCCCAGCCTAAAAAAAATCACTATTAGACAATAAAAAGTCTTTTACAGGGTTCTTTAAGGTGAGCATCCTCCCAAATGCCAGCGTGTTAATAAATGACTTGAACTAAACAAAGTATTCAAACCCGCAGAGTTTAAACTAAAAATCTTTAAACTCAATATTACTTCTCATCCCATTTGCTCACTTTGTTGTCTCCAAATTATCATGCAGCAATAAACCGGTTTTCCAGTAACCGTGAACTTTTGTGCAATTTTGTAACAGCTACAGAAACGTACATGCATTGGAACCACTTCCTGCCATTCTTCTATTTCCTTCAGGACGCACAAAGCACAAAAGACTATTGTTTTTCCCCACAGATCTTCTTTAAGAGACACAGGCTAAACACTGGACTGTAAGTTTAGCAATTAAATCACGCCCTGAAACTCACGAAGGTAACTGCAAAACCTACTGCCTCATCATCTGACTTCTCAGAAGCTGCTTTTTATCTTCCTCCTGTTTTTCTCTGTGTACCTTTCATGATCTTCAGATTCATGCATGCAGTGAGACATGCAGAGGAAGACTAAAACACATGTAAGGATTATAGGTATTTGAAAAGGAGTGTAACCTGAGAGACTCTTATTGCTAGCTGCTTGATAAAATGCAACATTTCTCAAAGACTAAGGGGCCACTACAGTTTTCCCTGGCCAAATACAGTTTCTTGGGGGGGAAAAAAAAATCCTGCCACGTGACGAACATGAAGACATGGCTGGCTTGTGCAGTCAGCCAAAACTGCAGGTCTGTTGTGGATAAACATGACAGCACATCCAGGGTTGGTGCACGGGAAGCAGAGCACACCGCTCATGACATGGGCCTGTGCACACTTGCACTTAGAGGCACAGCCAGGACACAGCTCTCCAGGGGCTACAAAAGCAGCAGCATCCAGTCACCCTTGTATGCAGCTACTACCCAAGTTACACTTCAAGAGGCTTCCCCCCATCCATGCCCTTGAGACAGCTTTACAACTGTACATTTCAATGAGCTCTCAACTTAACTGACATACATATTTTTCATCAGTCTGCTCTGCAGAATTCCATAAATACAAGTCCTGTACCTGTGTCTTCACTCCTGGTGTCATTGGTGTGGCAAAGTTGTTCAAGTCCCAGATATAGATTTCAGACTCATTAGCACCAGAGGCCACCAGATTAGTCTGTAAGAAACATTAACAGAGACATTAAGAGTATTTTCAGCATCAGCTTTCCTCAGCTGCTGGAAGGCATCAGATCTGCAGGACTATGTGAATTTCCCCTATCAGCTCAGGATGCAGGAAAAAATACAGGAAAAATAGTGACAAAGCAGAGGAAGAAGTGGTGCTGCAGTTCTGGCCACCACAGAGCTTTGCTCTGGACAGTGTGGCATTTGTGCCCTGCCCACAGATTGCAGCCATCCACAGCAATCCTGCAACTGGAATGCAAAAGTCCAGGCAGGGCGATGTCAGCCAAGGGCACCAAGTGCCCTTTGATCACATCTTGTGGCCGATGACAGGCAGGTCCTGACTCCATAACGAGCAGAAAGGGAAAGGAAGCGATTCAGAGAGGACACAATGAACACAGGACAGCCCTGCTGGAAGCAAGTGTGCAGGGACAGAAGTGTTATTTAGGAAGCAAATTCAACTGAGTTCTTGCACAGCTGGTGGCAACAAGGAAAAACCAACGTACTGTATCTAGAGGGAGTAAATGCTCATTAGTGATGTGGGAAGGCCTGTTGGTTTTGAGAGCCTTTCTGCTAAAGAGGCCACATGGCTGTGTTTCCTTGCTGTCTCCTCTTTCCAAGCAACAATACTTAGAGGTCTTGAAGGTGGATCCTACCCAATCCCCAAAGGCGACACCTGAAATCTGAACTCACCAGCAGCATGAATGACAGCACATAATTACTTCCTGCGTGATGAGAACAATATCGGCACAGCGTGCAGAAGATGAAAGACTGGCTAAAACCACCTTGAAGACCACCTCTACTTCAGACATAAGCTGAGCTAAAATATCTCATAAATTGACAATGTAAACTGATAAGGGGAAGGAATGAAGCAGACACCTTAGACACTTCCATTTCCCATCCTGAAATGACAGGAACAGGACAGGTTTTTCCTACTAAATACAAACAGACACTCAAATTTAGTTCATGCTTTTCAGTGGAGGGGTAGCAACAGAAACAAGTGAGGTTACAAGTTAAGGTAGGCCACTCCTCTGTGGATGGTATGTTATGAGGAACAGCAGAAAACCAACCTGGAACATGTTGACATCGAGTGCTCTCACTGGTCCCGTGTGCTTGTCTTTCTGGGCAATTATCACTTCAGCCTCTCCATCTATGATTTTGGCCGGGTCATACAGAATGACATTCCCGTTTTCACCCCCAGCAATCAGGACTCCAGAGACCCTCTCCCCCGAGGTCATGCTGTGCGGGCCCCAGATCAGCTTGTGGTACCTGCAAGACACAGAGGTGCCCACAGTCCCACAACCTTCCACCACCAGCTCCCTGCATGCTGATACAGCCCTTCTGGCTCTCCCCAGCTCAAGCCTCTGGACTGCTGCCAACAGACAAGCCAGAGGAAAGCAATGCCTGCATTTCTCCCTGAGGATGAGACTCTGCACTCACAACCCCTTCCATCAGGGAGGCATGCCCCAATTCTGCTCATTAACAAGCCATTAACTTGGCAACTGATAACATCTCTAATCTGGCTGCAAAATCAGATAAGTGCTCCCAATTGCACATGATTTTGATCTTAACTTCACAAAACAATAGTACTAATCAAAGTAAAGACTCTAAGCCCATCCAACCACAGCCTGGAGAAAAACCTCTGCTATTTGTGAGCAGCTCCATACAAGAGAAGAAAAAGGGGAAACGAGATAAACTCCACATCCTTTTCCATATCTGTGCTTTTGGATGTGCATTTCATCTGCCATACCAGGGGCTCAGCAAATGGCTTACTCACATCACAGACATGACCCTTGGACTACAGTCTATTTTCCAGGTTAAATCTTGAGGAATGAAACATACTTCCAGAAATTAAGAATTTTCACACCATTGTGTCCATCTGTAAATACCCAAATTCCCTTCAACTCAATGAACTTCCTGCATAAGCAAAATAGCATTCCTGTGCATTTAGCCATGCAAAGAATTAATACCTTCTACAGAAAATGACAAAGGTGACTATCTTGCTTGCATAACAGCTGAAAGCAAACCCATACTGACTAGAAGGTATCAAGGAGCTACTTTAGCATTTACTCTAATATTATTAATCTTGTAATCTCTGGGAAATCTTCAAGTAATTTATTTAAACCACAACAACTTCAGCATAAGATAGATACTTCAGAAAGCTACAAAAAGAGCATATGCTGGGTGGGAAATACCACAACAGCCAAGCATTCAGTTTCTTGGTGTTGAGATTACAGCTGGGGCTCACCAAAGAATTAATTACGCTACAAACAGAGACTGGTCTGTGATAGGAGACAGATCCATTCCCTGGGTATGATTTTTATACTTCAGCACCTAACTATACAAGTTTACAAGAAATGAAATGTCTGACAGGGTCATCCAGGCATCACCAGCAAGACTGAACAGGACTTAAGAGAATCCAAAATGAGGCAGAAAACAGTGAGGAACAACACCCCAAAATTAACTGTGCAATTGCTTTCCTCTTGCCCTTTAATCTTTCCAAGATAAAGTATGGTTCTATAAAAGCAGAGCAAAATTTTCCTTGGAGGGCAGTTAAGGATTTATCTTTTGTGGGTCTAATAACCCAGACATTTTCATTTGCTGCAAACCAAAATGAAGTCTGACGCATACACTGCTATCTTATCTTTAATAACAAACAAACAAACAAACAACCCTCGACCTCCTTTGTAATGCATTTTCTGGGGCAAAGTCAAATTGTTGTGTTGCTGGTCAAGGGAGGTACCTTCCAAGGAGTACTGCATCCTGGCTATAAGGAATGCTTTTAGAAATTCAGTAAGCAAATGGCAAGTCTTGAAAAACCTCAGTCATAGTTAAAACAAGGTAGAACGATGAAATTCTAAAAGATCCAACACGGAGTCCTGCTCTGAGCAGGTGAGTCAGACATGCTAACATCAGCTCTGCTCACAGTCAGAGCATTTGAAAAGGGACTGTGGCTGTTCCAGCTCTGTCAGAGATCCGCAGCAAGTGCTGCTGAGATGGAAACTGGATGCTCTAATGGTAACAATACTTGTCTGGATAAGCACACGGTAAGGAATGAAATGAAGCACTACAGTCAGAAATTTAGCTTCCCAGATGTGGAAACACACACAACACAACCCAATTTAGTTATTACAGGAGTCTCCCAGGAAGACCTAAATGCAAACATGATGAGGCAATATGAAAAGCTGCCACCACATTTTCTTCTGTTCTCTTGTGAATCCCAGAGGCTTCCCAAGAGCTTCCCAAGATAAGCGGTCCACGTACATACTCAAAACTCTTTAGGTTTAGTCAGAGCATGAGCCGCTTGCAACCCCTTGGAGTCCAAGCTCACTGCCCCACATCAACTGCACTCGTGCCTTCATCTTTCAGCACTGAACTTCTGCTCCCCTCCTCAACAAACGCTGCCAAACCACCTGAAGTGACCCTTTCCACATGCACCACACATAACAGTTCCACAGACAGAACTTTTCCCTTACAATACTGCCTACCTGTGGGAGGAGGAGAATGTGGCACAGGTCTTCATATCCAATGAAGGGTCTGATAAGTCCAACTCAAATATTTCTAGAGAAGCACTGGTACTGAAGGTTGCATCCAGCTGCTGAGCTGATGTACCTGCAAGGAAGCATGTCTGGCAGTGAGAACGCCACGATACACAAAGCAGTAACTGCAAAATGCAGCACAAGAAGGGGCATAAAAACATCATCCTTGCGAAAAGGACCCTGAGATGGCGTCAGGTTTCTGTTCCTGTCATTTAGACGTACTTCCACACAACTCTCCTTCCCATGGTTCCCCCTTTGGGTGTTTCTCAACAAGTATGCGCAGGAAAAGCTTTGGCCAAGTACCTCTCTCTGATGATGTACAGAAAATGATCAAAGTTACAAAGCAGCCACAAGTGATTAGCACTTTGGATTGGTGTCACCTTCCCCTGGCAGAAAGAGGAGGATGCTTGCTGTCACTTGCAGAATGCAAAGCATGTCTTTATCAGCACGACTGCAGAACTCCACTCAAGGCACCACAACACATACCCCACTCCAGCCCTCAGGACACAGTGTAGCTCCTATGACTTTCAATAATGGCCACTTCAGGGAGCCACCACACACAGCCCGAGGTCTGCTAGCACATGCTTCCCGAAAACTCACCTGTGGCCAGGTAGATGGGGTGCTGCTGGGCAGGGCTCCATGCCTGCATGGCAGTACGGTCTATTTCCTTCAGCTTCATTTTGCTAAAAAGTAAAACCGAGAAAGATGATGCTTAAATGGTGCATGCTTAGACTGCACTGCCACGGATTCAGGAGCTGCATTAGAACTTGGCAAAAGAGGCCAGACGGGCTGCTTTCCTAAAGATATCCCACAGGCAGACATCTAAGCCACCCTCTCCAGAGCACACCGAAGGGGCAGGGGAGGAATAACTCTCCATTGGCTAAGTAACACTGACACGTAGAGGAAACTGACGGGTGCTGAACATAACACAGGAAAACGTGGGCAAAGCTTCAACAGCAGTCAAAAGCCCTCTTCTCAGACCATCAAGGCATCGAGCACCCTACGGCAGCTTTCTGCCTTAACCCACCCCAGCGAAAACCCTCCTTAGATCCCAGCCGCCAAACACCCTCAGCAGCTCATTTCTGGGTCTTATTTCAGCATCCTAGAGCTCCTCCCGCCACGGAAACACCCTGGGCGGCCAGCGGGACCGGTACCCACGCCCCGTTTCCAACGGGAACCGAAAGAAAACAGGCGAAAACCAGAGGCTTTCCCCGTCCCTGCCTCACCTCCGCGTCCCTGGCGCTCACCCGTCCCCGGACCGCTCCAACGTGGCAGCCCCGGCACCGCCTCCCGGCCGCCACCGCCTTCCGGGCGCGCCCCGCGGCTTCCGGGCGGCGGCGAGCGGGGCCGCGCCTTCCCGGCACGGGAAGCGATGGGAAGCGGCGGGGGGGGAGTGGGGGTGGGACAGTGTGTATGGGGATGTGCAGCCTCCTCCTTCCTCGGGTCTCCTCCGTGTCTCTCGGGGCGGGAGCAGCCATCGGCCCTGGGGAAGAGGGAGACAGGCGTTAGGGGCGCCGGGAGCTGCGGGAGCCGGGAGGCAGCGCCTGCAGCGCGGGGGCTGCGGTGCCGCCTGTCCTCAGCTCAAGGGCAGAAATCATGGCGTGGTCATGATGTGAACAGCAGTGAGGCTCATCACGGGACAGGGGCTACCCCACGACCGGGAGGAGCAGTCCGAGGGGGCGGCCAGCCGGCTTACACAGGCGGGGACGGCCAGTGGCCCCGGACCCACCTCCACGCGGCAGCCGGGGCACAGCTCCGCTGCCGCCTCCCACCGCGGCCGGGCTCCGCGGCCGCCCGGCGGCCAGACGCCGTGAACGGGGCGCGTGCCGCCCCCGCCGCACGGCACCGCACAGCGAGAAAGACAGTGGGCGCTCCCGGCCCTGCTATAAATAGGGGCTGGAGGCGCTGCTCCCATTGGCGCTGAGGATCGCCCTCCGCCACTGGCTGCTCCCGCCGCCCCGCCGCTCCCGGTTGGCTCGGTTCGCCTCTACGTCCCGCCGCCCGGGACCGCGGTGACGCCGCGGCGCCGCCGCGCCCAATGGGACCGCCGGGCCCGCCGGCCAATGGCGAGGCGGCG
>WBMZ01005286.1:0-25499 GCA_013400975.1 Atrichornis clamosus | reverse complement strand
ATATATATGTATATATAAAATCAGCATACAGCTATCAGGTAAATTTTAAGGCCACCCAGGGGGAGAAACTTTCAGAGCCCCAAAACTGAGAAACAATTTGAAACACCACTCTAGGCCACGGCTCACCTGCCAGGGAAACTGAGGCAGAGATGGGGCTGCAGCATCACCTGGTCCCTGCCCACCCATCTTTGACCAGGCTGCCCAAGAGGGGTGGATTTTGGAGGGGAAACCCCAGATCCACAGCTTTGACCCCAAAGCGCTCAGAGCTGGGGGTCAAAGCTGAGCCATGCCCCGGGGCCCTGGCTGTGTGTGTGTGTGTGTGTGTCCCCAGCTGACCCCCACACCACTGGGAGCCCCCACCCTGGGCACCACAGCAGAGAGAAGGCCCAGGACAGTGCTGCAATGCCACTTGGTTTAGGCTTTTCGTTTCGTTTTTTTTTCTTTTCTGGTCTTTTATTTAAGAAAAAAAAAAAAAAGAGAGACACAGTGGTGGGTAACTTTCGATCCAGAAATAATCCGCTGCCAGCCTCCACCTCCCCTCCACTGGGTGATGCTGGGGGGAGTCCCTGTCCCCACATGCTCTGTGCCCGTGGGGACAACTGCACAGCCCAGGACCCCCAGCCTGCCAGCCCTGGCTGTCCCCACCGGGGTGACCGGGCTGAGGATGCTCTGCCCTGGGCTGGGGGGGCCTCTTGGGTGAGCCGGAGGGGCTGGGAGCTGCCACCAGCACGGGGGGGCCGGGAGGCATTGAGTTATGGCAGTCAGAAGGCACCACAGAGGCTGAGCCTGGCTCCGGGCATCCCTGCTGGGCTGGCACTGGGGGAACTGGGCTGGCACTGGGAGACAGCAGGCCAGGGCCGCTGGAGGGTGTCCTGGGGCAGTGGGAAGCTCCCACACCACCTTCCAGTCCTGGAGCCACATTCCAGCACTGGGGGCGGGGGGCAGAAACCAGTGGCTGGAGGTCCCAGTCGGGCTGTTGGGTGGGGGCCCAGCACTGAGCCCGTGGCTGGGGACACAGGGGCAGGCAGGGCGGGCAGGCTCACAGACAGCAAACTCGCTGGCCACCCCCAGACTGCCCCTGCCGGGGGCCACAGCCCTTCCCAGGCAGCACCGAGTGGGGCAAGCCTGGAATTTGGGGCTGGGATGGGGACAGCAGAGCCCCAGGCCTGGGGCCATTGGGCTCAGCCCCCCAGCAGCCACTCAGCCCTCCTGCCTCAGCCAGCACCACCCACAGCGAGTGTCTGACACCCCAAAAACCACGGGGCAGCAAATCCCTGACCCAGCACTCACCTCCAAAATTGTGCAACGGAGCGCAGCAAAGGTGGGGGGTGGCCTTGGGGAAGCCCCCACCCACCCCCTCCCTGCTGGGCCCTAGGGGGAGCGGGACCTCTCCCCTCTTCCAGCCCCCGCCCGGCAGGACCCGCAGCGTCCTCCTGCCCATTCCCCACGCACGCCCCGAGCTTTGTCCCCACTCCTCTCTGCCCTCTGCGGGCCGGCGGCGTGGGGGGCCACGCGTGTGCTGCTGCCTCCCCTGCGAAACCCAGTCGGGAAAGGGCAAGAACAGAAAAAAGCCCCCCCCCGTGGGGGGTGCCTCTGGACGGGGTGAGGACGTGAGATGTGCGGGAGAAGGAACGCGCGGGAGAGCCGAGCGCGGGCCTCTCCGGCCCCGGGGAAGCAGCCAGTGTGGCCTGGCGTGGCGGCGTGGCGTGGCACGGCGTGGCATGGCGTGGCACAGCGTGGCAGCCCCCTCCCTCCCGCCCCGACCCCGCTGCCCCTGCGTTAAGCGATCTCTTTGATCCTGCGGATGTAGTTGTGAAGCTCTTCGGGGTCTTGCAGCCCCATGTCCTGGCAGACCCACTCCAAGTCCTCCTCATCGGCGATGGGGATGGAGTTGTAGGCCAGCTCGTCCGAGGGCATCGTGGCGAAGGTGGTGAACTTCACCCGCTTCCGTTTGGAGGTGGGTGAGTTGAGCGGGTCCTCGCTCTGGTCCCGGGTGGAGCCCCCCGAGGAGCCGTCCCCGCGCCCGTGGACCTGGCTCTGCACGCTGGTCTGCGAGCTCCCGCTGCTGTGGTGGTCCCCGTGGCAGCAGGTCTGCACGTTTTCCAGGGGGTTCCCCGGGCTCTCGGGCTGTGGGGAGAGGTCATTGTGAGCCCGCAAGGGCTGCCCGTTGCCCAGGAAGACCCAGTGGTGGGAATGGTCCATGTTGGTCTGGCCTTCCGGCGGGATGCGCTTGTGCCGGTATTTCAGCACAAAGACAATGCAGTTGATGAGGAAGACCAAGATGGCCAGGCAGAAGACGCCCAGCAGGGCGTACATCCCTATCTCCAGGTCCGTCAGCCCCCGGGTCACCTGCACGAAGCCGGTGGGGATGGTGGGGAAGTCCTCGGTGGGATGGGACGCGCTGGACATCCGACTGTCCTCGCTCGGGTCCGCTTTCCTCTCCACCTCTGCCCGCAGGGTGGTACTCGCCCCCGCCTCCCCCAGCCCCGGCTTGCTGGGCACGTGGTCGTAGTCATAGGTGGGGTCCTCCTCGGACCCAAAGTGGACGCGCACGGTGGCCAGGGCCGTGAAGAGGACGCTCTTGCGCTTGGTCTTCTGGCAGCTCTCGCAGATGACCAGCTCGGCCCGCAGCAGCTCCCCCGCACCCTCGCTCTCCGCCACCACCAAGGGGAAGGCCCGGTCCTGGGTCACCGAGACCACCTTCTCGTCCAGGCTGCTCACCACCAGGTTGTAGTCCTTGGGGTCGTAGAGGGACAGGGGGGCCGTGGTGCCGTCGCTGTAGGAAATCCACAGGCTCAGGAGCGCTTCCTGCGGGACCAACACAGGCACCGGTTGCGCAGCAGGATGCCAGTCCCACCTGCACCCCTTTGTCCATCCCTCCACCCACCTCTCCTCCTCTGCATCCTTCTCTCCATCCAATTCACCCCTTACCCCTCCGTTATCCATCTTGTTCCAGCCATTACCTGGTTTTCTCTTTAGCCTGCTCTTCCCTCCACGTTCCCCGTGCTTGCCCAGGCTCAACCCCAATCCCAGCCCCAGCGGTGCCAGATGTGGCTACCAGAGCTGGGCCAGGAACTGTGTAGGATTCCATCCCTCGCCCTTTGCCCCCACAGTTGCGTCCTGTCCCCAGGCTGGGCAGGCTTGGATCACAGGTCTGTGTGAAGGTTTCTGGGATGTTTGGGGGTCATCAGGCTGTCAGGAGGACAGTGGGTGCTATGGGGGCTTGAGGTGAATGTGGGCAGGATTTGGGAGCAGGGGGTTGCACCCCAAGTTCCCCACCAGACCCCCCAAGCCTGAATGCCCCCCCTGGCCTCACCTGCTTGAAGAAGCTCAGGGTTTGCTGCACGGACGTCCGGGCGATGATGGTGTGGCTGTTGCCGGGGCTGGGGTGGAGGGACAGCGAGAGGCTGGAGACCACCTGGGCCTTCAGGTCCGTGATGCTGACCTTCTCCTCCGCCACCGTCACCAGCGTCTCGCCCAGCACCGCCTCCACCAGCGGGGACACCACCTGCAGGGGACCAGGGGGCCTGTCACCGCCTGCCACCCCCGGCCAGGCTGGCAGAGGCAGGGAAAGGTGGCCAGGGATACCTTGAAGAGGGTGGTGCCCGGCTCCCGCCCGGCCAGCGTGGAGCTGTCCACCATGTGGGCCACCCGCGGGTCGTCCACACGCATGAAGTCGCTGACCAGGTCGGTGACCTCCACCAGCCAGTCGGGCCCCAGCATGGTGACCACCTGCTCCGTGCCCTCGGCCGCCGTGGTGTGGAACTGGGTGAAGACCTGCAGCGTGGAGTGCTGGTACTGCAGGGCACAGCCCCGGCTCTGCTTCCGCTCCTCCTCGTCCTCCTCGTGCTCGCTGTCCCGCACCGACCTGTGGGGTGGGTGGGGCAGGGGGTGGGCACTGCTGCCAGCTGCCCACGGCCACAGCTCCTCAGCCATCCCCAGGGGTGGCCGAGCAGGGGAAAAAAGCAATGTCACCAAAAAATGGTGGCTCCTGGGCAAAAGATGCCCGGTTGTCCGTGAGGTATTCAAGGGCTTTAGCAGCACGTGGTAACAGCAGGGTCACCGTTGTCTCTGCCCACTAAACAGCTGAGAGGACAAGGGGTGGACACCTGGAGGTCTCTAGACCTCAAAGAAGGGCTAACTTTGGAGCTTGGCTGTTCCCAGTTTCATCCAGGGAAGTTCTGACCATTGCCAAGGAGGATTCTCCACCAGCTGCAGTGTTTGACCAACCTCATTGTGAAACTCTTTTCCTTGCACATAACCTGTGTCCATGGTCTCCCACCTTTCCACCGAGGAGCCCCTCTGGCTCCACCACCTTTAAAACCTCCTCACTGAGCAGCTGAACAAGGCAATGAGCCCACGACCGTCACCTCCACCCTGCCTGCTCCAGGCTGGGCTGGCCCCGCGCACGGCGGCTCCGCGGCACCCACCTCCTGTCCGGCAGGATGGGCACCCTCCAGCCCTTGACTTGGCTCAGCCGGGCGTCCGAGAGCTCGATGTGCAGGGGCAGTTTGGGCACCCACACCGTCATCTCCAGCGGGGCCGAGAGGTGCTCGTAGGTGAAGGTGACCCGGGCGCTCATGGAGCCCCGCGACTCTTTCCCGCTGACGAAGACGTAGTCGCAGCTGCTGGAAACCTGTGGGACAAGGGAGGATGGGAATGGGCCTGCAGGCAGAGCAGAGATCCTGGCAGGAGGCTGGAAGCGCTGGAGGAGCAGAATTTCACCCGGCCAGTTAATGCCAGCCGCAGGAGCAGGGATGTTTTCTCCTGGAGATTCCTGCTCAGAGGCACAGATCCACAGATCCGTGTCCATAATGCAAAGTGTTCCCCAGTCCTGGTCCTCCTGCCAGCCCTCACTCGCTCCCACCTCCACCAGGAACCTCCGCTCAGTGCCTCAGTTTCTCTTTGTTTCCACACTCAATTGTACCTTTTTTCCACCCCTGAGCTAGAGGCACCCATGCGTCCTTCACAGAGGTTGCAAATTTCTCAGCCTGGAAATCTGCCCCAAAATCTTCTCCAGAGGGCACAGGCAGCGAGCACAGACCATCCATGTGCCCATACCCATCAGTGCCTTGCCCCTGTCCTTCCAGCTCACCCCAGAGCGAGCTTCCTGAATCCATCTGAATCCTCCTCTTCCTCGTCCCGCTCTTTCTCTTTTAATTCCCACTTATGCAAATGCCATTAGTTAAATTTGCTATAAAACAAACACATCCTGCGGGGGTTCACTCACTAATGACCACCTGAGCCAATTAAGGAGCTCAGAGGATGCCAGGGCAGCCTCTCCTGGGGTTTGAGCTCAGGTCACCAGTCAACAGCTCCTTCCCAGCCAGGGTGGCACAGGACAGCCAGGGACAGGGGACCCCAACCCCTCATGTGCACTGACCCCGTGGCCTGACCCTGACCCCTTGTTCCCTCCCTACACCCCCAGGGATCTCATCCGAGTTGTGGGATGCCGGGGAAGAACAGAACTCGTTTGCTCAGCCAGCAGCACGGTCGCTCTCAGATGCCCTGAACACCTCAACAGCACAGAAGGGCTGATTTCCAGCAAGCTGCTCTCCCTGGATTCTCTGATGGCTGATAAGGGCTTGAGGCCAGGCTGCAGGCAGCTGACAGTGGAGGTGACAGCATCCCTGTCTCTCTCCCAACCTGTTCCGTGACCACCTGTGGTCAACCAGATGCAGGAACTTTGCCATTCTGAGCCCACAGCAGGGTTTGACTTCTACGACAGCTCCAGGAGCCCGATGCAGGGTGTCCGTGGTCCCCCGGGGCACAGGGAGGCAGAGCCCAGGACTTGGGCTCCTCAGGACATCCCTGCTCCCTGGGCACAGGAGGGAAGGGCAGTGCAGGGGGTTTGTTCCTTGTTGTTCTGTCAGAGGTACCAGCTCAGCAAGTCTGAAAAGACAATCTCATCTCTGGCGCGGCAGTGTCTGAATAAAGATGAGCTCCAGGGTGAATCCTCCAGCAAAGGATGCTCTGGATATTGGGCCATTTATCACAATAAACACGATGGGCTGCTGCTTGTATTACCTTGGCTAATAAACCCCCAGCATCCTCTTCTGGGGACCACTTGCTTTGCAACTGGGGGGGTTGAAACTATGACAACAACAACAAAAAAACCATCCCTGCACATCAGGGCTGTCCTGAAGCTGGAGTGACTGCAGATTAGCTCTGAAATGAAGCACACGCTTGTTCGGAGCAACTTCCCAGATTTACGGTGAGGAAGAGAGAGGCTGAGGTCTGCCTGGGCTCCCAGCCAAGGCACCACTGCCTCTGCTGCTGTGGCCAGGAGTTCCCTGCTTGGCACGGCCCCAGGCGTGGGATCAAGGGGACGCATGTTCTGGGAGTGGGAACAGCCACCATGGCTGGTGGCAGCTCACGTTGGCCAAGGGTTCTGGCAGTGGCTGTGATCCCTGAGGATCAGTCCCACGGAGCTGACCTGCTCCTGGTGGATTCTCCAGGGGCTGTGGATGGTGGGGTTCTCTGAAGGTTCACACGCAGGTGAGGTTGAGCATCTCCCGTTGGGCATCACTGGCAGCAGAGGAGGCCCTTCCACTCCCTGCATGTCCCTAGACACCCACACAGCCCCCAGGGTCACCACGTGTGTGGGAAATTTAAAAACGGGGGGTTATTTCTACACTGCCCTGAGTGATGATGTCCTCCTGTGCACAGGCACCTTTGCCACCCTGTGTCGCCACAGAAGGGGATGAGGATGACAGCTCCCACTCGTGCTCTCCCACCATCCTTCACAGGTGGCCCTGGCACCTTCACAGCCATGTCCACACCACGTCCAGGACAAATCCCTTGCATGTTACACAAGAGAGCAACCACCACGGAGCCACATCAGCTCTCCAGCCCGCCCTCACGTTAAATTATTTACAGTAACAGATAGCACATCCCACTCTGTAAGCTCTGATTTATGTAACAGGTTTATAGCCCTGACACCGCAATCATACTCCCCAATCTCGGCAGGTAACTGAGAGCTCCCTCGGAAATGAAGCTCCAACACAAACACCAAATAACTCAGGAAGAAATTGCACAGGGCTCCGAGCGGGATGCGAGCGGGGGCCGGAGGGCTGCTCCTTGCATTATTCATCCCGGCTCCTGTGCATGTGCCTGCTCCCCCCAGGTCTGGGGACAGTGTGTAAATAGATTTATGAGTAGAAAGGCAGCACATTAAACAGTTTAAGTGTCTTGGAGTCCATCCTGAAGTGTATTATTGCTCCAGTGTTTTATCACACTGGGGAGGACTGGTCTCCATAAATTAGAGCCGGTGCCATAAATTGCGCAGATCGGAGTTTTAGTCAAGAACTCAGGTAAGCACTTTGTGGCACTGACTGCCACCCACCCCCACGATGGGTGACGTGGACCCACGGACCACAAATCCCAGCAGGAACAGGGTCCTGCCGTCAGCTGCCTGTGGCTGCTGGCAAAGGGGACAAGGAGTTACAGCCCCCGGGAGGTCCGGGGGACGTGGGATAATCCAGACCCCCTCCCTGCCTCTGCCCAACGCAGTGGGAACATGGAGAGGGAGTGCTGGCTGGGTGCATGCAGGGAGAGGGGTGGGAGGCGTTCGGGAGAAGGTAAAGCTGTCTGGGGGCGGATGGATGGATGGAAATGGTGGCAGAATGACACGGGCAGGTGGGTAGATGGATATATTCAGGGATGGGAAAATGTATATGGATGAATGGGTCTGGTGATGGAAAAATTGGAGGATTTGAGGACTGAGGGCTGCCTCAGTGGCTGGGGCTGGTGTGGGGCACTCACTGCTGCTGCTGCACAGGGAGCCTTTGGCACTGGCCCCATCAGCACCTCTCCTGTGCAGCCCACCTGGATCCACTCCCTCAGCTCCCCCTTTCCCTTCCGTCATCCCCAACTCCCTTGCTCACCCCCCACACCAGCCCCCAGCCCAGCATCTGATCCAAACAGGAAATAAACGTCGGTGAGAGGCGCGAGTGCAGCCACTGCTGGAAATGTGCAGCTTGGATCACGAGGTGACAATATTTCCCCTTATCAGCACTAAGTGTTGTGATAACCCACAGTTACTGCTGCTGCCTGGTGCCAGCCTGAGCGGTGTCAGAGCATCCCGTGGCCTCTCTGGGGACAGTGACGAAGTGTCTTGTCCTTCTCCTGACAGATCCCCAGCTTGCATGGGCTGGAGCCACCAAGGGGGTTGTGCTTGGGATGGGTGGGCTTGTGTGTCACATCAGCCCCAGCTCATCGAGCTCCAGCCTGATGAGATCCCTGGAATGAGCCCAGCCCCTCGTGAGGGTCACAAGAGGCCCTCCCCACACCCACCTTGATGATGTCTTCGTTGTTGGACTTGCACTCGACCATGGCCGAGACGTCCACGACGCCGCCGCTCAGCTCGATGGCGATGACCTTCACGGGAATGGCCACCGTCCGCCCCGTCAGGATGGCCGTGTTGATGATCTCCGTGTCCTGGGGATGGCATGGAAAGGGGGCCATCATGTCAGAGGGCAGCCTGTCCCACCTGGCCCCTCTCCTCCTCCGGCCCTGGGGCAGAGAAGGACCTGGGTGTGGGTGGGATGGGTGGATGGATGGATGTAGAGGTGCTGTGGGGCAGATGGGCGGGCAGGAGGTCCCTCAGGAGGACCCAACCCCTCAAAGCAGGTAGCTCAGCTGAGGGCAGGAACCTGCTCACCATGGCCAGGGGCACGATGGCCCTGATGTCCCTCTGGATGACCGTCAGCTCCGTGACCACCTTCTCCAGGTCGGGCGGGGGGTTGCGGCCCCGGTAGTCGATGTGCCACATGATGCGGCGCGTCACCGACTGGCTCGTGAAGTTCTCCATCTCGAAATCCAGCTGCATGATCTCAGAGGAGGAGTCCCCGTCCCTGGGCAGGGGGACAGGAGGGGACGCGGTGAGCTGGGTGTCCCGGGTCCCACGGACAGCCCAGGATCAGCGCCAGGCCCCCCACGGCATCCCCAGGTCTCCTCGGGGCCCCCAGGACTGTGCTGAGGGTGCCAGCGTGAGGCTGGCTCCCAAACCCAGCTGCCCTGACCCCCACCTCTGCCAGGGGCTGCTCCGATGGGAGCCCGCAGACTCCCATGGGAACCTCTGCAGTGGGAGAGAGAGAAGTTTCTCACTTCTGCCTGCGCACTCCTGTCCCCCCGGTCAGATCCCAGGTGTCCAGTGCCCACTCAGGGACAACAAAGCCGTGCCTGCACAGGAGCCCAGCCCAAGCCACTGACTTCACAGCCCCTTCCAAGGGGATCCCATGGGGAAACTGAGGCACGGGAGAAAGCGGCTCAAGCCCAGACAGCAGATGGGACAGAGCTGAGCTGGGACTCAGGGCAGGGCTGTCCCCCTGTGAGGGGATGGGGGAAGTAGATGGAACAAGCAGGGGAGAACAGCCCTGGGACCATCAGCTCAGCAAACACACACAATTAATGCCGCCGCTGAGGACAGCAGGACATGGAGCTAAAGGACAGGGGGCATTCCCAAGGCAGGACAAGATGGAGAGGATGCTCTGCCAACCCCGGCCCGTGGTGCCAGTCTGAGGGGACAAGTTGGTGTCCATCTGCATCTCAGCTTGCACATAATCTTACAGCAGCAGCATAAATTACTCCTGCGCCCCATCCCTACAACCAAACCTGCACAGACCTGATCCTGCCCTCCCAGCTCTGCCTCTGACCTGCAAATCCTTGGAGGGACTCAGGATTCAACCCCGCCCCGAGTCAAACTCCTGCACTGCTCCCTAAAACTTGAACACCCCCAGCAGACACCCCAGAGCCCCTGCAAACCACAGCACTGGTAAGAGCCCCCCCAGAGCCAGTAGGGTGGTGGGGAAAAGTGAAATTCCTGTGGAAGGGAAGCCGGGACTGGCTCCACTTTCATCTCGCAGTGCAGCAGCCACTGAGAAGGTCCCATCGATCTGGGGCTGCAGGACACAGCCGGGTTTCTCTCTGATCAATATCTAATGAGTGAAAGGGAGCAGAGGAAGAGGAGAGCAAGAAGCTGGAGCTGCTCCAGGCCACGGCAAGCCCTGCTCCCTGCTCTCTGCTCCCACAGCAGCGATGATGGGCTTTGCAGTGGAGTTGATCCACAAGGGCTGGTGGGGTCTTGCTGTGCCCCCAAGGCAGGTATGGGGGTGCCTGGGGAATCACCAAAGGCCACCTGGTTTAAAGAAGGAGTTTTGGCTGCTGTTCCAATGCCAGAAGTGTTAAACCCAGCCGGGAAGAGGCAGGTCCAAAGGCAAAGCAGAGCTGCAGCTTGCTGCCAGGGGTGGTCTGGCACTGGGACTCCTCGCCGTGGGGTGCCCCAAGGTGTCCCAGGAGCCCTGCCAGGGCCAGCCACCATCCTCTGCCCACCCCCAACCACAGCACAGACAAGAGCCAGGCTGCCCAGATTGGGGGAATAACTTAGGATGCAGCTGCTGGGGTGCAAACCATCCCAAAGCCCAAAAAGCTCAGGGCTCTCAGCCCCTCCCTGCACAGCCAGCGCTGCCAGAAGCCCCCAGAGCCCCAGAGAAGCAAACTCCTCTGTTTGCACAGCCCGGAGGGCAACACGGCTTTGAGTCATTCATCCTCTCCATTCCGTTAATATTTGATGGAGTTGTTTGTCTAAAAGGTGATTGTAATCACTTTAAATTCCTCCCCCGTCTCTAACCTTTGCAGGCTGATTTGAAGCGGCGCTGGCAGCGGGAGAGGGGGAAGGGGGAGAGGATCTCCCTGCTGGCAGCTCTGCTCTCCGTGTGCTGTGCAGGAGGGCTGGGGTGGGCGTGAAGGGGACAGGGAGCTCGTGGCCCTGGGGACACGCCAGTGTCAGCCACGGGGCCACAGATTTGGATGCTGTGATTTCGTTTTGTACCTGGAAGCAGCGGTGTGGGATAAAGGAAAATCCACCCTCCTGGTAAGCTCTCTGAAAAGGGTTCTGCAGAGAGCTTTCGAGGTCACACCGGAGCAGGCAGAGCTGAGGATCTCCTTTCTGCAAGAGCCTGTCCCCAGCTTTGCTCAGTGTTGGGGTGGGGGCAGAGATCTGGGGAGATTCCATCGCAGACGGTGGGAATGGCTTGAGCACATCCACTTGCTTTAACCCAGCTCCTGGAGACACTTGTGTCCCTCTTCCCAAAGGCACACTGATAGACATATCAAAGCCTGGGAGTGGTTGTTTTCCAGCCCTTCAGAATCATTCCTACTGGTGTTTTTGACTCCGTGCCCATCCCTTGCCCTTGCCTGCCGTGTCCTGCCAGTCCCACATCTCCCCTTCTCCAGGCTGAGCAGCCTCTGGAGTCTCAACTTGGCTTTGTGGGTTCTTGCTCCCCCAGATCATTCCCATTTTTATCTCCTGGACTCTCTTCAACTGACCTGAGCCTTTCCTGGAGCCCCAGGACTGCATGAGCAGGGCAGAACTGCCCGTCTCGGGTGCTGATTTGATTCCCTGATTTGATTCCTGCTCCTCATCCAACACTCATCCATCACCTTAGGGCTCAGATGGGACCTTGCCTGGGGACTGCTCCCCTTCCTTCTCAGAGACACCAGGATAGACAGCAAAGAGCCGCTGCCTCCCATGGCATTAAAACTTAAAAAAAATTTAAATTCTTCCACCCCGAACTAGGGGATCCTCACAATTCAGCCCTAAAATCCTCAGTTTCCCCTGCCAGCACTCACGTGCCACTGCAGCCACCCAGACACCCGGGTGGGGCACAGAGGGAGAATTGCACCAGGACAAATCCCAGCAACTTCCCCGGCATTCCTGGAGGTGAAACTCTTACCTGGGTCCGGCACCATCCACCCTGGACACGTCCACAGTGGCAGTGGAGTGTTTGCCACCCGTCAGCAGCTCCGAGCTCACCAGCCACTGCCCACTCCTCGACTTGGTGCTGAGCAGGTTGACTCCTTTCTTGGCCTTCACCCTGTGGACAAAAACAGTCAAGGATGGACCCTCAGGCACTTCTGGATCCCCTTGGATACCCTGCCATAGGCACAGGAGGAGGTTTTGCCCCTGGTCCTTTCAGGCTGTGGGAAACATCATCCAGGCTGGCAGCAACAGCCCCCTCCAGCTCCTCTTTTTCATGGCATTTGGCTCCTCCAGTCACCCCTCCAGCAGGATTTTGGTCCCCCCGCCCCAGTGCTGCCCCCAGGGCAGTAACATCCCTGTGGGACTGGGCATCTTTGGGGCGAAGGACAGGAGAGCCTGAGGCACCACATCCCCTGTTCCAGGGGCCACAGGGACACTTCCAAATGCCCTTTGAAGAGGTGTGGCCAGGGCTTGTATCCCCATTTTTTGGGACACCCTGCACACCTCCCCGTACTGGGGTGCTCAGCATCTCCTGCCCACTGCCCCAGTTTGCTCCCAGCTGGTTATGGGGCAGGATGAGGGAAATACCTGGAGCCTCCCCTCACTCCACAGCAGCCCCACGGCCATACCATCCCTTGTCCCTAAAGTGGCTATGAACAAACCCGCACCTGCTGGCAGAATCCCAGTGCAGCTGGGAACACTGGGAGAGAAAAGATAGCAGTACAAAGTGCCAGTGCAGAGATGTCCTGCGTGGCCAGCCCTTCCCTTCCCTCCAAGGAGCTCCCACTGCAAAACCACATGCCAGATATTCCTCTGCTCCCCCTTCCAGACCTGATCCATCCTCCAGCAGGTCCCACAAACACCACGTGCTCCCAACCCACTCCCTGTGCCCACAGCTGCTTTTTCATGACCGAAACAACCTGGAAAGGAGCTCACCTGAGTGTGAAGTGCTCCACCGTGGAGTTGGACATCAGGTAGAGGAGGATGCTCAGCACCTCTCCCGGCTTCAGGGGCTTGTCGGGCAGGCGGATGAAGACGTTCCCGTCCAGGCGATGCTCCTGCATGGGCTGCCCTGGCGGGGGCTGCAGGAGGCTGACGCTGCCGATGCGCAGCAGCGGGTGCTGCGTGGGCCCCTCGGTCCGGGCCCCCCCGGCCCCGCGGCGAGGGCCGCTGTCCCCAAGGCACTGTCCGGCGCCGTCGGGCGCGTGCAGGGTGTAGTACAGCTCGGCCTGCTGGCTCTCGCCCGGCACCTCCAGGCTCTCGGGGCCCTTCCTCCTGCCCAGCGGCACGGCCGAGGGGCCGAACCAGGCGTGGGGCAGCTCAGCCTGCACCAGGCACATGGCCAGGCTGCCCCGCAGCCGGCACGAGCTCTTGATCTCCCGGGCGTCGCGGAAGGCGTGGAGCCGCACGCAGGGCAGCCGGTCCGTGACGTCGAAGTCGTCCCAGTCCCGGCCGGCCACGTAGAAGAGCACTTGGACCACGGGCTGGCTGGCCACCAGCCGGGGCTGGATGATGAAGGCGCGCACCTTCCAGTTGACGGTGAGGCGGTCGGGCACCTCCAGGGTGCTGGAGGGCTGCAGGTGCTCCTTGGGCAGCACCAGCCCCGTGCTGAAGGGCCCCAGGGTGACGTTGAGGACGGGCAGCTCCTTGGTCTGGAAGACGACGAAGGGCTCGGAGCGCTGCAGAGGGGCGCTGCCGTTGCCCCCCGGGCTGGCTCCCACCTCCTTGAGGAAGAAGGCCAGGCGGGTGTTGGACAGGCGGTAGCTCACGGGCAGCAGGATGGCACCGGGGGGCTCGGCTGGCTCGGGGCTGGGGGCTGGCGCCTTGGCGTGGGCTGCGAAGGGGATGGAGAGTGCAGGTTAGCATAGGGCATCCCCCTCCGGAACAGCTCCTGAGCAGGGAAAACAGGTCCAGGCAGGAGTGGTGCAGCCCTGCAGCAAGAAGGAGCTGCAGCTTCAGCCCCTCACAAGAACAGCGGGAGCTTGGCTGGGTTTGTGTCCCACAAACCAAAAATGCAGAAGACCCCAGGACCTCGAGCAGGTTTGTGCCTCCAGCCTCACCAAACACACCCTCGGCGTGGGATGGGGTGTCCAGTGAGGAGGTTGCTCAGGGGCTGCCCAAGGCCAGGGCGTGTTGAAGCCACATCCAGCCTCATATGGGGAGCCCAAAGCTCTGGTCACCCACCCCAGCATGGGCTGAAACAGCACGGACCCGTTCGCAGAAACTGCCTTCATGCCTGCTCCCCAAGACGTGGAGAAAAGAATGCTGAGTTCCTCTACAGGCTCATTACCAAAAGTTAGGTCCGGGCTAATTTTTGGCTGGCAGATCCCACCACGTATCTATGATCAAGGCTTTCCTTCTGCTTTTAGCTCCCAGATCACACAGGGAAGGTGACTAGGTCAGACCCCAGGCCTGCTCTACAAGGATGGTGTCACGGCTGGTCTGTCACCCACACCCTGCTGTTCCCACGAGACAGAGCTGGCCCAGACCATATTTTTCTACACATGGACAAGACCTGGTGGACAATTGATGCAGATGATGTCGGTGCCACCTTGTGAAAACCCCAGCGCTGGTGGCCCTTCAGAAATCCCCTTCTGTCTTTCATTTTCATCACTTTTGCCTTAAAAAAAGAACAACTCCACTACGGAGCAGGCAGCCACTGCCAGCCACGCTCTCCCGAGGGTCAGAGCCGCCCGGGCCCCTCAGAGGGATCCGCGTATCCCGCTGCCACAGCCAGCAAGCGGAGGGAAAACCCATGGAAATCTTCTTGGGAAAGGCGGCTGGTGCGGAGCCAGCGCCCGGCAGGCGCTGTGCTGGCAGCTGCGGGAGCCTGGAAGACATCTCAAGGTCTTTGCCTTCTCCATCGGCTGCCAGGAATTCCCAGGAGGCCTGGGTCCCCCCCGCCACTCTCCTCGGCTCTCCGCCAGCCCCCCGCATCCCCCGTTCCCGGCGCTGATTGCAGCCGCTCCCAAGCGGCTCCCGAGCAGCAGAGCCCAAATTACCCGTGTCAAGCGGCGGGGAAAGGTGCGGATGTGACGGCTCGGCTCCCGGGAATGACTCAGCCCCCTTCCCGACGGGCTGCTTCGGAGCGTGCCAGGACCCCCAGGCTTTTTCCAGCCCTGGAAGTGGCCTCAGCCGAGTTCCCCCAGGGCTGAGGGGGATGCAGGAACCCCCGGCCCACCCGGGGAACTCTCTGCTGCGGGGCACAGGGGAGTTAAGCAGCTTAGAGGGCTCATAAAGGGATTAGCACTCGATACGGGACGGGAAGCATCCACAGCTACATCCACAGCCCGGGATGAAAGCTGTCCGAGAGCCAGGTAGAAAATTTCCCGGAGCTGTGGGAATGCTGGGGGTGTGCTGCCAGCATCACCGTGGGCACAGCTCCAGCCCCTGCCGCCCCGTCCCTTATCTATTTTCCCATCTCCCAGAGAGCCGGGAGCTGCAGGAGAGGTGCTCACCCTGGGAAGCACCCATGGGTGCCCCTCTGCTCAGCAGTAACCAGCAGTGAGGGGCTTTCTGCTCTCCTGCGACTCACAGAGGTTGTTTTCTGCTGTGAAACGCGAAGGTTTGCATCCTCCCTGCTGTCCCCAACAACTGGAAAAGGGGATTTTTTTCCAAGGCATGAGATTGTTTGTGCAAAAGGATCCAGCAGCTGGGGCGACATGAGCTGGACTGCTGGGGTGAGGTGCAGGGAAAGGAGCTTTGTTCAACCACTCATCGAAACAGCATCAGACTCCATCCCTTAAAAACTGAGGTTTGGAGCAGGATCAGGTCATTCCACAAAGAAAACCCACCCAAAACCCACCCAACTCAATGCCCAGCACGGCCTCGAGCAAAACCTCCCCCTGGGGTGGTGCAAAATGCCTGGTGTCACCGCCCGTCCCTTGAGTGGGGGACAGGGGAACCTCAGTGCCACCCCGGCGAGCACCCAGCGCCCGCTGGCGAGGGGCACCCGCTGTCCCCCACTGCACTGGGAGGGCTGAGGCAGCTGGGTTTGGGGTGCAGGGTGGCAGAGACCCCCCACAAGCAGCTCCTTCCTCCTTGCTGTGGGAATTCTCTGATGGAAAATGAGGGCTCTGCACGTGGAGGGGGCAAGGAAAGCCCCTCGCAAACTCGTGCTGCTCCCGCGAGGTGCCGTGGTGGCAAATCCCGCTGCCGTGGGGACACCCAGGGTGGCCCTGTCACCGAGCTGTGCAAAAGAGCCCTGCCAGATGGGGGAAGGGACAGGGACAAGCCGGGATGGAGATTAATGGGATGGCCGTGATTAGTTCAGCGCCGGCGGATTGCCGGCACCCAGAGAAGCGATTTCCTTCCCCAGACAAAATGCATTTAAATGATGCTCTAATCTGTAGCCGGGAGGGGACAGGACCAGCGCCTCCTTCCTTGGCCATAAACTAATCCTGCCAGGAGAGGGTCCAACCCAGCCACATCCAGCCCGGGGTGGGTGGAATCACAGCCCAGCCCAAGCCTCTGCACCACAGAGGGTGGCGAGGGAAGGAGAAGGGAGGCAGGAGGTGCGTGGAGCTATGGATGCAGATGCTGGGTAGGGAGCAGGGAAAAGGGGTGAATAAGGAGAGAGAAATCAGCAGAGACTGTGGGATGATGGATGGATGGATAGATGGATGGATGGATGGATGGAGGAGAGAGGTGGATCAGAAATAGCTGGACAGCAAGAGGGAGAAGAGGTGATGGATGGAGGAATGGAAAGCACAATGGCTTGGGGGAAGAAAGGGAGGGAGGGAAGGAAGGAAAGGAAGGCCAGGAAGGCAAGGGAGGAAAGGAAGGCACGGAAGGAAGGGAAGGAAAGGCAGGAAAGGAAGGAAAGGGAGGAAAGGAAGGAAAGGAAGGAAGGAAAGGAAAGAAAGGAAGGAAAGGAAGGAAAGCTCAAGAAATGGAAGAAAGATGGGTGGAAGGAGACAGGGAGGACAGACAGACAAGCAACACAGCTCAGGATACTCCAGTCCCCACACCACCGTCCCCAGCCCCTGCCCTGGTTTCTTGTCACCCCCAGGAGGGGAGGTGGCTCTCATGCCCCGCTCTGGCCGGGTTTGGGGGGCACAGGGGTTAAGCCCCGGTGCTGGCTGTGCTCTGCAGCCCTGCTGCTGCTGCTGCTGCTGCTGCAGTTAACGGGATTTGCAGCACCTGACCTGCATTCCGGGTTTATTAGGCCGGCACAGAGGGGACCATATGGTCCTTCCACCCTCGCAGCTCAGCACTGCCAGCCAAAAAAGTAGAGCTGCGTGCCTGGCCAGACCCCGACCGGCCTGGGGGCTTCCCGAACCCCCCGGGCTGAGGAGCCACCCCAGCCCCACAGCGGGATGGGGCGGGACTCCCACGTGTCCCCTCCTTCCCACCCCACAGCAGCCCAGGGGGAGCCGGGGTGCCCTGCAAGCCGGGCAGGAGGGGGAGGAGAGAGGGAGATGTAAACACACAACTGGCGACCCCCTTGCTGAGCCCCCACATCTGCCCGGCCAGATGTGCCCCGTGCCGGCCGCAGACACAGGGCCAGATGGGCTGAGCTGCTCTGCCCGCCCAGGGGGGCACGTGGGGACAGTGGCTGCACCCTCCAGCCCTGCCCTAAAATCCAGACAACCCTCCCCAGGCCAAGGGGTCTCTGCAAAAAGCAGCACCCAAAGTCCACGCCCGCCCCCCTCGGCCCCACCACGAGGTTTCGGTCACCATCATCCCGCTCCTGATCCCTATCCCTGCTCAGGGAATGCTGGGCTCAGACAGGCTGATGGACACGGAAAGAAAGAGGCTGATGGACAGACCGGTTGTAGCCATGGCTGGAGGGGACACCAGGTCATTCCCCTCCCCTTTTTGCCCTGAATCCCCAGAAAATGGGGCACAGGCAGAGCACGGCTCAGCCTCCCCATCCCGCCTCCACCATCCCTGCTCCCACCTGTGATCCCGAGGCTGAAGACCCTCCTCCTCTTCCCTTCATCCAGAACCGATGGCCAGCGCTGAGCTCCAGCTTAGCCCCAGGCCAGCTGTCGGCCATAGGGATCACTTTAGCCACGCTCCAGGGGGGATCTTTATCCCGGCTTATCCTGTGGGACACAGCGGGGGCTCCCGGGGGTATATCCCCACTTATGGGGGAAGAGCACATCGGCACAGCCCTGGAGAGCAGGGAGGGGAGCTTTGGGGTCACACCAGGAGGGTTAAAACCTCTCTTGACGTTAATGGGGGCTCGGTGAATCAATGGACTGAACACAGCTCCGAGGAGATTCCAAAATACTGAAATATGGGACACCAGCCCCAGCTCCTGCTGGGCTTCCTGGCTCCACCTTGGAGCAAGCCAGGAGAGTTGTCCATAAAGCAGTGGCTTGAGCTGACAAGGTGATAAAACCCTCCCAAATACACAGGGAGGGATGGCAGGGAGTGTTACCATCCCTTCCAGAGGGCTCAGGACTCCTGGGGAGGTGTTTCCGTGTTGCCAGGACCACCAGCGCTCCCATTCTCCCCAGATCCAGTCCCATTCCAGGGTGAGAAGGTGATGATCCTGCCCCTGAACAGGGCGATGAGGGCAGGACGTGCTGCTGCACCCCGGTGACTCAGTGGGGTGATGGATCCACCCAAAACCCCGGGAACCAGGAGCCCCCGAGGAGGAATTCCAGCCTGGCTATTCCCCATTGGACACTGACCTTCTCCCAGCTGCTGTTTCCTTCCAAAGCCACCCCACTCCCCTGAGCATCCTGGGGATCCCAGCTGAGCCTTCACAGCCCCAAAACCTGGTGGTTCAGGTTTAGTCTGGACCGAGCACAGAGGGGAAGCACAGGTGGCAGCAGCCCCAAATCCCTGGGATGTGCCACACCTGGAGCTCCTAGGGATGTCCCGCAGCTGGAGCTTCCACATCTGGATGTCCCCACAGCTGGATGCTCCAACTAGAGGTGGCCCCAGCTGACAGGGAAGGGCACACGTCTCCCTGCCTGTCCTGGGAACAGGCATCCCACCCCCTTTCCCTCCTGATCCCACAGCGCCGACCCCTGCCACGCTACGCTCTCACCCAAGTGGGGTCAGCACCTCCAGACACCCTAAAAACCAACAAAAAGGGGAAACAGAAGCCTCCAGGCCTCCACCTCCACCCAAAAATCAGTCAGCCCCAACACGTGCCCCTCTTCCCTCCACGTTCCCAGGAAAAAGAAAGCCAGTAATGGAATACAAGCCAAAATCAGGAAATACAGGCAGACCCCTCATGGAAAACTCCGAAATGTTACCTGCAGCCAGAGCTCTGAAAATTGGTTCTGGTGACATAAAAGACAACAAGCCTTCCCTTCCCTCTGATGCACCCAGAGCCTCCATCTCCAGTCCCTGCTAATTGCAACTCAATTAAGTGAATAATTGTTACAAATGTGAAATTACTTTCCCCTGGCGTGCAGCGGTGAGACCGTGGGAAGGGCAGGATGCAGGGATGCTCCCAGCTCCCAGATCTGCCACTGCAGGGATGGGGGAACAGAGCTGGGAATCCCCACCAGAGGTTAAACTGGTCCAAACTTCCCAAAATCAGCCTGGGGTAGGAATTGAGTGGGTCCTGGCCAGGATATCGAGTTTTCCTGGGAGCAGCAGTGCTGGCTCAAGAGTGGATTCTCTGATGTCTCCTCCAGGGTTGTGCCTGTGCCTTTCTTTAAGGTCCCTGAGTCTCCTCCCTTTCCCAAAAGGTCCAGCTTGGCTTCTCCATCACCAGGAGCAGTAAAATCCAACAACATCAGTGGGACACCGCCTGGTTTGGGTTTTTTTTGTTTGGGGAGAAGCAGCACTGAGCAAAAGGGAACCATCCCAGCACCACAACAGGCTGCAGTGCCGAGGTCCTGCTTCCCCCAGGAAATTAATAAGAGTGAATAAACAAAACAGAAAAAAAAAAAAACAAACCAAGGGACCTAAAGGAATAAATAAATATGGCCTAAATGGGATGTGCCGTGCAGAGGCACAGCCTGCCATAAATTCCTGGAGCCAGCAAGGCTTTTACACGGCAGCTACTTTAGAGCAATTTCCACAAATCACGGCAAGGGACAGGCTGGGGGACAGGGAGGAGAAGGCCTTTACAGAGGAGGGAGAAAAATGAAGAAATTAATTAAAAGCAGGAGTGGGGGGGGAAAGGACAGGGAAGTGGCTGACTCCGAATGTCCACAGGCAATGGGAGGGGAGCTACGCTGGGATAAACTGGGCAGCCCCAGAACATCCTGTGGGGGGTCCTGGGCTGGGGGAGCCCCTTGTCAGGTTCCCCCCATGCTGGGAGCAGCCCAGGAGGGCACAGGTGGCTTCCCCGGACAACCCCCCTGGGGAGCCAGAGGTGGGAGAACCGGCAGGGAAGCGCCCTGAAGGGTGGCCTGGGGAAGCAGGGACAGGGACAGCAGCTCCGAGGGACAAGCCCCCAGCATCCCAGTGCTGGGGCAACGCAATGACACTCCCAAAGCCACGTGTCCTGCTGGGATCACCCCTGCCCCTCTCCATCCCCTCTCCATCCCCTCTCCATCCCCTCCCACCACGGCCAGGAGCAGGAATCTCCTCCCAGCACCCTCTGAACACTGAATATGCCCCCAGGCTGCACCCCCCCAACGCCACCAGCCCAGGCTGTGCCCAGCAGCACGTTCCAGACTGATTAGATGCCAATTAATTTCCTTCCCTCTGGTGACGCGTGTCAGGCTGCCTTCGGAGCCGGATTCAATTCCCGAGGCACCCAAGGAGCCACAGGTAAACCCAGCCTTGGCCCTCAGCAACCAGGGCTGGGCTCCAGCATCAACCCCAAGCCCCCAGCAGCCCGAAAAAGGGTTGGGAACAGGTACCAGCTCCAAGACACACAGCTGGAATTCATCCCCTTCCTTTCCTCCCGGAGAGGAGCTCATCCCGCAGCCGCACCGAGCTGGCAGCAGCAGGTATTGCATTTCCAATCTTATTTCTCTTCCAGAGGAAAAATAAATTAAAAATGAACTCATTCTCAAGTTCTGCCAGTCCTGGGGAAGAGCTCAGGCCTTTTCCTCAGGGCAGACCTGCCCGGATAACTCCTGCAGGGGCCTGGAGGTGAAAGCACCACGAGAGGGGCCACAGCCACGCCGGCAGCACCTGCCTGGGCTTTTAGGGAAAATCCAGGGTGGCAAATATCATCCAAGCAATGGGAAAATGCTCGCCAGCAGGAGACAGCGGCTTCATCAGGAGATTGAATTGCCTCGGTGGCCGTGTCCTCCCGGGAGGCCAGAGCAGAGGGGAGGGGCTCAGGATCCGGAGAGCACCAGGGACATGGGACCTGCCAGGAGCAGCAACAGGTCTGGAAACAGCTCAAGGAAAATGAAGGGAGAGCCACATCCTGAGGAACAACCTCTGCATCCCAAACCCGGCGAGCTTGTGGTGACAGCCCATAAATCCACCAGCTCAGCTGCTGCCTCCCCAGGGTGGGGGTGGCTGGGCCACCATCAAAGGTGGCTGGAGGACCCCGGATCTCCCAATTTGCAAGTTAAGGGAGCTCCAACCTCCTCTCCCCTGGGCAACGGGCAACAGGACTTACTTCACACCGCTGAACCATTTCTCCTTCTGCCACCACACACAAACTCCCAGGGGAGACCCCGACCCCACAGGCACCACTGGGGTCCCCAACCCCATCACAGCCTGTCCCACCCCAAGAGCAGCCACCTCCCTCCCTGCCCGGGGGGCTGCTCATTAGCAGAGCCATGTATTCAATAATAAAAGATTGTGATTAGATTAGCAAGAGTGACCTTTTCCAGATGGATGGGATGCTCCTACTGTGGCAGTGACAGGCGCCACACAGGAGGGGACACCCGGCAGCTCCCGATCCCTCTGCACACCCAACTCGGGGTATTTTGGCCAGGCAATTGCAGGAGCCAAAAAGGAATCAGGTTGTGCTGTCTGAGCACCCCTTCCCTCACCCGTCATCTCCCCAGGATGATGCCACATCCTGCTGACCACCTCCACAAGAGGGGATGGAGCTGGGATGTGCTGGTGGAACGCTGGGGATGCTCTGCAGGGATCCTCAGCTGTGCTGGTTTTTCCTTTCTGCCTCTTTAACAGGATTCAGAGGAGCTGGGAGAGGGACCTCAGCAGCTGGTCATGGTGGAGTGATTGAAACACTAGCAATGAAAAAAAACCCCAGCAAAATAGCGAGGTTTCCAAAAATTGCTGAGCAATCCTCAGCCAGGGGATCGCTGCCACCCCATCCCCTGCCTCAGTTTCCCCCAGTGATGAAGCATCGTGCACACACAAAAGGACAGGTCTGGATGAGGGATGAGGCACCTCCAAATTCCTGGGATCAGACCCTGTGGCTGGTGCTCACCAAACTCATCATTCAGAGGATCTCCCTCATCCTTTTGCCTTCCCTCAAAAACACTACGGGGACAAAAGGGGCAGAAGAAAAGGCAATTTCCCAGCACTATGTCCAACTTCACACCCCTAAATCCCAGCATTGTGCTGGGATTTAAGGTATTGAGGTTTGGGGAAGAAGGCGTGGGCCCTGGGGTCACACAAGGACACTCCAGAACCAAAACCCAAAGGGAATATCCTTGCACATTCCCCTTTTCCCTGGCACCAAAGGTAAGACTTGTGCCAGGATTAACCCAGCTCAGAGGACGGATCCTCTCCTCTCACCTGCCTGCCAGGGGGAGGAAAGATCCTACTGCTCCTTCTCTGCTCCTGGCTGGAGCTGGGGGTGCTCAGCTGCTCTGGCCCCATCAGAATGGCCGGGTGGGGGCTGTTAACCAAGCAAACACCGGGAGCGTGTTCCCGGTGTGCATTCCCGGTGTGCATTCCCGGTTCGGGTGCTAAATGAGCAAACGCCGGGTGCAGGTTCCCAGTTCGGCAGCAAGTTATGACACATCTCCACCTGCTGGTCTGAAAAGCCCGGAGCTGGGAGATGCTCAGCCGAGGCGGGGATGGGGGTTGGGGTGTGTCCCCTCGCTGGGGTTGGGGTGTGCAGGCTGGAGACCCCGGCAGGGATGGAGCCACGGACACCACCCTTCAGCTCCGAGCCCACGCCTGGGGTGTGCCTGTGGTGGGAGCCAGCGGTGGGATGCGCAGGGAGGGCAGCACAGCCCCAGCCCCATCAGCACTGGGATGGAGGTGCCGGGATCCAGCGCGGGATCCCAAACCTGCCCTGAATGCTGGGACAGAATAACCCCGGCAACTCTGGGCCACTGCACCCCCGGACCTCTGCCTCCAGGCTCCTTTGGGAGCAGGGAAACTGAGGCACGCTGCAGGGACAGGGTTCAGCAGGGAGCTGAGAGAAGGTGCAGGAGTCCAGGCTCAACCCCACGGACGGCACAAGTCGTTCCACAAACGGGGAGTGAATCCCCCCGTGCTGCATCCCAACAGGTCCCAACACAAGCGTGCCCAGCAGACACCGCCAGCATCCCCCACCGCCCCACAGCCCAGGGGTCCACGTGTCCATCTGTCCGTCCTGAGAGCCCTTGGGGCCATCCTGGGGCCATCCCACCCCGGAGATGCCAAAAAAACCCTTTCTGGAAGCAGCTGATCTGGGGCCTTGGCCAAGCAGCTCCCGGGGCCGGCAGGGGAGCGCAGCAGGAGCAGGGCTGGCACGGAGGGCTGCTCTTAAATAAAAAACAAGGGAAAAGGGAATAAAATACTCCAAGCAGGAGAGCAGGGTATGGCTTCACCACCGGCTGACCCCGCCGCCAGCCCGAGCTATTTGTAAGAAATGCTGGAGAATTAGGAGCTCTCAGCCTCTTTTTCCGGCTCCCTCTGAGACCTTTATTTGTCCACGAAAGGCCAAAGCGGTGGCGGGCGAGGGCAGCTGCGCATCCTGAAAAGAGCCTAAAAACTCCTGGCAGAGGTTTCCCTCTCCATCAGCACGGGCATCCTCCCGTGGCAGCACGGCGAGCCCTGGCACAGGCCACCCTCGCCCACTCCCCACCGGCATCGCTGCCACAGGGACCCCCCACCCACGGGGACCCCCTGCCTCCATCGCATCCCCCAGCCCAGGGGCCAGATCCTGCCCTGGCCTAAACCCCAGGCCTGACCCACCAGGCTCGTGCTGTCCCAGCAGCAACTGGGGGGGCTCAGAAATACCCGGGAGGGGTTGGGGGAGCAGGGAGCCACATCCAGCCCCTGCACCAGAGGCTGTTCCCGATGGATCATCACTGGCACAGGGATGTTTCCCACAGCCGCCAGCCGCCCTCGGCAGCTCACCCGACCCAGACAGTTGGACCGTATCCAGGAAAATTGGGGAGAGGGAGGTCCCACTTCCCCACCGGCTGCCAGACCCCTGCCTGCAGACTCCTGACCTGGTGGTCCCAAAAAGGAGGGGAGCTCTGCCGGCCAGGAAGCAACCCAGGAAACAGTCTTGGGGTACAGGGGAGCAGCATCTGCCACCCCAAAGGATGCTACGTAAAGTTGTGGCTTGACAGCCTGGAGCATCCCTGCTCCTCCACTGGGGTCCGAATTTCCAGGACGGAAAGCCCCTTCCAGCTCCCTGCAATGCTCCCAAGGTCCCCCTCCTCCTTATTTCACCACCGTGGGTGAGCAGCTCCCCAGGCTCCTCAGAGACCCTCAGGGGCTGCAGATGCTGAGAAAGCCCTGCCTGAGCCCCCGAGGTGCCTTGGCCATGGGCTGCCGGTGCAACATGGAGCCAGGCACGGTCCAGGGGTCCCCTCCTGCTCCTGGAGGGATCATCTGAGCCGGGCAGTGTCCCCAGGACACCCTGAGCCTGAGTCAGCCAGAGCCAGGCCGGCAGGAGGGCTCTGGGTGGCCCCCCCAGGCTGCAAACAGCCCCCCACTTTCTGCTTGGCCAAGCCGGGGAACGCGGCTCCGGCTGGGGCGTCTGTGGGGCTTGGTGTTCAGTGGAAACCATCCATAAAAATCGGTCATGGAAACCAGCCCTGCGTCCCTCAGGGCGCCTGACCCCTCTCTGGCCTCGCTCGCCAGCGGGAGCCCCCAGCAGCAGGTGCTGGCGTCCCCAGGGCTGTCAGGGGGGCAGGCCGGGATGTCACCGCAGCCCGGCCGCGGCACGGCAGCGACTGGGGTGTCACCCAGGGCAAGTGGGGGCAGGCGGGGGGACCCCCAAACCCCGTGGCTGGGGGGGGGATCAGAAAGAGAGGGAGGGACGGCAGGGGCTGCACCCCCATGCCCACATCCCAAAACGCTGCCGCCTCGGCACAGCTTGCCCAGCAACTCGGCGCAGACCGGGAAAGTGTCTGGGTGCGGGTCTGGGGGATGAGCGAGTGGATAATAGCGGATAAAGCCCCTGATCCTCCCGCTAAAGCAGCTCTGCATTAAGGAGACAAGGGGCGGGGGGGGGGGTCGGGGGGGACCCCCTCGCCCCATGTGTCCCCCTGCCACCCCGCTCCCTGCCCAGGCTGCCAGCCCAGCCCGCTGCAAGCGCTCGCAAGCACAAGCTGTCATTTTATTAAGCCAGGAATAAACTCTAATCTTCACCCATTTCGCTTTGCGGGGGGGCACGCAGAGCCAGGGGAGGGGATGGCTGTGGGAGGGGGGTCCCAGCCGGGCACTGAGGGGCAGGGGGTGCCCCTGGGGGGGCAGATGGTGCAAAACCCCGTATTGCAGACGGACATATAATAGATATATTACCCCCCCCCCGCCGCCTCCCCCCGTGCCAGCACTTACCGGGGAGCAGCAGGGAGCAGAGGCAGCAGAGCAGCGCGGCCGGTCCGGGCAGCATCTTCTCCGGAGAGGCCATTGCAAGGTGGGGGGCGGCCAGAAAACCGGGGAGGGGGGAGAAACCGAGCCACCCCCGTGGCAAAAAAAAAAAAAAGGGGAA
>WBMZ01005285.1:214696-254916 GCA_013400975.1 Atrichornis clamosus | reverse complement strand
TGGGCGGGGGCCCTGCGGGGGAGCCGTTGGGCGGGCGCCGCGCGCCGCCTTTCCCGCGCGCCGCCGTCCCCGGGGGCGCTCCCAGGGAAGCGCTCCCGCCGCGCGGAGTTTGCGGGCGCAGCCAGCGGCCCCCCCCGCACCTGGCGCCTTGTTCGCTCCGTGAGCGCTCTGCGTCAAGGAGCGGGAGGGGCGGCCCGGGGCCCTCGGGTGGAGCGGCGGAGAGGGCTGCAGCAGATGTGGCTGCGGAGGGAGGGAGCGGGGGAGCCGTCGGCGCAGGGCGGCCGCCGCTCCCGGGCCGAGGCGGTGGGGTGCCGCGCCTCGCTCCCGGGGCTGCGTGGGGACGTCGGAGGAGGTGGTGGCAGTAGCAGTGACGTGATCGGCCCTTACTTTCTCCCCGCAGAGCAACAAGATGTTGAATTACAGTCCTTCGAGTGTCAGCGGGTGCCTGCTGGACAGGAAGGCGGTGGGCACCCCGGCGGGCGGGGGCTTCCCTAGAAGGCACTCTGTCACCCTGCCCAACTCCAAGTTTCACCAGAACCAGCTCCTCAGCAGCCTGAAAGGGGAGCCGGCTCCCATGCTGGGCCCCCGGGAAAGCCGCTTCCGGGACCGCTCCTTCTCCGAGGGTGGCGAGCGCCTGCTGCAGCAAAAGCAGCCCGGGGGACAGGTCAACTCGAGCCGCTACAAGACGGAGCTGTGCCGTCCCTTCGAGGAGAACGGCGCCTGCAAGTACGGCGACAAATGCCAGTTCGCTCATGGCATCCACGAGCTGCGGAGCCTCACCCGTCACCCCAAGTACAAGACCGAGCTCTGCCGCACTTTCCACACCATCGGCTTCTGCCCCTACGGGCCGCGCTGCCACTTCATCCACAACGCGGAGGAGCGCCGTGCCGTGGCGGGGAGCCGGGAGCCCGCCGTCACTGACAGACCCCGCCTGCAGCACAGCTTCAGCTTTGCCGGCTTCCCCAGCACTGCTGCCAGCGGGCTGCTGGACAGCCCCACTTCCGTCACCCCGCCACCCATGCTGAGCGCCGATGACCTGCTGGGCTCCCCCACCTTGCCTGACTGCGCCAGCAACCCTTTCACCTTTTCCAGCCAGGAGCTGGTCAGTCTCTTTGCCCCCAGCATGGGGGTGCAGGTGCCCAGTGGGAGCTCCCCCACCACCTTCTTGTTCAGGCCCATGTCTGAGTCCCCCAACATGTTTGACTCGCCACCCAGTCCTCAGGACTCCCTCTCTGACCAGGAGGGCTATCTGAGCAGCTCCAGCAGCAGCCACAGCGGCTCAGATTCCCCTATCCTGGACACCTCAAGACGTCTTCCCATCTTCAGCAGACTCTCCATCTCTGACGACTAATCTGGGGTTTCCTCTTGCCCCTCCCCACCTCTATTACGATATTAAGCTGAACTCCCCCCACCTTGTCCCCAGTAGTCCAAGCTGGATGTTAGCATGTCCACTTGCCTGCCTAATACCCACTGGCTTAAACCTTAAGTGCCAAAATTACAATGAAAAGCAATAACGTTTACAAAATTAGTGCCTTTTAACACTTTCACTGTGACTGTATTACCTCTCCAGCTGCAGAGGGCACCAGCAGCTCTGTGCACTTCCAGATGTGCAGGAAATGTCCGAATCCAGCTCCCTCCACTGGCCATGTACTGCATCGTCCTCTCCCAGCCCCTTCCTGACTGGCCAGTTTGTGCAGGCATGTGGGCAAGCGTTAACATCCAGTCCTTTCTCCCCTCCTCTTAAAGACTAAATCTTGCCTGGATCTGCTCAGGTCTGCGGGAAGAAAAGCTGAGAATGGACAAAGATTATAACGTGAGTGGGACTTTGACTGGGAGGAAGAAAACAAAACAACAAAAAAAAGCGCAAAAAAACAGATGGACTATGAGAGACTTGATTTTGGTGCTAAAAGTTCCCCATGTGTACATGTGACATCTTAAAACAAATAAAGAAATAGATGGGGTGGGGCCAGCAGAAGTCATTCCACACACACAAGTTCGTGTAAACAAAGTTCCAGTAGACATAGCTTTAATGGTTTTGCTCTAGAGTACTTTAGACCTATCTTAGAGCACTCACGCCAAGCTTTTTATTATTTTTTTCTGGGTTTTTAATTTTGTATAACTTTTCAGAAATTGGAGAGCAAATTTTGCTTGTCACTGCACAACAATATAAAAAGCTTATTTAACTTATCAAAACGTATTTATTGCCGAAACCTATGCTTTTTAATTTTGTTCATATTTATCGGGATGATGAATCCATAGAATATATTCTTTTATGTTTAAATTATGATCTTCCATATTAATCTTAAGATTGTGAAGTGTCTTTTTTCCTTTTTTTCCCCACAGTTTAATATATTATACTACAATGACATTTTTTGTAACTTTACACTTTTTTGGTTATTTTATTTTAAAAAATGAAAAATTAATTTAAAAAAATGCAAAAACTGTGTTTGGATTATTTATTTTAGAATTCCCTCCCCCTTTTTTTGTGTTGGACTGCAAATGGAGTTGTTGTGCTTCTTTGCTTTTTCTCTTCTCCTTCTCTTCCCCTTTCCCAGGTCTTGTCTACCTGGGCTTTAGAATGTACATACCTGAGCTCTGTTGCAAGACAACATGAAAGGAGGACCTTTTTCTTCCTCTTATTGTATAGATTCTTCAAGGAGAAAAGCCTTGGGCTCAAAGTGCCTATCTGAAGACATTCCAAATACAGTTTGTCTTTGCATTTCTGTATTCCAAGTTTGGAGTTTTCCTTGCCAAGGTGAATGGGACTGGCACAAAGAGAATAATGAATGTAATTTTTTTTCCCCCTGTTACTGTTGGCTACATTGCTTTTTCTTCCTCTTTGTGTGAGTTTATTTAAAAGAGAATCTCTTTTGTAATGACTGTTTGCAGTTTAAATCAATAAACCCCAAGTTTTTTCAAGAAACTGACAGTGGAGCTGGTTTTACTTGCAAAAATGGAGGGGCTGGTTTTAGACAACCCCACAAATGCAGATGCTTCCCTTCTCTTGACCTTTGAGGTGCCCACGGTGTGCTCAGGCATCCCTCCGTTGTTCCTCACTGATTCAGTGGGTCAGCCCTGCAAGTGCTTGAGTGCAGATCAATAGCAAATACCTGATGTGACCTACCCGGTGGCCTCTCACCTCTGTCTCTTAGGGAGTGCTCCTCCCATCTCGAGTCACTCAGTCTGTTTCTGCCAAGTTCTTTCTGATCAGCGTGGCTTAAACTTGGGATTGGCTTGTGTGCCTTGTGTGTTCCTGCATAGCTCCTTCCCCTTCAAGTAGAGCTTATGTGTGTTTTGAGTGAGGCTAAAGTGGGATGTTGAAGTGTTAAGAGATATCTCAAGTCTCGGTCCTGACTTGTTAGCGGTACTGGTCTGCTTGGTGTTCTGTGTGGGAGAGGAACGTGAGCCCCCAGCAAAGTCTCAGTGTATGCCACACATCACCCTGCTATTGCATTTAAGCCTTGTACATCTTGAAGTGTCAGCAATCCCAGAAACTTCTTAGGCCGTTGGTTTTGTTTAGGAACACGTCCTTGCCAACACTGCTCATGGTGTTAAATCTTGTGTTTTCAGCTTTGAGCTCTCCTGTGGAGCAAGCTTTTGCTACCAAATTGAGGCTGAAATATTGCTGTCAAACCACCAATTCTTCAGCTGTTTTAAAATGTGTTCAGGAGAGATTTCCTAATTTATGTTGGAAAAGTTCCTGCCAAACAAAAGCTGCAGGATACCTCAAGGCTTACTCTGGTATACCTTCTCTGCTTTATGCAGAGACCACTTGTGTGGTCTGGCACTAAAGGTGAGCAGGGCGGAGGACAAAAATGGGAGTGTGACTGATGGAAGCTGCTTCCCTTGAGCTGTGCAAAAGCTGTACGGGGAGTTTGCTCGGCAGTTAGTGACGCAGACTAGCCTGTGGTGTGGTCTGCGTGCTGACCCCTGAGAGAAGAGCCTCCGCTCCAGCACTGCTGGCCTTTGGCAGTACGTTGACCACAGCCACGCTCCTGGGCATCAGGGCAATGAGCCTCATGTGAGGGATGGGTTCTGCCTGGGAGACCTGTGCCCAGTTGCAGCAAGTATCCAGGCATGCCTCCTTCTCCTCTGCTGGTAACCAAGCTGTCAGCCCCTGAAGAGTGAGGCATATCTGAGCTGGAGAGGATCCCAACCCTTTTGCAGGGCACACACATGGAGCTTGAAACTGCTTGCTTCCTTTCTGGACTTTCTGTGCAACTCGTGAAACAAATAGCCTTTGACCAGTTAATAATTGATGAAGAAAATGTCTGTATCAGTTGCACAATGCTATTGGTATGACAAACAGCTGGGAAGCTGTGCTAAAAGTAGGTCTGCTCATGGTACCTGGGTACTTCCCATGTCCTTCCAGTACACTGATTCCAGGAAGCCAGCACCATTTTTCTCCTGGTAGTTTATTCATGACATATGCTCTGTCACTCTGTTGCTTTTTGAAACTACTCTTGAGCTGGGTCACGCAGGGGATAGAGAAGAGCAGAACAGGATGCAAGAGCTTCCAGCACTGAAGGGATTTGCCTGATCTGATACCATTAGCATTCATTGCAGCATTCATTGCAACTTTGGTATGTGGCAGCAGGCACTCTAGAGACTTCTTCCTTGCATTTACCACGGATGAGTTGTCCATGCTCTTTCTCATAGGGTTAGCAAGTTCACCTAACAGTTGTTTAGGTGAACCTATGGCAGGTAATAGCCTGGTCAAGGCTCAGAAAAGTATAAATAGCCTTTCCTGACGTGGTAGTTTTGAGACACGCATTCCTCTGACTCAAGGTCTCCTTCATACTGTGGCTTATTGATTTAGTGCATGGGGCTTTCAGAGTGGCCATAAAATAGGGCTGGCCTGTGCAGTGGCGCAGTTGCTCCTGGCATGCCTGGTGTGGCAGGGCAGAGAGAAGTGCCCACAAGAACAAGATACCTGTAAGGTGCCATGGCAAAGTGCGCACTTTACAGGTTGCACTTACAGTTCTTACTGTGGGGCAGGGGGACACCTGTGGTGGCTCTTGCTTTTCTTCATGTACGTTTTGTTGTAGTCATGGTTGCTTGCTATGGGTGCCTTCTAAGAAGGGACTTGGTCTGTGCCTCTGGGCTACAGGCAGTAGCTGTTTTCTGCCCTTGAAGTCAAGTGTGTCTAGTGCTACCCAGCTTCAGCATGCATTGGAAATTAGAGCCAGTGTGTACGGCTGTCTGTGCCAGTTGCCTCTTGGTATGGAATAATGTGATGACTTTGATCTGCAGAGCTCCAGGTGGCTCAGATCCCACCCTAATACCTGTCTCCCTCCTTCCTAAATCCTACAACAGCTACGTATTCCAGAGATACTATTGACTACTTGCTTTGCTATGGGCTGCCTCATTTCCCAAACTTCATAGGTGAGGGCTGAAAAGTCAAAGAGGGTTTCTTTGTTGTTGCTAATAGTTTTGTTTTTAAAGGCAGTTGGGAACTTAACTGTCTAGTTTTGGCCAACCTTTGTTTAGTATCACTTGTTTAGTATCATGGTGTGCCAGATTGCAAGTAACAGAAAATAACATTTAAAAAGAACCCTGAAATGCTCCAAGCTCCTTGTCCTGACAGAGTTTGTCTCATCAGCATAGTCATGAAATTGGGAGGCAGAGAGGGAAAGAACTTGGAGAAGAAATATGCCTGGAGGACTGTTACAAGCTGGCTCAAATTTTCAGTCTGTATGGTTCCTGTGCAGTGAGTGCCATGGTCTGTGCATGGGACTTTGGGCTGCTGCTGCAAATCACTTAGGGAAGAACGGGCTCTGCCAGGCCTTGCACAGCAGAGGGCAGGTGGTAGTGGGCAGGAAATGATGGGGTCACTGTTAGAGATTGGGAGCAAGGTGAGAACTAGAGATGAGTCCACACAGCATGGGGGTAGCACAGGTAAGAAGGAAGCTACGCTGTCTTGTGTCTGAAAACTAGTGATGTTCAAGTGCATAAAGGCTAATGAACTGGGTCTCTCCAGAGGGGCTCAGAAGCATCAAACTGAGGGGAAGGTCTGGTTAATGGAGTCCGCTAGATGCTATCTGATCACTATGCCCAAGGATATGAATGACTATTAAGATGTAGTAATACATGCAAAAACCACAGCATGCCCTTTACACTTGCTAATTGCTGCAATTTGTGTGGTCTGTATTGGGAAAAGCTAGCATGTGCTCGAGTCTGGAGAGAGACGCTTTGGGAGAAGGTGCTGTGGTCAGTGTGTGAACAAAAGGGCTCCTGACTTCAGTGCTGGGAATATTTTGTAGGCTGGAGGCTGAAGACATGTCCAGGGACAGCATTGACACAAAAGCACAGCTCCAGTACCTGCCTGGGAGGGAGAGATGGGCTTGTGCTTCAGGGAGGCTCCTCATGCCCTACATTACAACAGGCAAGCATCAAGATGCGGGGTCTTGTACCTCACAGTGGGGCTGATGAGGCAGTTCTGCTGCAGTGAGGTGATGTGCTGGGTGACCCGATGCTCTGGAAACAGGCAAAAGTGTGGTGAGTGAAGTGAAAATAGGCAAAAAAATTAAAAGTGAAGGATGGTGCCTTTCTTACCTGGGCCCCACAGAAGAGGGCTCAGGAGGAGCCCATAGCAGAAGCAGTTTGAGGTGTATTATCCAGGCATAAACAGGAGGAAAGCAGCAAAACCAGTGTTAGGAAGGAGTTAGCTGGGAGGAAGGGGTGATACAAGTTGTAGAGGGTCTCTCGGGCTGGGAACACTGGGACAGATGGTGAGACTGGCTCGGTGGGGACACTTCAAGCATCTGCTGGGAACTCGCAGAACAGCTCTTGCCTTTGAGGCTGAGTTCAGCCCAAAGTGTTAGAAGATGATTCTGCCTGGTGATGTAAAATGTCCTTTGTTTGGAGACTCTTTGGCCCATTGAGCAACGCCTGTTCCTCACAAAGCCAATGCTTATTCCCTAGAATACTTCCAGAAAAAAAAAAAAGTTCCTCTAAGACACCCTAAACCAATACCTGCTGTGACTAAGCCCTGTGGGCAGCTCCGCAGCTGATTTATATCCTCCTCCTCCGAACTGAAGGGGTTAGAGTGGAAACAGACGCCGCGTTAAACATAGCCGAGGGCAGCGAGCAAGGCAACGCTGCAATGGGGCGGGAGGAAGCGGGGCTGCGGGGCGGCTGCTGCCAGGCGTGACGCCGGTTCGGGTTTCCTCGTAGGCAGAACAGAGCTCCTTTTGGCTGGTGCAGCTTTATGGGCTCGTCTGGGTTTATTATACTGCAAATGTTTTGAATTCCACATGTTAATTTCCAGAGAGGCTTTGTTTCACTTTTGCTGCTTTTTTTCTCAACCGGTTTTGATTTCTTTTTTTATTACCACTGCCTTAACCTCTTCTTTTTGACTCGGTTTTGGTAATAGCTGCCGTTTTCTGAGCAAACAGAGGACTGGAGCTCTCCCAGCCTGGGCTCCAGCTGTAAATTAATCTCTTTTCATAGTTTCGTTTTATGTCCGCCCACTATCCCCACCACATTAACTTAGTCAACACATGGAAGTGAAATTTTTCCATCCAGGATCCTGTGGGTTGTAAGGCTGTTGTGGAGCACGTGACTGCCAGCTCCAGAGTTTTCTTGCACCTCTGGGTGGAAGGAAGTTTTCTCATCCCCCACATATGTGAGCGGTTGCCGGTGGGACGTGAAAAGTTTTAACAACTGGGGTCGGTGGAAACATTTCAGGGTTCAGCATTTCTCTGTGTGTCTAAAGTCCCACCGCTCCAGCCGGGTGGAGGCAAAGCCGTAGGTATGGTGTGTTTGCAGTGCCTCCGGTGCTACCAGACCGCTGCTCAGCAGATGAGCCGGTCGGGGGTTTTTCAGCAGAGTGCTGCTCTCCCTGCAGGGTTCACCTCCCTCCCAGAGAGGACAGAAAGCACAAGCAATGACGATGCTGACAAAGACGGATGGACTCTGTTTGGCCTATGTAGATGTATTTTGTATTTCTACATGATGCCTTTCACACATGGGCCTGGGAGGGCTTTACAGATATTTTGGGCACTTGGAAAGTATAACTGTACCTATTCCACAGGTTTTAAAACCTTGTTAGATATACAGCTGCCAGGTGAAGGGGGTTGTCCGACAGTGGCACAGTATCAGAGAAAGAGCTGCAAAAATAATTCAGGACTCCGGATACTTTTTCTCCTGTCTTAGTCTCCAGGCAACAGCAAATATTTCTCCTGAATACTCTGGATGAGCAGATGCCAACGTTGATTCACAGGAAAAGGATGTAGCCACGCAAGCCATAGAAATGTTGTTTGGGATGGTAGCCACGGCCCCTAAGAAGACATTAAGCAATATGGAACAAATGCCAATGAAGCTCTTGAAGCTTTTGCCATTTGCTGTAAAGAGATTTCTTGAGCAGCCTTAGGTGGGAGCCTTTGTGATTTACCTTGATTACAGCTACATGGAGAGAATATACTATGTTTCACAGCTCTGGAGATCCTGCTAGGGCTTTTGGGACTAGAAAAGTCCTGGTTTACTAAGAAATTACAGTCACAAGATATGAGGAAAGCTTTTGTTCAAGGCCCACAGCAGAGTGTAAAAGGTGCACTTCTGCTTGGAAAAAGGATGGCAGTGAAAATGTGCAAAGAGACTCCCTGTTTATTTTCTTTCAGACTCAGATCTGTGCTGTGTTTACAAATAACCCCATTTTCTCCCATTATTACACTTAAAAATTTATCATGCGATTGAAAAGCCGAGAACAAACCTAATTCACCCCCTCTTGAGAATTCCCAGCTGAAAGAGCTAGAAGAGCTGCAGAAAATAATTTTCCTCTTAGGTTTAGGTAATGTGGGCTTTGGATTCATTGACTAAATCTGCTGATCAAGATATTTTCTTTCTTCCAGCATTTTTTTGACCAGAAAAACACTTCCAATGTGGATGAAAACAGAACTGGAGATGTTTTCAAAACATTTTAAAGTTTGTTTCAAAAGTGAGCAGTTTGTAAGAAATTGAGGGCAGGCAGCTGGGGGAGGTCATTGGTGCATGGCCCGTGGGGTTATCAGTGTATCATCCAGGCTGGCAGGGACTTCTAGTGAGTCAGTCCTTCTCTTTTAACTGTGACAGGACTGAGCTCATTATCCTCAAACCACCTCTCAGGCAGAGGGAGTTGACTACTGTTAGCCTTGAATGTCTCCAACACTGAGGTGTGCACAGAATTCCCTTGTCAGGCAGTTTCAATGCTCAGGCAATTTTAACCTCTCTATATGTAACCTAATACTGAATCTGAATGTCTCCTACAGAGGTTTGTGCCCACTAACTTTGTGTCCCATTGCCTTTGATTAACAGGACTGGAGCCCAGCTTCCAGACAAAGTCCTGCAAAATGGCACATGTGGTTTCACCTTTCAGCTTTCCTGCCAGCTGTTCTCTTCCCCAGCCTGTTCCCAGGGAATATGATTTTCCAAATCTTTCCACGCTTCTCTTCCCATGCCTGCTAAAAATATAGGATGTCCTAGACCCACTCTGGACTTTCATTTTCAGTCTGGTTCTGCACTTGGTGGTGCTGTCCTGCCTTTGGTTCTTGTGGTGGTAAGTTTAACCTTCCTGGCCTAATCTGGGATGAGGTCAGGAGAAAAGTGCTATGTCAAATTATATTGTTCCTAGCAGAACATGATGGGAATCAGAGTTCAACCTCTTGTCACAGCATTGTGCTGCCAGCCAGGGCCCTGCCCCATTACTGTGGGGTGTCCTGGCTCCCCTCTCGCAGTCTGACAGTGCTGAGTGCTTTCTTCTTCAGCATTTATCCCCACTGGGTTGCATGTATGAGTATGTGTGCATACGTAATATCTAATAACTAACTCTGATATTAGCACTGTGCTTCATGGCACCAGGGTCCCTGGGCTGTCACCCCACTGTCAGGCTGGAGCAGCTCCCACCAATGCACTCAGAGGAAGCCATACTCTTGCCCCTTGGTTTTCCTTCCTGAAGGAGGGACATTATTCCCCATCCACAGGGAGCATTAGCTTCGAAACACAAGTTCATTTTTTTCCATTTACCATTATCTTGGTTTACATAAATTACAGAGCTTAACAGCAGTCATAAAATTATCTGGCTCTAAAAAAATTCAGCTGTAGAATCTGGCCCTGTGGCCTCCCTGATCAGCTCATTTTCAAGGGGCACATATGCACTGGGAAAAGAAACGGTCTCTTCTTGTTCATCACAATTGGTCATCTCCCTATTGTATCAGCAGCTGCCTTGCCGAGAGTTGGTCAGTATAGAAAAGCACAGCAAGCCTTTCACCATGTGCTGCTTCACCATGTTCTGAATAACTGTCAGGTTATTTAAATCAACTAAATCATCCAGCATCCCTCACCAGTGGCCAACACATCACCAACATTTTAGAATCAAGTTCTGCCCTTGACAAAGCAGTGATGATCCTCACTCAGGGATGTTAGATCACCTCTGGGTGTACTGCAAGTAAAATATTGTCTCTTAACATCTGCCTCATCTGGAAGCTGAAAGGCAGGCAGGCTGGCTTTAGAAATCGCTCTTGACCTGTGTTAGGATTTCAGCAATGAGAATCTGGTTTCCAATTGTGGTATGGTAAGGAGAGAGGATAGACTAGATGCCTAGTAGATCCAAATGAAAAACCCCAAACAATAAAATCTTATTTTAGTTGTTGAAATAGAAACTATGACTCTAAATACCCATAAGGAGTAGATGAGCTGGACAGCCAGCAATATCAGATAGACATTGTTCCAGCAATGGCATCTGCACTTTATTTCTGTCAGCAAGTTTAGGTAGTGATGTGTCTCTTTCTTCATTAAAAACTGGTAGGTAGCAAGGTCCAAAACGACAATATAATTAGGCTTTAAAAAAAAAATATTATTCCCCCTTTCCTGGTACATAGAGATTAATTGTGAAAAGGCCAGAGCAGGCAGAAGCGTGGATTACTTCAATTTTTGCACATATATTCTGTGTGCTCCCACTAGTAGGACTAGGACTGCCATGACTCTTTCCTACAAGTGGCAATGAAGGATGATCAAAGATCCAACCTGTTCCTCTGCTTCATCTAAGTAAAATACAAAAAGTGAACACAAAACATGAATGCCAAAAATGTAACATTCAGTCCAGCTCCAGGTAAAGGCAAAGTACCAATGCCTTTTCAGTGTTCTCTGACACACAGAATTGGTCCTTCAACTGCTATCGTTTGGTCTGCTAGTAAAACAAATCATAATGTTCAATATGAAATAAACCAGGAAGAGAGGAAGAAACTGCAATTCAGAAGCGAGCATCTGAGTAGCGTGGAAACAAGTGCTTGTGGGGGCTGGAGCCTTCAAATCCAGCTAAGAGCCCCTAACTCACAGGCTGTTCTAGATTTCAGGTGCTTCCCAAAGGCAGCGGGAAATGAGGGAAAAAACCTGCTTTAGAAACTGACTGTACTTTGTCCAGCTCTCAACAGCTGCTTTGGTCCTGCTTTACTAGCTTTGTAAAAGAATAAATAAAATCTTGAAAAAAAAGGAAAAAATTAAAAGAGAAGAGAGTGAAATTGAGATTGGGAATAGAAACAAAAAGTCACAAACAAATATGTTTTTGATGGAGGAACTGGGGTTTTGCACCCTAGCACTGTTTGTACTTTCGGATTGTCAGCAATCCATGGTGTGCTGAGCGGAGAGGACAGTGTGGTGGAAACACCAATGAAGCAGCGAGAGCCTTATCAAGGTACTGTACCAGGAAATACACTGCTTTCTTTCCTACTTCATGCACGATACTATGATTAAACCCAACAGCACGCCTCATCATAACATGTGCCTTATCATCCTGGCTATCTGATGACAACAGCAGCCCTCAGGAGACCAGACTGACATCATCCAAAACCTCAGTAGTGCAAGACTGAAACATGTAGCTAGGCTACAGGCTGTGCTTGACGGTGTTGATCTGTTTGTACTAAACTTGCAGGTATTTGCTAGAGGAAAAGGAATATGAACATGAAGTCCAAACAATGTTTAAGAATGTTCCTGACAGTCTGTCATGCTATACAGCAAACAAATGCACCAAGCAAAGGAGGTTTTTGTCCTCAGCAAGTCCCAGAAATCTGCTCCACAGCTTTCTGTAGCTTTGAGAGTGGGGAAAAAAGGCCAAACCAAGATGTTGTCACTGCCCGGAAGACAGTGCCACTGGTGATTTGGTACAGAGTCCCACTCTCAGCTAACCCAAATTCAGTTGCCTATGGCTGTGAGCTTTGGGTTCATCCTGTATCACAAACAGGGACCAGCTGTTGATCCCTCTGGAGATCTGAATCTCCATATCCTAAATTTCATCACAGCTGGTTCGCAGTCATATTGCCGTCTTCTTGTTTGGTTTCTGCTGGTTCACCGTGGCTAAGCACACTGGCTCTGGTCTCCCAGCCTCCTTTCTGTAATTGAAAATGAGGAGAATTTCTACAGTCACAAAAATAAGAAACAGAAAATAAAGTAGGCTTTTCTTGTGTAATACTCAGCAGACTTCTCTGGTTTTAATTTGTTCTCCCTGTCCTGGGTTCTTCAAAACACCTTCTCTCATTTACGTCAGCATAGATTTACCACACCCCACTTATTTCAGACCTGGATACCACCATGGAAAAAGATTACCAGCCTTTTGGAGCTGCTTCCTTATGCCTTGGACAAAAGAAGATCATATGGGGCCATATTCTTTCCAGAGCTGCCTTTGTATTTGTATGGAACCTAGCATAAGTGAGCCTACCCCTTTCTGAAGGTTGCTGTACTACAAAATTGCTCTTTAAAACCCCCCTCTCCCCGTGCTTGTAATGCTTGGATTTTGGTTGGTTTGTTTTTAGTTGCAGTGCAAGCTTTCAGAGGGAAATCAAGCCGGATTTAAATGCTGAATGCATGCATAGCAACAAAAGTAGGGCCATCCAGCACATGGATGCTAAGTGTCCATTTACAGCCCCCATTCAGCCCAGCAGCCACCCCCCCGGGCCATGCACGGCACGGTGAGCCTTACTGCCTGCTGTGACCCTGGGTGAGGGAGGGCCACACCGTGCCCTGGACCGTTTTGAGATGTCCCCGGGTCGCATGGATTTGGAGAGCTGCTTTGCAAAAGAAACCTTATCTTCCAGGACAGCAGTTGCATCCTCGCTGTGTACTGGCTGCTGGTTTCTTAGCCTCCCATCACACCTGCCTGCCCCGGGCACAGTGTGACTAACCAGCCAGGTCATGAGTGTGAGCTCCTTCTGCAACGCGTAAAGGACTGAAAACTACCCAACAAAATGAAAATAAAGAGGATTTTTATTTTACTGTCTTAGTGAAGGCTTGGCTCAAGGGATGGGCTGGAAAGAGGTCTAGTGGAAATATGACTTGCCCTTTAATTAGAGCATTAGATAAATCCAGCTGTGTTGTGGGACTCCTTGAAGCCTCCCAGAACAAGTGTGGAGAACTTATAGTGGTTTTTGAGGCATATTGCTACTGTTTATTTTGTTGAACATATTTCTTTGTCTTTATGAACATTGAGAATGCAGTGTGCCATAAAGACTTAATTAGAAAATGGAATAATTTTAAAATACCTTCTCCTACAATACTTTCTAAAATATTCCTACTCTGAAGCATACTTGTTTTTTTCTGCCTGATATATACATCCCTGGCTCTTACCTGGCTCTGCTATATTATTCAGTTAGTGCTTTGGTTGATTTACTCTCATCATTGTTAAAAATACTGTAAAAACCCTCCACTTTTAAATAAACGACACAGTAGAAGGTTGTTGAGATAAGGGTTTGGTAGGAAATACAGGTGGGCTTTTTCAGGTTTAGAGACAGCTTCTGGTCCCGCTTTCCTGAAGAGGAAGCGCCTTTGAATGGCTCTTGTGAAATATGCTGATGGTCTGAGCATCTACATCGCCAGCTTCCCATGACAATTGCCACTGATTGACCACTTGCTGGCTGTCTCCGCTGCAGCCCAGGAATGGATGAGTCATGGAAACAGAATTCCCCCTCACCCTGGCTGCCTCCCAGGCCCTCCGAGGGACTGCATTGACAACAGAGGAGGAAAGTCAGCGCTGCTTTTTTTGACACTGTGAGTCATTGATCAAACAAAGCTCTTCTGCTTCCACACACTTGATATCAAGGCGTTTGTCATGAGTGTTACCTGAATCATTTCATACCAATAAAGCAATCTCAAATAGCTCTGGACACATTATTTTGTGTAGAAAATTGATTCTGTGCTTCTTCAGGCCAGAAAAAATGTATTATGTTTGCTAGTAGCTTTATTAGAAGATGCTGAAAATCATTGCCATGCTTAGGTGCAGCAGTATTTAAATACTGGCTTTCATTTTCGAATGATTTTTTTCAAATAGGGTTTGGTTGCATTTTAATAATTTCTAAATGGAACAGCCCTCTTGGGCAAAAAAAAAAGACAATAAAAGAGACAGAAATTAACAGATTAAACCCTAAGTGCTTCCCTGAATAGAGAATTACTATTTAGGGGGGAAGCAGATTCTGTTTGATGAGGAAACTCAGTTATTATCATTTGAGATCTGCCTGGAACATTACTCAATACTCACACAACTCTGTTACTGCAGCTCAGATATAAATACCAATGAACCCATGCAGTGAGGTATTCACAATTTCCCTCGAGGTACTCTCAAGTGAAAAAATACCATTAAAAACTTTAAAGGAATTTTTGTCTTGACACCAGATGCATGCTAGGAGAAAGAAGTGCCAGTCCTGCCTGAATGCAAGCCCTTTGCCTTGAAAGGAGCTTTTTGGTTTTTGTCAGCCCTGCCCACACAGCACACACGGCCCTAGCGCAGCCGTCCTCAGGCAGGACCGGCGACTCCGTGGGATCCGTGCAGGTGGGTGATGGCTGGCACCTGCCTCCCTCCCTCCTTCCCTCCCTTCCTCTCTTTCTCCTTCTCTCCCTCCCTCCCCTCCCCTCCTCCCTCCCTGTCCTTCCTTGCCCATGCCCTCCATGCACAGCAGGAATAGCCCTGTCCTTCCCTCCAAGATGCTCGCCAGGATGTTTCCTGCTGAATTTCCGTGTCTCAGGGAGTTGCAGTGCAATGGATGGATGTGGCTCCGACAACTGCCACAGTGTTGGAGTTTGTCCTGGCTCTTGTGCTGTGTCAGGATCCCGTGGTGCTGGGATCCAAAGTTACTGCTGAGATGCTGTCTGTGACTCAACACCAATTGGAGGTTTTCAGCTCACATGCCTGTGATGTGAGGTTGCATTGACGCACTTGGATTAAACAACAGGGCATGGAAATGAGAGCTGTAATAGGAATTGTACCTTGTGTCTGGCATCAAAGCCGTAAACAGAGCTTACTTGAGAGCCCTCCTCACAGACACCCCCACCTCATCACTCCTGCTTTTCAGATGGGGAAGATGGGAATGTCATGGCCCCCATCAGTATTCCCTTGTGGAAAATGCATCCTGACCTGCACACTGGAGATCATTTTAGCTGCAGGCACTGGGAGAAGTGTCACTGCAGTGGTGCCATGCTTATGCCCATCTGTAATAGGAGGGACTGGTGACACCTCAGCCAACTGATGCACTTCTTCCTGAATTGGGGTTTTGGGAGCTGCGCCATTCCATGCCCTGGGGCACAAGGAAGTGCCCTTGCAGGCCCCACTCTTGGTGGGAGGATGGCCCGGGAGCTGGCTGTGTCTGTCAGGAGCGCTGCTCCCTGTGCCAGTGCCAGGTGGGGCCTGGTGGCAGGGTGTGGGATGCTGCTGGCAGCAGCACGCCCCCTCCACAGGCTGCTCTCGTTCTCCTCCCTTCGATGCCGTCAGGACATCAGGAACGGGATGTCCTGGGTGTTGGCAACCATGCTGCCTCTCACCACTTGTGATCCGGTGCTGCTGTAGAGGCTGCAGCTGCTGGGGCAGGGAGGCACAGTCGGGGACACCCTGGCTTTTGTCAGGGCGAGCAGACAGTGTTGCTTCAGCAGTCATGCACGTTCTGCCTTGCTTTTGCATTCCAAAATGTTCATTTCTGGGAGGAAAGTGGAACTTCTGGTCCAGACACAGACAAGGAATGTACTGGACCAACAAGGCATCTAATCTGTGAATCCTTATCCACCAGCAGTCAAGCCTGGGTGTTTCTCAAGCCTCCCTGGAGCTGTGCTATGTTATCCCATGGAAAGTGCTGGGAAAACAGTGACAACCTGGAGGGGTTCAAGCAAGAGCAATGCAGAAGTAATGATGCACTGGGAGCCTTTCTGGTGGAAAGGGCCACGGTTTTGCAGTGCTGCCATTTGACAGGGTGTTATCCACATTTCCCAGCGTGGCAGATTTAGACTGCTGCACTGGTCCTTCCTGAGATCACATCTTAAACCCTCTCAGAGATGGCAGCCACTGCAGAAGCCCAGTGCCTTTGTTCAAGGAGTCATTTCCTTGGGAGCATATGATGCCCATGTCCCTCCAGAACATAGTCCTATGGCTCATAGGTTTCTGGGTGCAGTTTTGGGTGTTGTTTGCTTCCCATAAAAAAGTGAATGGCCCACGATTGGCTGTAATGAGCGTCTGACTCTCCCTGCTGCACTGTCACAGCAACCGGCAGCCAGGAGTGTGTGCTGAAGCACCCTTGCTGGAAAAGAGAATGTCTCTGTAGGGACACACTGGGACATATGGGGATGCCAGAAATACCTCCAAGGACTGATCTGAATTTGCTGGTTTTCCAGTGCTACTCCTAAAGCCAAATTCTGGAGATATTCAGGTTTTGTGGGGGAAATGAGTCAGGTCCCCAGGATGAGGGAAACACTGAAAAGGATTTCTGGCAGTGCCACCTGACTGGTGTCTTATTGAACCCGATATTTTCTTATTGTAGAAATTGACTGGAATTGTTAATTATGTTTTGGGTTATACAGAGCCTTAGATAGGTTTTTCTTTCATCAAGAGAAAGTAAATCCACCCAGTTGCCCTACAGCCCTGACTAGCTAAGCCGAGCTGGGAGATGTTCCTATGAACAGTGCTGTGAAGTGGTCATTACCATAAGGGAGACAGGGCCAGAGTCAGGCTTTGCTCTACACAGCAGTGGAGACCAGTCTGAAAAATGGGTCAAATAATACCCAACTCCATAAAGCACTTTGGAAGCATGTTGTGATTTTGATTGGGTTTGTAACTCCCCATGTAAGCCAAACTTACGGATAGGCTTTAGACAGTGAGGGAAGATCTGCAAGTGTTAAAAGAAAACATTTTAGTACAAAAGGGTACTCAAGTACAAATTGGATCACATTCTTGTTTTGTTCTAGGAATCATTGAAATTAAGGAATGAAAAAAACCAACAAAAAAAATCCAAAAAACCACTGTGACAGTACTTTGCAAAATCCCAGAAGAAACAGAAAATATGGTAACGTGTTGTGAAAAAAGCTCAGTTTTATTTTCAGATAACTGGTAAGAAGGTCTGAACACAGCTAGGAACTCGTGGGTAGATCTGTAACTTTCTGCTAACAGTAACATTAACTGCACTTAGAGTAACTGCAGAGCCCCAGAACCGAGCTGAGGTACCACTTACACCCTATCTATACTTTATTAAGTGCAAGTGGTACTTGGCTAGGGGTTTGGCCTTGGGAGCTGCACAACAGAGGTGCAAATCTGCTTGGGTGCACTGCTTTGCATGTAGCAGTTTGGAAGGCTCGGCAACTGATTACAGCTCTCTGGCCTGTGTGTGTGTAAGCTGCGCATAAGTTGCGTGTTTGATGAGAGTACACATCTTGTTAAGAGAGGCTAAAACTGAAGGTGTGTGGAGAAAATGAACTCGAGAGGATTCCTGGTAATGTTTCTGCTGCAGCTTGGCTGTTTGAATCAGCAGCTTGTGATGCTTAATGTAAACAAATTGCAAAATGAAATGTCCTTGATTTAAGGATTGAACTGGATACCTAAGACAGAAAGAAATGCCCAAGAGCCTCTGAGGTTGCACAATTTTTCAGAAGTAGCAGGGTCATGCCTGCTTGTCACAGACTGACTGAGGTGACTGGCCCAAAACAAGATCAAGCTGTTGGTGTAGGTGGCCTGTGTGGAGCACGTGACACCTGCCATGACCACATGGCTGCACAGCCCTCACCCAGACCCACAGCATCTCCTGTAATGTGGATCTTTGCTCCACTTGTCTCCACACCAGAAGAGATCTCCTTCACCTGCAATGCCCTCCTCTGCTTGCATCTGGGACCCCAAAGAGGTGGTGCTGGTGGTGGGAATCAAACCAGACCTTCCCAGCCCTTGTGTGTTCCTGTCCTGGCTCATGCTCCTTCAGAAACTGTTAATCATCCTGAACTACTTACTGGTTTTGTGATCTTAAACAGGGCTTGAACTCAGCTTTCTAGAGGTGAAAGCACAATGTCTTACTGTAACTCATTTTGCCAACCAATCCTATCCTGAACCCAACAATATTTTAATCTCAAAATCCAACCTCAAAACCCACAGCATTTTCAGTTACTGTATTTCATCACCACACAGCTGAAAACAACTCTTTTTTTTTCAACCACCCTTGTTTTTCTAAAGTGAATCACAAACCCTGGAGCTTAACAGATGGAAAGACCTAGAGACAAATCCTCTCTCACTATCCTGGTGTTTATAAGGAATAGTGCAATTAGAGTAAGAAAGCATTTATCTACAGTCACAGGGGTGTAATAGAGTTAGAAGAGTCAGCCACCCCATTGCTAAGCCAGATAGTTCATCATAAAGGAGCCAAAAAACATTGTTGCCTACAAAGTATTTGTGGTGGTACCTATCAGTCAATCCTTTTTAAATTTGCCTAAGGAAAGCCTTACATTTTCCCTGGAAGACAATTTGACACTCTCCTAGATTTTACCATTAGCTTTATGTCCTGGTAAGTGGTCTGCAGCTTACTTTACTGCCCTTCTTGGCTGTGCCTCCTTGAATCACGCCAAGGAATAATTAACAGTAACTCTGGTTCTCAGTTGGTCTCCCCACTAGAAAAATGTTAACCATCAGAATGCTCAGTGCAGCACTCTTGAAATAGTATTCAGCCCTTCCAGGGAAATCTGGTCTGTTTTAGTCACTCCAGTTAATTGGTGAGAAAACTGGGACATCTGAATTTAAGCTCCTATAGATAGGCTACAGGATAGACAAGAGAAGAAAGCCTGATCTTCAGGCTGTCATTCCCAATCAGTAGCCACTTTTCTTCCCATGGTGTTTACACTGTGGGAGAATCACTGGGCATTTCACAACCTGAGAAGGTGTTTACAGTTCCAGCCTCTGCTTACAGATGTGCTGGGATAATGGCTCCTGGTATGTATTTGGTACTTGTGCTGATGAAGGGGCTGGAAGGAAACCCTCAAGCCTAGGGGCCTGGTCTCATTGTCCAGGTCTCATTGACACTAAAGGAATACGAATTACTGCAGATTTAAAATCATTTTTCCAGCAGCAGAAGTCTGGCCCTCAAGACCAATTGATGCTTGGGTAAAACATGAATATAAGCACAGATGTGTCACAACTGTAAAAATTTGGTCAGAGAAGAGTTGGAAAAAATTCCAGGTTATCAGCAGTGTCCAAGGTGAGGCCGTTTGGTCCTTGCATTAGGCATTGCCCAAAGCAGTGGAGAGTGCCTGAGGCTACGGTGCTGAGGCCAATCCCGAGCTTTCCCACTGCCCTTCTCTGGGGGTCTCTCAAGGGCGAGGGCGGGACAGATGCAGCACAGAGCAAGTGTTGCAATCAAGCTCTCAATGGGAGCTGATTACCCTCAGTCATGTCTGGGAGGGAGGGAGGGACGCACTTTGTGTCTTGATCAACGTCATGCATCTTTCTATATGGGGGTTTGCAAAATTAGACTTCAGAAGCCTCCTCCAGCCCCTTCCCTGAAAGCTACACCCACATTTCTCTCATGGATGACTCATTGTTAAAACAAAATGTTTCTTCAGCTAGAGTTTTTCTATGCTACGTATTAGAAACAGCTGACTATCTGTCTTGACATCAGACTTCTCGGGTGACAGGGAGAGCATGTCTGAGTATGCTGGTGAACATGAACTTGCACACATGTGTACATATGTTTTGTATATTTTTAATTTGAGTTTCTCTTTTGCCCTTTCCACTCCTTTTCCTTTCCGTTTCTTTCATTTGTTGCGTTTGGTTGTGTTTTTTTTTTTTTTTAATTTATGCCTCTCCATCTCTGTTCTATGTGTGTAGTTTGCAGAGCCACAAACACTTGCATTCTTCATTCAAAGCGATGGTATGAAGACTAACACAAAATGACCTCATCCATTCCTTCATGGATAAACAGAAAAAGATGATGGAGTTCTGTCATATGATACAAGAAAAGAGAGTTAAAACAGATCACTTTAAATTAAACAAACGAAAACATTCGATTAAATAACAGGAAAAGCATCCTCAGTCTGTCAGATTGAGGAATAATTTGTTTCTCAAGGGCAGTGGCTGAACTGGACTGTTTGCACATGATTTTTTTGGGGAGTGATAATTCTTCTCTGTCCCCAGAGTGAGGTGTGTCTTCATCACTTTGATGTGTGCAACTCTGAAATCAGCAACATGGGAAACCACTGGGGCAGAGATGTCAGAAATGGTAAGAGGTTTCCTGAGGTGATAAAAAGGCCACCTGTGAGGTTGTTGTGAAGGAAAATTCCAATGACTGAATGCAATATTTTGAAGAAACAAACGAAGAGGGTTGAGGTTAAGACGTGCTCACATGTGAAGGTTGCTTGCTTTTAGGTTATCCCCCCCCCGGAGGATTCTCTGTAGATGTGAGGCATTTGGCCCCTTTCCAAAAATTACACTTTGGAGTTAAAATTAAGGATACAGAAGAGAAAAAAAAAAAAGCACATATTTAGGCACATGTCCTGCAAGGAAATCCAGAGAGGTTAGGGAAGTGGTGAAGATCAGGAGATCTGCTCTGAGAAGCGAAGCCACAGCGCAGCAGCCGTTTGGCCCCAAGGAGCACCGGCACCGGCCTTGCGACACGACCTGGCACGGTGCGCGGATCCACTCGGCCCCGCCGCTGCTGTCCCACGGCTGCCGGCTGTCCTGGGCACACAAGGCTCCGGGGGCACAGGGAAGGGTGGACCTGCCACCGCATCCCGACCCCAGCTGCCGAGCCACCCCTGCCCTGCTCTCGTGCATGCACGGGGTGGGGAAGCAGCCTTAATGCGCTGGCTGCGGTTGGGAGCGCTTTGGCTGTGGGCTGTGCAGGGCAGGAGCAGCCCTTCTTCACCTCCTGATCAGCTGCAAGCAACCACTGAGGGCAGTTAACTCAACAGGCTGAACAGGTAGGGTGAGCACGGTGGCAGAGCAAGTTCCCCTCACACTCCACTGCCCACAGCATCGGAGCTGGAGTCTCTACTTGAATCAAAGTGTGTTAGGTGTGGTATATGAGTTATGCTTCAAAAGTTAAATACATTCAAGGGTACAGCCTCAACTAGCAGCTAACAGTAATAAATTAGCCTTGGGGCACGCCAAGCCAGCTTTCACTCAAGTTGGTAGAGATATGGTCTTTTGGCTTCAGTGGGAACAGGATGAGGTCCCTCACGGCCAGCCAAGGAGAGATTAGTCTAATGATGTAATGGTGCTTGTGACTGCCTGCTCAGCCTTAATTCTGCTCTTACACTGCGAGCATGTATCATAGCACAGTCTGTAATTATGTGATCACATACTACTTGCTCTGTGAGACGCCTGCCCCATTCGAGGTGCAGGATGGGAGGTAAGGGCAGAAAGGTGCTCTCCAGTCCCCATGACATTGTCACTGCTCTGCAATAGGCTTCCTGCAGGGTCTTGGGCAAGAAAAGGCTGTAAGGTGCACATAGTGGGGACTGAGCATCACCAGCATCATAAACCTGGCTTTTTCTAAACTTGCATTTTCATTCTTATTGAGCTCTGAGTGTAGCTTTATGCAATGGGGTAGTCAACAGCAACAATGGCTTTGGGTTTAAACTGCCTATGCAGCCTATCCAGCTCGTAACTGCAGGTTTGGAAATCCCTTGGCTGAGGCATGGAGGCACACCTATCTTCTGACAGGAGAAGACCACATTGCTGTTGGCAGCAGTACCAGTTAAAACCAAAGATTTTATCTCCCTGATCTGGTACCACAAGCTCACTCTGCTCCTGGACATCTTTCCAATCTCACCTTCTACTTCATTTAACATGTTCCAGAGGCTCTGCTGGCCTGACTTTCAGCATTCCCATAACTGATAGTTAAAGAGCTGGCTGAAGATCCTTGTGTCCACTGACAAATGGGAGTGAATGGCATATGAATGGAGAAAGAGTATGAAAGGAAATTCTGAAAGGAAAAATGGAAGATGAGAACAGAGTGAACTTAGAAGTAAAAGGACACATGTGACCTTGGTTAATGTCAGGAAGCACAAGGAGAGCTGCAGGGGAGTAAAGCAGCCACAAAGGATCTAAAGGGTTGGAAAGAAAGAGAACATCCAGAGCAGAAAAAAAGGTTAGGGCATGAGAATAAACAAGGAGGAAAAAACAGACAAAAGAAAACAAAACAGAGAAAACAAAGAAAATAGCTCAATCTAGGCAGGATTGAGGCAGATGCAGGAAAGACCATACAACAGAACACTAATAAGCAAGGCTGTGGATGAGTTTCTCCTACCATGCTTCATGTCTGGACCCCAGAGGCTCATCCTTGCAGGACCTTGGCCTTGTCCTGTGGGAACTGACCAAGAAGGCAAAAGCTGTGATGGCCGCATGGTGCTACAGACAAGCCACTGTCCCTGCTCCTGGTGGGGCTCCCTGGTCTTTCCAGCATCCCCTTCTCACCCCAGTAGCCTTTAATCCAGTGTACTTTCACTGGTGTTCATGTCACTTAGGTACCTCATTGAGTCATTGCAACTCAGTCACTTGTTGGCTGGGATCTCTCCTTGGAGAGGCTGTAAACACACACACTGAGGGGCAACATTCTGGCTTGGTGCTGAGACCCCTGGAAATAAAAGTACTGCAAGATATAAAATGAGCAAAAGTAACAAGTCCCGAATTTGGTCTCCTGCAAGGGTGTCTGGGCTATGAAATATGTCACAATAGCATCTTCCTCCTCAGTGAATCTTCTTTACTCCAGAGTTTTATCTAATGCAGGGATGGAGTAATCCCACTGACGTCACTGGGCTGACGCCGGTGTGGAACCGGCGTGTGTTCCTGGTGAAATAGGTCAGAGCTGTCTACTTGGAGGCACAGCTGAGTTACTGATATAAAAGGACTTCCTGCAGCTACCTCCCATGAGCCCTTCAGAGCTCCCCAGCATGTAAAGGATGAGTTGCACTCTTCTCCAGGCACGGCTCAGGCCTGGGGGCTGGCCTGGTTTCCTCTAGCACCCCTGTCAATCCAGGCAAGCAGTTACCACGGGTCTTTGGTAGAAAAATACCGGTTTTGTTGATGTTCCACATTTCCTATGGGTAAAAGCAAGATGAAGAACTGTGTTCCTGGTGTTGTAGGGCCTGCATTAAAATTTTTTATTTTGTTGAATGGAATAAAGCAGCTGAGGACTTAGTGTGGTAACAGTTGTGACCACTGATCAGCTGCTTGATTTCACACCCTATTTTTTGCACTGAAGTGCAAGAGATTATTATTATTCTAATCCCATGTGAGTACTTGACTTCTTACAAAAGCTTTCAATTAGAGATGTGAAATGAAGTGTTGTCCTTGGAGCCATGTTAATGCCCGAAGTTGAGCCTGCTCTGCCATTACACAGAGGGTAATTCTGCGCAGTCATTGTGCTGCTGGTGTCGAGCGTATTGCTTTGGGATTTCTGGGGTCATGTAAGCTGCTAATAAACAACACATGCCTTTCCTACGGATGGATCCCTTTACTTCACGCAGCAGTGCCGGTGCAATCCACTCCACACCCATCACACCTAATCTTTTCTTGGAAGCAAATATTGAAAGAGAAAAAAAATCCAACACACAAACCATGAAATAAGGAAGAAAGAAAAGTGACGCCCAGGGAACTTGGCAGAGGCCCACATCCCCCATGTGAGGAACTGGGCAGCTGACTTCCAGCATCCCAGGTGATGTAATGTTAGTTTAACGGCCATACACACCTCTGTGTGCTAATGAACAGAGCAGGCTGAGGCAAGTAACTGCACAGACAGCTCTGGAAGCTGCTAGCAAGAAATGCACCTTGGTGTGTGTGTGAAGTGGCCACCACACGCTCCCCATGCCCCTTTGATGCTGGGAAGGAATGCTCTGTTTTCTGAACCAAAGGCACTCTGTTTTGCCTGCGGGATATGCAGAAATTCGAGAAGGTGGAAGCAAGACGGAACTTGTTCTGTCAGGGAGGAAAAGCAGGCTGTAGCTATTTACACTGCACACCACAGCTTTTAAACGAGGTGGCCTGAGTGCCTGAAATGGTTAAACCCCAACTTTCTTTCCACAGGGCTGTTCCTTGCCCTGGTGTGCTGCCCACTAGCAGTTGGCTTTTGTCCCCGTCAGTTGCAACAGGTTGATACGAGGTGATTTGGATTTGGTAATTCTTGTCTGAAATCCCACTGCGGTTTTTTTCAGTCTTGCAAGGCACTGTGTTTTGCTCCAGCGGCCTCTCTGAGGCATGACAAGGGAAACTGTTTCCTGTTTGTGTGTCTGCGATGGACGTAGCAGCCACTTTTACTACACGTGAGGCACTGGGGTTTTTTGTTCCTTCTTCCTCCAACACCTTCTGGGTAATGTTTTCCGCATTTGGCCTCAACCCACAGTCCTTTTCTCAGAAAACTTAACACAGTCACCCCAGCTATATTTCCATGGGTGGGTGGATGGGTGTGTTTATACACACACACGCGCGTTAAAAATATCCTGCTTAATTCAGGTACTATTAGAATATTCCATCACCTGGCATTAATCTAGTTGATTAATAATGCCAGCAGCAGTTTAAGCAGTTTAAAATGGGTCTAAACCATCTCTTCGTATTCTGTCTGGAAGGAATTTCTCTCTTTCACCCAGCTCTGTCTGGCAGGTCCTGGTGGTCTGAGGGGAACCACCCTAAGGAATTCCCTCAAGAGAGGCATGATGAGAGGGTGCTGCTCCCAGCCTGGTTCCCCCGCGGAGAGGGGCTCTGGGCTGGGTGCCCCTCCAGCTGCAGGGCTGCTGCTGCCTGCAACTGGAGCAGATGCTGGTCCGCAGTGCCCAGCCCCGAGACAGAAAGAACACTGGCGATCGATTACTGCTCCTGCAGACAAATTTACATATAAAAGCCGAACGTGAGAGATAAGCCTGCCCATTTTCCAGGTGCTGGAAAACCTGACTGCCTTCTTTATACAAACACAGGTTTAAGTACTACTCACCTCGGGGTGTGGATGCGTTTATCTTGGTTGGGAATCCAAGGAAATGACTTTTAACCCCTAGCATTGTAATAGGTTGCCCAATGCATCTATATAAACATGATGCACACTTATAGTGTAATGATCCCTAGGGTTCATTAAATACCATAACAAGGAGTTTCGGAAGGCAGCCAGATAGCCTGTTCCTCCAAGCTATATTATTATGAAAGGCCAAACTGTTACAACAAAGTGTTTGAAAGTTGTTTGGGTTTTAAAAAAAATTTTAACTAGCCTTGAATTATTTAGCTTATTCTCTAAGGGATTTTTTTTTCATGTACTTTTTCAGCATTTGTAAACTGAAGAGTACCATGAAAAAGTCTCTGCAAGCAGCAGCCAGTTAACCCTTCTGTGTTTCCACTGGGGACTGGAATGTTTCCTCCCTTCTCAAGCACCAGAACATTGCAGGCAGTAGCAGATTTCAAGCAGAAGTCTGAGCTGAAAAATGATTACGTACGAATACATATGGCAAGGACTTGCAAAATTTAAGAAGATGAAATCAACAGCAGGCCAGGCAAATTTAATTCAAGTCCATAGATATTAACTTTGGAAAGCAGTACACCTGAATAAAAAGGAATTATGAGTTTTATGAAGCTACAAAATTCTATATATGCCTTGCAGTGTGCTAGCAAAGCTAGGGTTGAACCAGTATACGGTAAAAAAAAAAATACCACTTCTGGTGCTCAAGTAAGAAAAGATTCTGCAGTTTATTACATGGCTTGTCTATGTTGGTGCTGCAGGGCTAGAAGAAATAAAAAGTAATAAAATCTGACTTTGTTTCTAATACCAGCAGATCCAAAGCTAAATATGCAAAAGCACAATTCTGTTTTGTAAGATTGTACCATTTTTCCACAGCCTTTTCTCAGAGAAAATAACACACTCAGAGTGAGGTGCAGAACTTTTACTGAAAAAAAGTTCCCTTTTCAGTATATTTGGGGACATTCATGTATTGCTAACAGCAGAAGTGAGAAAAAGCTAATTCGTCATCTAACCCTTCCCCAGGCCACGAACATGCTGTACCCAGCATTGTGTCTCCTGGTGTTCTACACGGGATGTGGCATGTCCCAGGGGAGTGGTAGGGACCAGGAATGCACATGCCTGCCCTGTTCTCCCATAAGCCATCAGCTGCCGTGGCCATACTGCCTATTTCAGGCACTGCTGTGCCAGGGAAATCTATAGGGGTGCCTCCAGCTCCACGGGCTTGGCAGGCATTGGTGTGGGATGGGGATCCTGAATGGTGGACTGGCATTCTTTGTGTTTGATCAGGAAATAAAACTCCTGAGCTCCAGATTGACCCCTCTGGGGAGGCTTTGCTGGCTTCTGGGTAGGTGCTCTCTGCAGGAGGGTATACAGGATTTGCTGAGCAAAATGGGGGACAGTGCTGGAGGCTGACTCAGCAGCCGTGGCACAGCGAGGCAATCCCGACGGCCAGGCTCTCCCTTTTCTGCCTGCCTGGCAGGGCCGTGGGGCACGCGCGGGGCCCCATCCCCGCCGCCTTACTGGAGCGGATCCGAGGAGATGCCTGTTCGGTTTGGATACACCACCAAGCTGCAAAGATTGTTAAAAACTTGCCCAGTTTGGCTAAATCCTTGTGAATTAGCAAAACAGGCTGGAGAATTACCAGAAGTTGCTGCCTGTCATCATGTCTGGTGCTTCCTGCTGGGGTCAGGAACACCAGCTGCCTTGCCCTGCTCAGGGGAATTTCAGCAGTTTCACTTCCACACCCAGCCCAGGGCAAAACACCCGTAAGCAGCAACAAAAAGTAACAGTTTAAAAAAAAGAAAGAAAAAGAGACATAAGTGTTTCATAATTCAGAAAAGATTTACCGGCAGAGACTACCGCTGACCTAAAATGGAGAGACTCTGATGGGGATTTGGTGTGAAAGGAACCTGTAGCCTGATGTTCCAGGCTACGGTTGGTAAAGGTCGAGTGCAGTAAGATGACAAGGTTTGGAGGGGACAGGAGGACGGCTCATGTTTCATTAAAAACCCCTGAAGGGTCCAGCCCCACTGCCTGTGTGGGAACCCTGCCTCTGTGGCAGATTTGCAGACCTGTTCCACCTCCCTTGCAGAGCCACCCTTTGCTCTCACAGCCCTGCCTTGCACATTCCTGAGGGTCACGTCTTTGAGCCTGCAGCTGCCACCCTCCCACAAGCCCCGTGGAGCCCAGGGACAGCAGTGTGGCACACAGCACAGCAGTGTGGCACACCAGCTGGTGCCTGAAGGGTATAGCCTGGGGCACACACATCCCATGCAGCAGCACGGGGACCTGCCTCTCAGGAGTGACCAACAACTGATGCATGGGTTCCAGCAATATGAGGAAGCTGGACGTGAGGCAGGGGCAGCCATGGTTTGACTTCAGTCTCATCTGTGTATTTCTGCATCAGGCTTGACTGCTGTCAGCCTTTTCCCATCCATACCAACCCTGTATGTACACAAAGTCTTATTAAGAAAGGATTGGTCTGAATGTTGACACATGTTTTGGGGGAGGGAAACCTTCTTTTAGCTGAACTCCTTCATCTACCTCTAGTGCCTCCTCTGCCCAAAAGAAAAGGCCGTTCTCATTCACTTCTTTCACTTCAGTTAATTAGTAAGTCCCAGCCAGCCCGTCCTCTGGAGCTGGTAGTTCCTTTAATCTCTCTGTTGCTAGGGCATGCTGACATGCTCCACTGGTACCAGTTCCAGCGTGATGTGGGGGATTGTGGAAAGAAAGGGGAAAGGGCTGATCAAACAGAGTCTGATTTGAAAAAAAAAAGAGAATAGGAAGAAAAAAAGAAAAGAAGCTCTTTTTGATGAGGCTGAGAAGTTTACAATGAGGGAAAGCATACAGTGAATGATAAGGCCTAAAGGAGCTCATTAAATTGAGGCAAGCTGAGCAGAGTTATCTTATTTCACTCCCTTTCTCCTGCCACCCAAAAGATGGAGAACTCTTTTATTGAAGTGGGGGAGGGAAGGACCATTTCCTTGCAAAATGTTTGGTAGAAATAAATGTATAATTGTTTTCCTAGGAGTTTTTGTAAATCAACCCTTTAAACATCTGTAAAGCAAGCTGGAGCCTCAGCAAAGGGTGCTGCTTGAGAGAAGTGTAGGCTACAGGTGAAAGTGGTTCAATAGCCCATTACTGTTTCCTCCTCTCAGCTCATCTAGCCTTCTGGGAAATAGCAAGGTATGGATCTCATGCATGGATCTCAGGCATGATAGATATCAAATATGAATGCAGATGTGAAATGTTTGCCTTGGAAATGGTTTTGCTTACTTTATTTGATCTGCACCAGCCTTTACAAAACCAGAGCGAGCATGTGATTTGAGAAGATTCATGTATTGAAACAAAGTGCTGCCTAGCTAAACCCCACACAGTTATTTTCTTGGGACCTCTGGCAAGTATCTTTCCTCTGACTGCTGGCTGCCTCAGGAGCAGAGGAATCCCACCACAGCATGTCTCAGTGAGCACAGATATTTTGAAGTGCTAGAGACTGCAAGAGGCTGCAGGCCTATAGGGAAGCTTTGTAGAAGGTCTGTGCTCAGCAGAGGAAACCAGGGTAGGGCTTAATCCCTTGCTGGCAACACAGTGGCAGAGTGCAGTAATGGACAGTGCATTCTTTCCTTCTATCTGAAAGTTAGTCAGATTGCTGATCAGCGCATTCTTGCCTTCAATCTGAAAATTAGACAGATTGCTTATCAGAGTTCTATTTTGAGACTCCACATAAATGATGGACCACAAAACAGAAATGAGCACCTGCCCCATGCAGCCTCTTACTCATACAGTCATGAGATGAGTACTCACTTTCTTGTGGGGACAGAAGGGGGTGGTGTGACTGCCAGCCAGCACAGCTCTGGGCACTGGAGTGGCACAGCAGTGGCAAACTGTTTTCTCTGCAAAACTCAACCAGCCCTAGCATAAATGTTTCACAGATTCTTGATGGTTTCACTTGATCCTTTCTTCCATGGACCCTAAATGAGGCTTTGGAAAGCCACCTCATAGCTCTTATTAAAAAGCAATCCACTATTGTAAATAAATATTTTAGTCTTCCTCACCTGGAAGTCCTTCTCCCTACCTTAATACTTCCCTCTGGCCAAGAATTCCACTCTTGGTGTGCAGGTGAGTGACATGGCCTGCTCACTTGTACTGCAAGGGATAAAGTTAGCTATTTCCAAAGATAAGAGAAGCCTTTAACTGTGCAAATATGTTTTTACTAAGCTCTCCTCCTACTTTGAGTAGTTTTCCCTCCCCTCCAGGTATAGGAGCACGCAGAGACTCTTGCTGTATGGAGAGTGCTGGATTTTACACATGGCAGCTCAGGCTTAGTACAGCTTTACTGGTTTAATCTCTTGCAAGTATCAGCCCATCCTTCTGCAGGCTGTTGTAAGAGAATCCTTTTTTTTTGCTGAGGTATTTCCTCTTAAGCAGGATCAAGTGTTTGGCATCTAGCACATCCCTGACTCTCATTTCCTCATCTTCCAGTCTTTCTATCTCAAATTTTATCAGCAGGACTGTAGCCAAAGGTACGATGAGACATGGTGGGGTGGGATGTCACAGCTATCCCTGACTTTGCCTGGCTGGTCCATGTTAGCAAACAGGCTGATTTTGCTAATATAATCTGAACCTTACATAAACACATGTTTAGCTAGTGGGATGTACTGGTAGGGAGATTTTTTAGGGACCTTTATTAGCCTTGGTGTCATATACTCATGTCTATGGGCACACGAATGGTAGCATGCTGCTCCTTCATTATCCCCATTCATCTCCACTCATTTGGGAGAGTGCTCATACAGAGCAGGCAAATGCAAGTTCAGTGATGCTTTTTTTGCTAAATGGATTTCTAAAATAGAGATGGGCTATTGCAGTCTTCTGGCAGTCTCATCCATTACCCTATAGCACTATCTGGCTTAATTCACTTTATACTAACTTTGCACCTGGTGTTAACAGCAGTAACATGTGCAGGACAGTGGAAAACTTGTCTGTTTTTTGGGTGATTTAATGCCTACCTTTGCCAGCTTTACAACACTCTCCCTTCTTTCCAAGCATGGTGTTTTCTGCCTTGTTTCTTGACAAGTAGTCCCCAACAATTCCTTATAAAAACTGTAATTGTCGCTGTTATGCTCTCTTGCATTTCAGATGTGATACATTATATGCCTCTGTGTATCAGGGTCTTTACACAAGGGCCACACATGATTTATGCATATGGACATAGGGAAGAAGTAAGACAAGTCACAATAAGATCCAATGGCTGAAAGCACAACAAATTCAGACCAGAAGGCACATTAAGAGTGGCTGAACAGGGGGATATTGTGCTAATGGTGCAACTTGCCCAGGCTGAGAAGGAGAGGGAATTTTTCTAGCATGGAAAATTGTCATGATAAGATTGGATAAGAACTCTGTTAGAAGAGGGCAACACAGCCGTTACGGTTTGCTGCTTCTAGTGTTAACCTCTAACAAACCATAAATATTGTGTAAGTTTCCGTATACTGCAGTTTATCAGCAGGGTGTTCTGTTACTTGATTTATGATCTAGGTTGCTTTGGTTTAACAGCAGTTAGCAGTGGTGAACATGTCCTGCAGTAGGACCTAGGCAGTGCCTGGGATCTGAGGCATAACTAAAACCCATGCAAGGCTGTCATCTCCTCTCTGACAACTGGCTGACACTGCAAAACACACAGGAACCCTAAAAACAAAAGCAGCAGAATGGGAAGGAAGGCAACTCACAGCTAGGCAAGGGGCCAGCTTTCTCTGCTTTTTCCTCTGAGTCTCCACTTCTGGAAGTCCCTGTTTGCATGGCCTTACTATAAACTGATGTTTTAGCTGTTCATTTATGGCAAATCATAACCAAAGGGAACCGAAGCACTATCTGAAATTCGCTTCCTCTTGGGCAACAGAAAGGCCAGCTGAACTCCTTCCCCTTTTGGCTGCTCATGCTGCTCTTTTGACAGAGCACCATCATAGCAGTGAAACACTGCTGTATTTACAGCGTTGGCGGTACAGCTTCGGTTTCCTCTGGTGGGGACCTTTTGACTATCTTTACTCGTGAGAAGAATATGTGACAGTGGAAGGTAAGTTAGAGTTTCTGTGCAGGCATGATTTTAGTGTGAATACACGATTAGTGAATTCTAAATTTTTCATATGTATGAAAATAAAAAAAAATCCCCACTCCATCAACCTAGTCTGTTTTGCCTTCAAGCTTGGCAGACCAGCTGAGGGAAGCCAGCAAAAAAAAGTACCCAAATGACAAAAGATGGTTTTCTAATGAGCAGCTGAGATGAATCTGAAGAATTTTTCTGGCTGTAAACACTTCCAGCATTTGGGACTATATAAAATTCAGATCTGGGTTAGAAGATTTTGTTATTTATACCCATCACTTATGGTAAGGACAGGACCAGCAGAGACTGAATGTTTCCTGGTAGAGCCTAACAGTTGGTAAGAGATGGAAACAAAGGTCAGGCTTCTGGTCTTTCCTAGACCAAGAAAAGCAGTAGTGATTCCATTAAAGCCACTTGCTCAGTAACTAAAGGCATGTAATTTTGGATCTTGGGCAAGGGAGATGTTCTAGTCATGTAAAAAGCACCTTGAAGAGAACAGCAACAAGCATCAGCTATCCAAAAACTGGAGAGTTCACAGGAGATGTTATAGCAGATCCACTTTGAGAAATCATCAGCTTTTCTTCGATCTTAGCCTCAGGGAAATGAGCATGCAGAAGCAAGGCTAGATACATGACAACAAAATTACAAAGGTTCAGCAGCAAAATGGGAGCCCATGAGCAAGAAACTTTAAAATGACAACTAGTTTTTCCATCACTACTTCAGCAGCAAGAGGAAGATGTAGGTGACTGAAAATGTGCTGGCAAGTGGGGAAGAAAGGTTCCAGTCAGTTCATTACTAGAGTCCCAGAGTTCTTCATACCTTTTTTGCATTTGTTACCACTTCAGACAAATATTGCAATTTTGCAATATTTGTTACCACTTCAGACAAATCAATGTCAGTGACAAAGCAGGGTGAGATCGCAAAACTAAAACAAAGGCTAGATCAGAAGATCTTTCAGATAGTGTAGAAGTAAGTTGGGCCAGATGAATTTCATCCTTGTGTAATTGCTACAGCCAGTTATTTAACCACAAAAGCTCTCAGTGTAACCTCGCCCAGCTCCTGGGATGTTATGGAGCCCAGAGATCATACTTGGAAGCCTGGAAAAGTGCAGACGTAGTTCCGGTCTTTAAAAGGGAAAAAAGGAGGAGCCAGGGATTACAGATTGTTCAGTTTGACTTCAATTCCCGGAAAAATACTGGAACAAACAATTGAACTTTGGTAAGCACCTAAAACAAAACAGAGAGATGAATAATGGTCAGCATAGATTTGTCAAAAACAAATTCTGTAAAACGGGTCAAATTTCCTTTCATGACAGAGTAAAAAAATCTCATTGATAAGGGAAAAGCAATAGTATTCCTATATTTTGACAGTGGTGAGGCTTTTGTGACAGTGTAACATGATACTCCAAAGCAAATTAATTAAGGGAATTTGTGGTAGATGGAGCTGGTCTGGGATGATGGAATTCTGATTGGAAAACCACATGAAGACAAGAGTTATTAGCTATACTTTAAAAAGGGAAAGATGCATCAAGAAGAATTGCTTGGAAATCTATACTGGTCAGTCTGACTTAAGGGGATTATGAACAGTTTGGCTACCACAAATCTGGAAGGGTACTTTGGGTAATCTGAAATATAGAGCTCCAATTAAAAAGTATTTAGACAAATGTTCTTAAAAAGATAATTCATTTCAGTAAAGCAGTTCTCAGCTTCTATACTTGGGCATCACCAGGAATAATTAATTCTATTTCTATAGGATAATGAATTTTTGTCCAACTAACAACATTGCATGAAAAGATCTGAGAGATGTTCCAAGTCACAATCCAATTATGAGTTAATTGCTAATGCAAAAAGGACAAGTGCTTTACTAGGATGTCTGCACAGAGAGGTACTCTGCAAATAATCATTCTGCTCAGTTCTCTGTGAGACTGCAGTTGGAGTGTGATGACCAGCTTTGGGTGATGTGCTGAAGACAAGGTCCAGAGAACAACTGGGGAATAATCAGAGGTCTTGAAAAACAGAGCTATGAGGGAAGAATGAACAAATTTACTTTCTTAAGTCTAGAGGAGACTAGGGAAGATAGGGTTACTGCTGTCAAATATGTGAAAAGTGGCTGGGAAGAAAAGGGGAATAAATTGTTCTCCATATAGATGATGGATAGGACAAGTAATGAGCTTAAACTACAGAAAAGGAGACGGAGGTTGGATTTTTGAAGAAGGCAAACAGTAAGGATAATTACACACAGAAGTATCTGAGGAGGGTGTGGAATCACCATCCTGCTTTTAGGAAGAGGTTAGACAAGCATTTGCCAAGTGTGACATAAGTATAATGATCCTGCCTGGGGACATGAGTCTGGACTAAGGGATCTTCTGAGATCCCTCCCAGTCCTATAAATCTCTGATTCTCTTCTTGCTCCTGGAGAAAGCAAGGCTGATGTTCTGGAGCAATGCAAGTGCTCCATGTCTGTGGTTTGCAGTGCTCTCATTTGTGAGTGAGAGCCAAAAGCAAGAGCTGTGTGCGCTGCTTTCTGGTTCAGAGAAAAAAGGCTGCAGTGACAGGTAAAGTCACCAAAGACTCAGATGTCCTTATATTGTGAGAATATAGTCGTGCGTGTTTTATCTCGCATTTCAGTGTCCCCACAAGGTGATGACATGTGACACTAACCTTGATTATCAGTATAAAAGAGTCTGTTAAGCTGAAACTCTGTCACTCTGTTCCTAGGAGTGCACGTTAATCGCAGCCTTCTGTGGAGCCAACCAGAGCGACCTCTCTGCTCTATATAATTGAAGACGCTTACTTCCATTTTGATTGGAACCAGAGGCCAGTTCAGCCTGCAGCCCTGGCACTGGTGACACAGACTGGCACTTGGAGTCCTAAAGCTGCCACAGTGTCAGATGCTGGGGAACAGAAATGTGAGAAACTGTTTTTTATCTGGAGTCCCTGTGGGCCATTAGGGACAGAGCTTGCTAAAGATTATTTTATGCAAGTGCTTACAGAAGTTTGTGTTTCTCTAGGAACTCAATGGAAGATAAGTGGAAAGGGTACAAGCAGGAAGGACAGAAATATTCTTTTTTTTTTTCAGTTTCCAAAGACAGCTTTTACAAAGATTAGTATATAAATAGGAAAAAAAAAAAGAAGGCTTATTTTAAAGAGGTGGCTAACCCAAAGTCCCTTGAAAAAAATTGCAGAGAGCAAACACTGAAGTCCTTTAACTCTGTGTCATAATTTATAGCAGGTTTCCAATTGTGAAATCTCTCAGCAATGTGGGACAGATGTTATGGTGAGGAAAATAAAACAAACAGACAAGAGGATGGGAAATGCAGAGAAGATGAAATGACACCGTGTTGTAATCCTTATGGGAAATCTCTATATGGCTTTCCAAAATACTGTGCTGGTGAGCAATTAGGAAATAGATGAGCTATATAAACAGAGCCACTAGAGGTCTGTAACTGTTCCCATGCATTTTCCACAGAGACTGTCAGTCTTAAGGGCAGCTTTGGGAGGGGACTACTTCTGCCCACCACCTTCTAAATGATCCCTTTAATAATCTGTCCAGAGCTATTTGTGTAAGAAATGCACAAAAATGGAGGTTTTCCAGTGCTTGCTCCTGTTCCTATGGCAGTAGATCAAAGGCAATAACAATACAGATTTAATTAATTCAGGAGAAGGAATTCCCACTTGCAGCGGTCTTATGGTCTTAACCCAGCAGTGGAGGAAACTTGTCTATCATAAGGGCAAAGGTGCCGAAACTGGCATGGGTTTGTGGGTTTGGTTTTGTTTTTGTTTTTTCTTCACATTAAGGAGTTCAGGAAGAGAGTGAAACAGTAAATGTTCCCTGAGCTTCAGAAAAAGTAGGGGCTCACATGTCATCAACGACTTATAACTGTGTGTGAACCATCCAGCTATAGGATATCTGGACAAAAAATAGGCCTATAGTCTTGTCAAAAGTAACCCTTCTGAGGGAATTGTATTTCCCTGTCCAGGTCAAGTTTGGAGAACATCCCTATCAGTTTTACTCCAAATGCCTATCCTAATATCAAAGATCAGCAGCGCACTCAAAGGCAGCAAAACCTGCCAAATGAAAAGTTGGGGAGGAACTCATCCCCATGTTCAGCCTTCCAACTTGATGTAAATCACAGGAGCAGAAGGGATTAAATGATTGGGAAGAACCAAGAATTACTGACTTAGCCAGAGAGGACTGCAGGCAAAAATCCTTGCACAGAACTAACATCAAAATAATGAAGAAAGGCCTTTTGGGAGACAGAGCAGGGAGCTGGCCACCAGGGCTCTTGGGCTTTCTAGAATACCTTAAAGACCAGAAGGAAAGAAGAGAGAGGAAGTTTGTTGATTTTACTTGAGCTAGCAATTACCATGATAGTAATCCGATGCAAATCTACAATGGAAAATCTTAAGGAGGCCAGCAGAGAATGGAAAAGTAGAAAGAATTACTACTTTCCCATAGAAAATACGTTTTCCGAGTGGGAATAGTATAGGAGAAAGGACTACACATGATGGAAAATATTATAGAATTCTGCTGATGTTAAATGAATTAATTTCTTCAAATAATGTCTTCAAAAAGATATTTTTTCTCAAAGGTTCTAAAATAATGTTTCACTCATACCTGTGACAAAGCTCCCATTGCCATCTGCAGAATATCAAAGGTTAAGTCAGTTTAAGAATCCCTTTGCCCTGTATGCCCTCAGTTTCCTTTCCATATGTAGCTCATCTAACCAAGCCTGAGTTTCTTTCTCAGCATGGAGGAAGTGACCCACATGATCCTTTGTGTGACTTCTGAAGCACTGAGCAACAGACAGCACTGAGACAGCACTAAAGCCCTGCTGCAGCTGATTTTAGAGAAAACATGTTGAACCCTGTGGCCAGTGTGTAGTTTGGTGTAAGGTGCCAAGTACTTTGAGGGTTGAGTCTGCCTACCTAAAACTGCAATGAGGACATTTTTGCCTTGGGCAAAACAGGGATACGGGGCTCATACCCAACTAGGGCAATCTGGTGATTTGTCTACCACTCTGACACATAGGTATTAATTAGAAAAATCAGATAAATAAGGACTCAGATCCAATGGCCTGGTCTGCTGCAGACACTTAATACTATTTGCAGAAGTCCACTGCACAAAATGATTTAGAAATTGTTTCCTACCTGCAGTCTGTTTAATCTTTGAACTCCAGCTGACACCACCCCAATGGCACAAAACTTTAAGGCACTGACATACAAGAAAGTATCTTTACATTACAACATCTTACAGCCAATCTTGTGGGTTTATCTGGAATCATGCATGTGATTCCCAGCACTGCAGGTGGTAAACATTCCTACTACACAGAGACCTCTGTGAGTCCATTCATTCAGACATGCCATCTGTGCCCACACTGGGGCTCATGCCAACCCGTGTGTGTGTGTGTGTGTGTGTGTGTGTGTGTGGTTTCTCATCATGTGTGTTTTCACTGAAGGAGTAAAGTGAGGAAGAACAGGCCTTTTCATTTCTAGGAAGGCCCTGAACCATCATGTTGGATTTGGAAAAAGGAAGCGCTGCCATTTGGAGGAGAATTTAGGTACTCTGAAGAGAATGCCCTCTTCACTCTGGCACAATTTAATTTATCTAATTACTGGATATTGTCCCATTAAACCATCTGCAGCATGGCCAAGGTTAGGCTATATAAGGCCTAATTGCACTCCCTCATGAAACTTGGTAGAAAAACCCTTGACACCTTCAGATTTTTTTCATGGCCTTTTGCATAGTTCAATCCCTTTGGTAAGACATTACAAGAGCTCTCTCATACCCTACTGGGTTAGACCCCACAAGTGATCAGTCTGGTCTTCCAGTAAGCACTCCATTGGGCTGCAGGGGTTGGCAGAACACTTATCAAAGATCACACTAGAGTCAGTGGGTCACACAGAGCCAGTGAGCATGAGAGGACGGCACAAAAGCTGCAATCAGGACCCATATGGAGTAACAAAGGGAAATGGGGCAAGTGTCAGCCTCAAGGCATTTCCAGAAGGAGGTGAGATGATGTCTGCTGATGATATTGCTTTTGATATAGGAGATCTTAAAATTAGCTATTTTTAAAGCATTATTTTCAATATTTTATAGCCAGCAGGTTCTTTTGACACAGAGGCCCCTCATCATTGCACTTTAGATGTTATCGGAATTTGCCACTAGAGTTCTAGGGAGAGTCCTTGGGCTATTTGCTTCATAGCTGAAGTTTGGAGCCAAAATACTTACTGTAACCTGAGATTTAAAGGTTTTGCATGTTATTAAGAAAGCAAGCTGCAGCTTGCCCTCTTCCCCTGTCCTTTCTTCAGGGTGGCTAAAGTACTGCAAACACGACACATGCACAGAGCCTTTTAACTAACTTCACAAAAACATAACTACAATAATGTAATTTTTATGTTAGTAACACACGTGGAAAGAATGTGTAAAGCATATGAAAGTGTGTAAAGACTCATACCAGTTCTGTGCTTAATGATAGTAAGGTGTGAGGCTGCCACACCACACTGAGGTGCACAAAGTTTTGCCTTTCTGAGCCAGCCTTTAAGAAGTAGGTTGAAGAGCATTTGCTTCCTGCATGTAATTTGTCATGTCAATTTAGCACAGAAATATGCTAAAACCAAATCTCTGTATACCGGCAGTGATGTCTGGAGTAGGCCCAGTCCCTGTGTGAGTGAGATGAAGGCACTCGGCTTTTTGTGGTCCCTGATAATGTGGAAGTCTATTATGGATGGCCTGGATTTTTCTCAGGGACGTAAGTGGGAAGAACAACCTGATACCTACACTGTGAACTCCCATATATGTTAAAACATCAGGAATTCTTTTGATTTACCTTAAATTTGAATTTTCTGGGGAGGAAAAGAGTAAAGGGTCCTGATATAATTTTATTTCCAATGCGTAAGTGCAGTGTTCTAAGAAGTACTTTTCCCTGTAAGATTGACTTTAGGGAAGATCTTCACCTTAGAATATCATTTCTGGAAATCAGTGATTTTCCTCTGCCCTTACCATCCTCCTTTGCAGCCCCAGAAAATGAAGGCAGATACATTCCTTAAGGCTGCTCCAAAATAATCATCCAGCAATGGCCAATTTCTGCCTCAGCTGCATTAATGAACCCCTTTAAACTACCAGTGCAATGCAGTAGGTTCTTATGAGAATGCATTCTGTGCTCCAGGTACTGGGCTGGTTGTGAAGCAGGAAGGTTTCCAAAGCTGGGGTAGCATTCCTGTTACCACTTTCCATGCCAGCTGTCTCAAGGAGCTGTTACAAGAGGCACTACGCAGGTGCTTGCAAACAGAATAGCGTTTGGTCCCTTCTCCCCCTTGCCATGCTCTGAACATCTGTCCCGGCGAGGAAAATGCTATTAGAGTATTAGGTCATCTCAGTGCTTCCTGTTTTCTTGACTGATCCTCCTGTAGCTTGCTCTGCTGATTCCCAGGTCCCAGTGCACTGGGGTTATGGCTAAGTGTACAAAAATAAAGGCGGAGAAACAAGTGGCTACATCACAAAAGCGTATGACTGGACATTTTGTTTTGCAAGGCTGGTGAGACAATATGAATCATACTGTTCCTCCCACACAGAAATCCCCTTCTGCTATAGTTATGCCTTGCATACCTGATAGGTTAGTAATTGGCATAAAGCAACTTCTCTGCAAAGCTGGGGAAAACCGTATATCTCAAGTGGCCAAATGCCACCCTCCTCAGCTTTGCTCTTAAACTGACATCTCAGATATTGACACTGTGACAATCATTATGCAAAGTGCCAGTGGAAAATGACGGGCTGCAAAAAGTGCAGTTACCTCTTCCTCAGACAGCCAAGAATAACTGGAATGTCCTTTAATATTTTGGTTACTCCACATGCTTACATGTGAACCTTGCTGGGAGAGTGGCAGCAGCATAACAAAAGATAAAGAGTTTGTGGGATTATTTAACCCTCCCTGCTGCTCCTTATGGGCTTGTTTGATCAGAGGGGCTGGAGATGGAACCATCTCCAGCTCCACTGTGGCTCATGCCTGACATTCACATCTATCTTTGCAGGTGAGTGAAGGCTTTCTGAAGCAGCCCTGGTGCTTGGAGGCTCAGAGTCCTCATGTCCCCTGAATGGGTTCAAGGCACACAAAATGAGCACCATTTTATTTAATGCCTGATGGAGGCTTTCCGGAGTCCACGTGCTGTTGGTCACATGAGAAACCCTGGCATGGATCATCACTTTGGGCAAATGCCTGGCAGGGAATGGGACAGTGGGAGATGAGGAGAAGTCAGTCGTATCTGATGGGTGGGCAGCCAGGAGCTGCCAGCCACTTTATACATGACTCATATCCATGTGTTACAGTATGCAGCAGAGGTTTCAGGCGCTAATCAGCAGTGCAATATGGGATAAAGAAGGAAATTTTGGCAGCATATGGGAGAGATTCAGGCTGTGACGAGATGGGAAGAGCTGTCTCAGAAAGATTTTTTGTGTGCAAACTACTGTAATGTGAAACTGCCACCCTTTCTCTTGTGTGTCTGGGAATACAGGGGCTGTGAGTCCTGTAGTTCAAGTTTACAAGTTTAAAACACCAAATTGAATGCATTTTCATAGGGCAAGTCTAGCCCAGCAACTTCCAGGATGGTTTAATTGGGCCCAAATCACTCCTAAAGAACAGGAGGAGTACTTCCAACAGCTCCTTGAAGGCAGGTAAAGCAGTGAGGTTGGTGTGGCCATAGCCTCAGGTGCTGAACATGCTGGGGCTGCATGGGGACTTGTGGGAAGGGTGCCTGGTGGGGACACTGGACATGTCTGTCCAGACTCTGCGAATATTTTTTCCATTGCTCCTGGCACCGGACCTGTTCTGCCCTTGCCATCCTGGCCCGCCCTCCCTGAACTGCAGGCCCTGCAGCCATCCCATCCCATCCCATCCCATCCCATCCCATCCCATCCCATCCCATCCCATCCCATCCCAA
>WBMZ01005285.1:0-214655 GCA_013400975.1 Atrichornis clamosus | reverse complement strand
CAACCCATCCCAACCCATCCCAGAGAGCACCCATCCAGTGCCCACCTCCTGGTGCCCACCACTCCCAGCAGCGCCTGCCAGCTGCATCATTTATTTTGGAGGCCCGCACCAATTCCCCCCGCCCTCATGCCCCTCCGTTTACAGTATCGCAGCCGCTTCCAGCTTGCGATAGCGCAGTGGCCGCCAGGTGACCCTGGCTTAGTGTAAATATTTTACTTTCGCTGGAAGGAAATGTGACATACATTTGGGGTGGAAGTAATCCAGAGGCTGTGGCCTTGGGAGGCAAACTGCTGGGAAGCCCCTGCTACACTGTTCTCAAGCTACCAGCGCTGTTGAACATGTTAGACACGGGGATCGTGCACCCCCAAGGAGTCAAACATTTGCTTCTCAGTGACAGAGCAAGTGCAACCGGGCATCACTGAGGAGTGAGGGTGCCCCACGTGCACCCCAGCAGTGAGGAGTGAGGGTGCCCATGTAGCCCAGGCACAGCTCAGTAAGGCACAGCAAGGCTTGCCTGCCCTGGCACACCTCCCCATGGACAGCTGAGCACTGGCATGAAAGAAAGTCACGGTAGAGAGAGATGAGCACAGGCACTTTCCAAACACCCATGTGGGTTCAGAGCAAAGACCATTAAAAAAAAAAAATCACTACATGGTTATTTGTGCTTCTTAAACCATGTGGCTGTGGAAGCAGACATGGGTAAGGTGGCAGGTCCCAGTCTCCTGCTAATGGGCTTTGTCCTGCACTGAGGACAGTCCAGTTTAAGTCCTGGATGAGTTTTAAAAGCTGCCTCCAGCTGAAGGGTGTTTGGTCTGGGTGACACTTGTGATCACCTCCCTCAGTCTACCTGTCTGTGGTGATGCTTAAAAAGGAATAGCAACACAATGCTTAAAGGCATACCAAGTAGCCTTGTACCAAGTAGTGTCACATTTTATACCTGATAAATATTAATTAATGGTATTTCAAAGTACAAAACATGCTGGGAACTCATGCATTGGCTGGAGAGAAATAGATCTCCCATATTTAACCATAATCTTGCTGAATTATGCATTTGACTTGGCATAGCTGGTTACCCTGGAGTGATGTCTGCTTGTTTGGCATCCCTCCCTGTCATACCAAGGTGCCGACTTCCCACAGGACAGCCCGGCAGCCTCTCTGGCGAACAAAGAGCCAGATTATCCAGAACAGGCAAGCTGCACCAAGTCAAGGGTTTGGTTTTGATAAGTATCCAGAAATTAAGGCTCTAACTTGTTGAGGTTTTAGGCTTTGCCTAGGCCCTGTCCTTATCAACTGCTGTGAGCTTAATTACCAACCTTTGTTTCTCTAGACAGTCAAATTTGTTATGGAGAAAATGCATGTGTGTTTGATTCGCTTGTGAAAGGCTCGACAGTAGATAATTTAAAATCAAATTACAGTCTGCCATTAAAACAAAAACAGAAAGTTCCATTTCACAGGACAATGCTCCTCATGCACTAAAATAAAAGCTGAAGCAACTGCACAGTAATGCTTAGGCAGTTCACAAAACCATAGGGAAGTACATTGACTTTTTAGGAAGATCTCCAGTGAATGTTAAACAAACGCTGACGTTTCTAGCACTGCAGCCCAAGATCAGTGCTTCACTGCCCGCTACGTGCAGAGACATTTAAACAGCAACTGCTGACACCATCATACTGAATCCTGCCTGGGACACCTCAGAAATGAGTCACAGAGGGGAATTATCCTGTTCTTCAGAGCAGCTCACTGCCAGTGTGCTTAGCTGAAAAGCAGAGGAGAAGGAAGGAAATGAAACAAAAATTTTTGGAATTGGAAATTTTCATTGTGTCATTTCATAATTAGAAATGAACACATACATATACACACGTGTATGTACACATACAACTATATATACATACAGACCCTTTATGGCCAAAGAAAGCAATAGGAAGCTGTTGCAACCAAAGCATGTGCCACACAATCCTAAGCAGGACGTTCTGTTCATTGTAGAACATAATGTAGCTCATGGAAGCTCAAGGATGAAGCAATAAAAGTTGTGTACTAGCCAGTTCAAGGTTACACAAAAACATCAAGCTCCCTCTTGTTCAGAAGATATTGAAATGTGATACATGAACAAAATAGAAGTAATATCTTTAAATCTTAAAAAGAGTAGCTGTTTTACTCCATAGGGTTTGATGGGATCCTCCACTCTGGGGAAGATAAAATACCTCTTTCTTCCCAGCTGGAAGGAGGGATTCATTTTAGGTGGAAGCAGTATGTATGTGATACTCCTCCTGTGGCAAATTAAGTGTAGGCTGGTAGGCCTACGGGCTGCTCACCACCTCTATTTAACACCCAGAGTTGTGCTGTGGCGCTGAGCACTGAGGCTGCGGGATGTCACGGGGTCAGGCTGCCCTTACATCTCTATATTCAGGCTTATAACTGAAAGTCATGCCAAAGCTCTTGCCTCAGGACTCAAGCTGACCTCCTCTTTGAAATCACCACCAGCAGCAGGTTGGCCATGCCAGTGACCTGCAAAGTGCTTCCATGCTTGTCTGAAGCAGGAGAGTTATGGAGAGTGATTTCTGGCTGCCGCAGCCTTCGGGTGTGCTGCGCTACGTAGTGCCCGTGCTGTGAGCTGCTGCTTCTCCTGAGAGCAGTGAGAAGGAAGGGGTCCTGGCATCACAAGGCTGAGAGACAGCCCATGCCAGGCCACCGAGGTGCCAGTCCATGAACTCACTGCCACTGTGGATATGGAATGCTGGGAAAGGGCAAAGGAACTCCCAGCCATTACACAGAGGCTCAGTTCCCCGCCCCCGCAGGATGACAGACCTGTCTCCCATCAGAGACTCTCTGTTTAACAACAGATTAACTGAATTCTTTTGAGCTTTTCTTGTGCTGAAAGGACGTTTCCCAAAGCAGCTGAAAGGACAGCGGTGTCCAATACTAGCAGCTCTTTTTGATCTGCATTTTCTTTGACATTGCCTGAGGTACCCTCCCCACGCTGCCTTGCAATGTAAATTCACTTTTTGATGCAGTTGGCTTGGATTTGTGAGGAGAGTAAAGTGCCAGCCACCTAAAAGGCCAGTCACAAGAGTTGCCATCTAAAAGACCAGCTGGCAGAAAAGCAATTTAACCTGACAAAAAAAGGTGCTGAGACTAGTTTGATTATTTTGAGGGTGGGGAGTGAGGGGGAGTGGGGGTGTTGGCACAAATAAAGAGCTCTGGACTCATTAGAAACAGCTAGTTCATCCACGCACCAAAACTGGTGCCAGCTCTAGACAAACTTTCATGCTCCTGTTGCAGTTTTTACCCAGACTTGTCCCAGTCAGCATGAGGAACTGCCAACGGGTGCATCTCATCAATAAAAACAGGCTAGAAGAGACTTGTGATATGTTTCCCGTGTGTTTGCCTTGAACAAGGATGTATCTCACACCAAGAGCCCCACTTAGCTGTGCCAGTTCCAAGACTTGGCTTGGTATTTACACTATCCTAAATGGGAGCTGGGGCCGCCATCAGCCTGAGCAGCAGGAGGAAACCTCTCCTTAATTCTCAAGTGTTCAAGTCTGGGATTTTGGCTCTGAAAATTATAGATGGCAGAGTGGGGTGTGTGGGGTCCTGTGAATTGTAGCTCTGGATGCAGCTTTCAGTGGTCACAGTCATCTCTATATAAATACCTGTGATGAAGCACATGGTTAACTTTCTAAGCACAAAGCTCTTGCATACTAAGATGTATATTTCAAGAAGAGGAGGAAAAGACATACATGTGGCTTGTGTTACAAAGCTAGAAAACATGGAAAGTTATGCCCAACAAATACAGTTAAGAAGTACTGGGAGGGCTCTGTCATTTCAATCTCTGTGTCTATCAACAGAAGAGGTGCTTGAAAATTGCACCCATCCTGAAACCATCATTTTCTTTTGCAGAGTAATAAGCAAATAGGATTTAGCCCGTTGCCTGCAGGGAAATGGTTTTGTAATGGAAGGAGCACTCTGAACTAAATCAACAAACAAGAGAATGGCTGTGTTTGTTTTTCCATGTACTGGAGGTGAAGATTCAACCACACTGGGGTTTCTTTCACATCCTTTTCACTTGACACAGGGCAGGGGACAGGCACAGACACATGCAGAGCTGCACATCTACGTGGAGGGAGCATGTAGCTGGAACAACAAAAACTTTGGTCTCTGCCTTCCCCCCACACATGCACTATGCCCTTCCTGTCAGTGGAGTGGGAGATGTCGGAGATGTCGGGCTCTTGGCATGCGTGATGCTCTCCCTCAGGCTGTACTTTCATGAATGTTTTAATTCAGCACTTGCCACTGCCATGAGAGCTGCTTGGGTTTCTCACTGCCCCTGGCTACTTGCTTCCTCCCCTCAGTTCTGGTGTAGTCACACCGAAGTGCATCGGTGAGCACAGCTGGACCACAACCAACCAAGGACTACAGAAAGGATGCTTTTTTTTTGAATCGAGGTGTTCCCCACTCCAGTTCACGGTCTTGCACTGGGAGTGAACCTTGCACGCCTTTTATGGCAGTGACGCTGACTTATGTGAACAGATGTTCATGGCCCTCTGGCCTGGGGCAAGGGATGACCTGCGTGGGGGGCCATGCTGGCCCCAGGGCATCCCTGCCTGCCCGTGTGGGTGACAGGAGAAGAGAGCAGCAAGAAGATGAATTAATCAACCAGATACTGGTGAAATTATTTAGTTTACATAAAAACATATACTCATTGAAATGCACTTTATTACAGCCAGTTTCACATGGGGCAGGTATTTTTGCTTATTAATTACGAATCCAGAACCACCAGTGTAGTCTTTGTCCACGCTGCATATGCTTTGGTGGTATGTCTGAAGGATGTGTGCCCAGCACAGGCACAGACTCAGCATTACATTGGGAAAAGAGCACCTAGCCAGACAGAGGCATTTTTTCTCCTTTCAGCTGCATTCCAAAGACAGACAATTATTTGGAAGTATCTTGTGTACTTATCAGTGCACAGGAAGCATTTGCAAAGGCAAGGGCAGCAGTGAGTATATGCTTTGATCCTGTCTTATACAGAGCATTCCCCTTACTCATCTCTTCCTAGCATCTGAAGCATCAGCTCAAAGGCAGGCCTACAGCTGGAATGAGCAATTTAACACAGCTAGCCCTCTCCACGTCTATGCCACTGGGTGCCCATATGGGCTTATGGTTTTAACGTCTATTTCCCAGTGCCCCTCTTTGCTCCTAGCAGATGGAGAGAGGTAATTCTGTGTGCTTCAGTATGTGTTGTATGTGCCAGGCACTCCTGTGCCTGTACAAGTACTTGTAAGCACATGCAGATATAGATGTGCCCATACAGACCCAGATATGCCCAGACAGACCCACATTACTAGTCACGTTTACATCTGTCTATATACATGCCTATCCTGCCAAGCAATCAACATACACACAAGTTTGCTGAAACAAGCCAATTGTTTTTTTTTCTCTCCTGAATTGCCAAATGCTGGAAGCCGCAGGCTAGCTATTGTGGTTATCCTGATTCCCAGGTTTCTTCTGCAGTTGGCAACTAAGCAGCACTGCAAGTTTCCTAACAACTGGGATGAAGTTTTGTGTAAATCACCTTCTAGGCGTTAGACTTTTCCCAGCAAAAGAGGGGGGTGGGTGTTTGAAGGAGGGAGAGTTGCTCTCTTTGATGTGGGGATTAGTTCACATGTCAGCGTTATTCCCTTTTTTTAATATGCTGTGATTTATAGAAGGGCGGCTATGAGAGATAGCCAAGGGGACACCCACGTGGGACTGACAGACACCACCTCCCAGAAAATACCTACAGCTAAAGCATCTGGCATCAACAGAAAGACTGCAATTGCAAAAAAATGAAAGCATCGTAAAAAAGCCCTGTTTTGCCTAACAAATGCTTTTTAAAAATTAGGATGTGCTTTACTGCTTATTGAGCAGAAACTGGTTTTCCCAGCAGCAGAGGGGGAGTCCTTCTGTACATCCACAATAAAGAAATTATAAATTTTTTTTCCTTTAAAAAAAAGTTTGTTTTGTATTTTCCCCTTAGAGCACACATCACTAGTGAGAAAAAGTGTGGCTTCAGAAATGATTATGCTCACTTGAAACATATTTAGCAAAGTGACTGTCCCAGTCAGAGTTTCCACATTCTCCTGCATGAATATTTTGTCAGTGCTTTAGAAAAATTTCACTTCACTTTTTGGTCAAAAGTTATGTGGTTGTTCTGCAATCCAATCTTATGTCTATTAGTGTTGAAGGAAACTTTCCTGATGTTTTTCATGGGAACGGGATAAGGCTCTGACTTATTAGGCTAGAAGCCATATTCAGAGTAGCTTTGCTTAGCATATCTGAATTATTTAGGATTATTGCTTTGTGGAGTGGATGGCTGAGGGGCTGGCAAAGGACACAGTGATAGATACAGTAAGAGACATTAAACCAACTTTCATAGTCTGTGTTAGTATTTTTTCAAGTTTCTGTCTGTTTTGCCCCTTTTCAGTTCCCAGTCTTTTTATTTTTCCAGTTCTCTTTGAATGAAACTTGGAGACATTCTAGTAAACTTCTCTTTTTAATTAAAAACCACAGTTTAATTTCCAGACAGATCAGCTCTTTGAGCTGATTCCCTGTGTGGCTGCTCATGTTGAAAGCAGTGGGGGCAACAAGGCTGTGGCAGCCCAGACTTGAGAGTAAGCTGCTGTAAAACTCTAAATAAGCAGTTTTATCACGTTTTTACCCCAGAGGTAACATGGGGTCTTCCTCGGGTGTTTCTTCTAACTCCTCTCCCATCCAGATACCCAAAGTCCTGCATTCATGCTCGATGCTGCTTTACTTGTGCTTCTTCCAGCACAGCAGAGGCAGCTCAGCGATTGCCTGGGCACCTTACCTTAAGCGACAGACAAAAGCCAAACCACTTCTTTGCTGCTGTTCCCAATGGTCTCCCGCAATTCCCCCCGCTATTCTTTTAAGCATAAAGAGGTTATTGTGTCACCCCCCAGCAACCCATGACTACCACTGACAACCAAAGCGTGACGCACGATGGGACGCGCCCCACACAAGTAGGCTTTGTACCCGGGGCGGTGCAGTAAAGTGGCCACGTTCAAGTGTGGCCTCACAGTGTGACTTCTCCCACCCCAGCCGGGGCTGCTCCATGTGCTCTGACCCAAATGCTAATCGAACTACTTAAACCCTCAGTGAAAGCACAGACAAAAGCTCCTCTGGCATCTCCCCAAGTGAGCGGCGCCCCGGCCCAGGGCTCCTGCGAAGGTACGTTGTGGCAGCACGCTCGCACAGATGGCCTGGCTCTGCAGAGCAGGGTGGAGAGGGGTGCACGTTTGGCTCTCAGGTGCCTGTGCACGCACCACCTCAGCTTGCTGCTGCTCTTCTGTGGCACTGTGAAGTGACTGCAAACACAACCCTTCTCAGGATAACGTGCTGCGCGCACATGCACCCTTTCCCCCCAGACAGGTAACAGCAGAGTGATTCAGAGCGATGCTTCCTTTCACCCCAGCCCGATGCAGGGTTGGGGATGGTGTGTGGAGAGAGAAGGGTGACTTGGTGGACTTCACATAGCCTGGGAAACATGCTGCATATGCTTCTGGCAAAGAAAGGTATTTAAGAGACATGGCACATGCTGCACTACTTATTCTTCACAGATGGCCCACTGGGGCCAAAAATCAAAACCATTCCCTGCTTATTTGTTCAAATTGTCAAAATATTTGACTGAATGAATGCCAAGCAGTGTCTTGAAGACACTACTTCGTAGAAGGAAAGACAATTTGGAGATTGCTGTGTCGCCCCATTTCACTACACTTTGCAGAAATGGAAAATCCTCCTTGCTGGTCTCCTGGCTGTCATGTGGCAGGGTGGGCAATGCCAGCTGATCAGAGGCACAGACATCACTGGCTTATACTTTTTTCTACACACGTTACCATTTGGGTTCTCAGACCTAGCTCCATTCTCACTGGTAACTTGAATCTTTCCCGAAGGGTTAAACACATTTTTCCTTTAAATAAGGAGACAGCACTGGCTGATTAAACCCCAGTATTTATGCATGTATTTTGCTAAAGCTTTTGAGAGTGAGAAAAGTAATTCCTATATTATTCAGGCATGCTCACATCTGGGAGAAGCAGGATTTCTCAACTCCTGTTTGGATTGATTTGGGAATATATAATTTAAGCAAAGTTTGTTAAACACCATATATACTAAAGAGTTAGACAAACCATTTTTCAGTACTTATGTTTGAGTGTAACTGAGACAAGAACTCAGATTTTATGATTTTGATGGCTTACAGTTAAGAATTAAACAATGTAATATAATGTAAAGCAATAATCAAACAGCAAGTCAGTCAAGCAGAACAGGCTTACACTTTTGAATACATGAGAAAAGCACAGAATTTGAAAAACACTGTGAATTTGGGGGCTTTTTTTGTTTGTTTTTGAAAGTTATGTTGGTAATGATAGAGCTTAAATCAGAACAATATAAACAGACTGCAACTTAAAACTCTGCTTGGTCTCTTCACTTAAACCCACAAAAATGTTAGTATAGGCTGGAGTTCATAACCAGCTGGACCTCTCCCCTTCCAAAAAAACCCAACCAAAACTGAAATCAAATGCTCAGTTTGATTATCCTACTGTTTGGCTCAACGTTGCAACTGGCTCGTCTTTCTGTGGGCTGTATGAAACACAGAGGAACACTGGGCCCTGACCACCAGATGCAACTCCCATGCTTCCCAAAGATGAGCTGCAACTCATGAATCATACACCATCATGTGTGAAATCCTACATGAAAACATCAGGTGGAGAACAAGAGCTCTTCCTGCAGGAGGCATCTGCACTCCTTCATGTAACAGTGATAGCAGGAAATGACTGTAACTGCCAATATATCAGAAACAGCCCTTGAATATTTCTGCTTTTCATCCACATTTAATAAAAGATCACTTCCATTTGAGATTCTCCAAAAGCATGTGTTTTCTCTGATGTGTCATACGTAGGGGGGACGCAACAGAAAATGCGTTCTCACTTTGACAATTTGTGTGATGAACTAAATACCCGCATCATCTAGAATTCAGTAATGGAAGGCTTTAGGGAAAGGACTGTATTTTCTTTTTGACTCCCTAGTAACAGACATATTGTCAATATCCAGTGAAGGTTAAAATTATACTGGCCCATAGCTGTGTTCCTTGTATACAGGTTTAGAGAAGTGATTTCCATATCCTGCTGAAGCAATTAAGCAGTAGTGTGGCGGTTGGGCCAGGGAAAGTGAGGCAACCGCAGTGTGCCTTTGGTTGGAAAGCAGAAGTTCTTTTTTGCTTCAGGTCTAAATGGCAGCCTTGTCAGACATTCACCTGGCTCCACTGCTTGTATTTACAGCTCAGGAGAGAGCTCAAAAACTCTGGAAATGCTGCAGCTAAATAGCCACCTTCTTAGCATCCTGCTCAATGCAAAGCTTCCCTGGCACCTGATTAGCAAAACACTGCAGGGGATTCACAGGAACAGGGGCTGGGGTCAGGAGAAAGCATTAAACCTTTGCGTGTAACTTTTCATGTGACCAAGCTGGCGATCCAGTGACTGTGGGCTCCATTGGCAGGCAGTGGCTTGTGGAGACCTGGGAATTATTATATGGGATTGGGAGAGAATGCCAGCAATGCACATAGAGCTCAGGGGGGAGGATGAAAGGCAAACACCACTCAGTGAGTGAATTCACAAATATGCATGCAATTTCTGAATGACTTCTTTCCCTTTGCTGAACCTGCACACCAGTTCCTACAGCCAGTGAAAGCCGCATGTCCCGCAGTCGAGAAGGTCTGTGCCAAACCCCTGGGCTCTGCCAGCCCATGCACTGCACCCCAGCACCTGCTGCCACATGGGTGCAGGCCACCTATGCTGCCAGCAGCAAGAAGAGCACGGTGTCAGCATGCCATGACCGAAGGTCCCTGCCAAGACACCAGCGAGCCCCCTAAACACAGTCGCCCTTGGTAGGAAAGCGGGGTGCGGCTCTTCTGAACGTGGCAGCTCCCACTGGTGGTGGCAATCCTGTGGGGCCATGGTGCAACCCATGGCTGAGTGCAAGGGGGGAAAAATTCAGGGTTGCTGCTTCAGCAGTCTGAACCAAGCAGTGCCAGAAAAGCCCATGGCTGGGGGCAGAGCTCAGGCAGTGCCACCTCCATGATCACCATGCTGGTTAGGGGCCCACCTGTCTCGTGGCCGCCTTCACAGGTGGCTGCAGTCTGATGGGGTGTGCAGGCATGGGCTGTGAAAGCACACTTAGAAACAGTAACTTACTGCTTCCCCACAGTGTGTAATTTTGGAAAGATGAGAGTAGGGCCATCTAGAAATGGTGTTTCTGCAGCTCCTCACTTGGCATAGACGAACAAGCTTTTATCATCCTTTGGGGCTATGATTGAAAACAAAAAATGCTTTCATTTCAGTTTGGCAGCAGCTCTGGTTGTGTGTGCTCTGGCTGCTTCCTTAATTACAGCGGTTGTTGACAACTTCTGATAGAGACCCTCTCTTTGAGCAGTCCCCCCACTCCCCCACTATTTTTACAGTCTGAATACATAACAAACCAGGACAACGTTCTGTAAAAATAAGCTCACTGTAACTCAGTGATTCCCATGCCACAGTTATGCTGTGTTCCTATCTTCTATTCTCTCAGTTTGTGCTGCTGCTGTTTATTTCCTCTTTCTGGCTATAAGACATTTTATTTATTAGTGTTGGATTTCCTGTTGCCTGCAGCTGCCTGCTCTTTACTCTCCCCAGTTCACTTTGCCAGTCTATAGGTTTGTTGTCCCACTGACTGAGGTGCTCTCGTGAAGTTTGGTTGGTGGTTGTATTAAACAACACTTGACAAAGAGGGGGCTTGCATAGCAGCCTAGGCATACAAACCACCTCCCCCCCGCCAAATAAACCAAAGGCTGACATGGGAAGCCCCCAGAGGCATAGGAGGGGTCCTTTTTTTATGACTTACTGATGCAGAGATTATGCTTTTTCAGAAGGCAGGAACATTCCTTGTTTTGCTTGCACACACTGCACCACACAAAGGAAGTCAGCACTTTGACTGCACACATCTGCAGGTCTGACTGATGAGGGGTTAGAGATTTGCAATTATTTATATTTTAGACTGTGGGCTACATCATGGTAGAAACATCATGGAGGCTTTACATGAGTGAGGTTCAAATTACTTCCCTGACCTTTTGTGGACATTCAACATCCTCGTAGTAAACACAGAAATTGCTTATACAGAAAGTGAGATCATGAAGTGGAAAAAAATGATTTGCTGCTTTGAATGTGATTTCCCTGCTGGAAGGAAGGAGGTGGCAAAAGCTCGTAATGGTCTGTGTGTTACCAGCAAGGCCACTTGGAAAAGTTCACTCATCTACACTGGGGGGGAAGTGCTTCATCTAAATTCTCTGTTGTCTGATAGCTATCTGATACTATTTCAAGTGGCAGAGAATAAGGTTGAAGTATTACCTAATGGTAATATTCTCTCCCTTGTGTTTTATGTGTGAGAGGATGCCCGAATTTTATCATCTTCTCTTTCTGTTTGGAAGGGATTTGGGGCCTGAAAACTGAGTATTGAATTAGGGGTGAAGTGAACCCCCAAGGCATGGAGGCGTGTTTTACAGCGATGCAGCTGAAGTCCTGTCAGGATGTGATCCTTTCAGCTGTTGTTCACGGTGGGCAGTTGCTGGCAGAAAAGCACTGCAGGTGCAGCACCATTTAGACACTTCTTCCTTTGTGTCAGATGTTTGAGAGCTGCCCATGAACATTAAAAAGGGAACTGGTCCTCTGAAATCTTCCAGGTAAAATGGAAACGGGAGATCCTGAGCATTTGAATTATGAAAGATCCCAGTGTGTTACCTGCAAGCCAGTGTTTTAACCCCAGTGTCCTGGCCAAATTCCAGCTCTGCTAATTACATCCTGCCTATGTGAAAATTCCCCTGCGTTTGTACACTGCTTTCTTCCTTGCTTGTTTTCAGCAGCTGTGTGGAGTTGCCAGGTGCGGTGAAGTGCTTGCCATGTTCCACCTCAGGCCTGGCTGCCTTTCAGCAGGGAATGAAATGAGCACTGTGCACAGCATTTGCAGTGAGTCTGGATCCTCTGCAGGGAAGGGTGCTACGAAAGCAGCATACCCAAGGACCTTGTCACAGAAGGTAACAGCGTGAACAGGCCAAAGGTTCTAGTGCTGGGGTACGCCGTAAGGTCATAGGAGAGACAGGAGGACTGATACCATTTTCCTCCCAGTATCTCTCACCTAAACGGCTGGAACAGCTGGTACATGCTGATCTGATTTTGGGAGCTGACTGACTTCAGGTTTGCTTGCAAGGTGGGAGAAGTTCTCAGTCCTGCTTACACTGGTCACTGTTAATATCCATCCAGCCTTTCCATGTCTGGTTATCCATCAGTGTGAACAAGGGAAGCTAAGGGAAAAAGAATTCAAAAACTTTAAATCTATAGATTTGTTTCCTTCTCTTCCACTTCATGACTTATGTGCACATTGCTTTTTGCTTGGCCCTGTTGGGAACAACTCTCTTCAACTGACCATTAATCCCCCTGGTAAAAACCTCACTCATATCACTGGAGAGAAACTGGCTGACAGATTATTATCCCTCTTTCCTGAAGAGGTGAAAGAGATGGCTGCAGCAGTAGTTACAGGATTTTGACAATAAGAAGCAGTAAGAAATGCAGGTCACATGTAGAAGGATAATTAAATTACATATATTCAATACAGGAGTGACTTATTGGCTCATCTGTCCAATTTTCTTGTCAGCCAAGTTCTCTCTTTGATTATGGCATTTTTATCACAGTCCTGCCTGAATATTATATGGAAGTACATACAAAAATGTCTGAGGTTGCTCCCAGTAGAATAGCAACTCCACTGGCAGCAGTGGAGGCAGAATATGCCCAAGGCAGACAGAGCAGTGACTTGATTATTTTTTTCCCAACCTCACGTCCCTCTTTGATTTTTTCAACATCTTAATTCCATGGGACAGCAGCTGTGAGCAAGGGGGTTTTCCCAAGGTTGTCTCAAGGTATGATGCCAGAATGTTTTCACTGCATCTTAGAAAGGGAAATACAGAAAGCCTTGGAAAGGGAGGGAATGTGTGTTGTCTGTGGTGTAAGATAGAAAGCAGGGACTCAAAGACCCAAGTCCTCCTACCACACTGCCCATGTGACTTCAGCAAGGCACAACTATTTTAGTCTCATTAGCCCTGTCTTTAAACTGTACTTGCTTCATGAGGATGAGAAGAAGGGGATTAAGCTTTAATTCATTAATGTTTGTAAAACTTTTTAGAACTTGATGGAAATTTCCCAGGTAGTGCAGAGAGCATTGAAAAGCTCCCTCTCCAACTGCAAATGGTCCTGCAATATGAGAGGATTGGTGAAAACAGTGCTTGCATTCTGGTGTTTATAATAATGAAACCCTCCAGCTTCCCCTCTCCACCTTTCCATGTTTTTTAAAATAGGGAGAGACAGCAATGAGAAATTTTAGTCTAAACAGAGTGCAGTTGCTCCCTGGAGACTTGAATGCATCTCAGTGGAATTTTCCCTGTTTTCAGTCTTTTGTGCTTCTGAAAGATCCTGGAACCAGGCATGTGACTGTATGAGCAAAAAACACTTCTCTGTCTGAGTGCTCTACCAAATATTTACAAGATACTCAGATAAAATGGCTACAAGCAAGTTCAGCAGGGTTTGAGTGGCCAGTAGTGCAGCACTGTCAGGAAGAAAATATAAATCTTAGTTAAAACAAAATTAAAATTACATCTTACAAGGGTTCTTCAAAGCACAAAACTGGTAACACTGAAGCTGGAAAATTGCTCTTCCCGAGGGTGAAATGTATTAGCTTTTAAAAGTAGCTTATCAAAATGAAGTATCTTCCTTGTGATGGAAACTTCCTTGTTAAAGGCGAGCCCAAAGTTGCGTGAGCAGGTGTGTAAGCAGATGGCTGCAGAGATGCCCTCTCTATGCCATCCTGTCTGGTGGCTGGGAGTGATGGGACAGCAGCTCCCACTTCACTTGTGCTGCCACGGTTAGGGGTGTGCAGTACTTTTTAATAGGGACCATGTGCTCCCAGGAACTCTCATCACTCACAGACTGCCCACAAACAGCAGATGGCAACCTGCTTGCCTCTCTGCCCGAGATGGCCTCCCTGCAGCTGATCTGCTTGCTGGGTTACCTACAGCCACTTTGGCAGTACTCCAGACCTCTCATATTTCTGTACAGGTTACTCTGCTCAGGGAGGCTTTCCCTGTGACGGCAGAGGACAGAACCAGCCTCTCAGGCCAATGGCGACAGTGCGTTGGCAGCTGGCACTAACTGAACCCACGGCCTTCCCATAGGCTTGAGAGCTGGGAACAACCAAATCCTGATCACAGCACAGCCAGCGATGCCTTGAGCGGCCTTGAGCAAATCATACATTCTCTAAGTCTGTAAGGTGAGTAAATAGTTCTGTGGTTGGCAGTCATGTTGTGAATACTTTAAAAGTGCTTTGAAGACAGAGGAAGCTGAGCAGCTGTAATACACATTGATCTTCCCACTATTGGCTTGCTACCTGTTCTCCTTCCATCCTGAACAGGCAGAGTCCAGCTATTACCAACTCTTACATCATCTCTGATGACTTCTAAGTGAGTTACAGGAATAAGTGCTTATTGTACTATTGCTTCTTTATCAAGTCAATGAGCGGGTTTATCATTCTCTTAAAAAGTGAACCTTTCACTATGTTATGGCCTGTGGACACTCCTGTGCTTGGCTGTTGGTTCCTCCAAATTGATGAGATGGTGAGGTGAATTAGGAAGGCACACATTGCTGATGCTTCTTCAGTAGAATGTGTATTGTTCAGTCTTTTATTATTGTCATTTAAACTAACTGAGGCAAAATACAGGTTTTTCGTAAGTTCAGGGTTAAGTATGGCCCAACACATACAAAGAACAGCACTTGGTTTCAAAGTTAGTTTTCAAAGAGACAAAAGAAGAACACTCACTCTCTGCTTCACCAGATTTTTGAAAACCAATATTATCATCCATTCATTTCTTAGGGGGGTTTCATTTGTCCTTTCTATAGATTGGATGTATTGCTTGAAGTCTCAGCAGTAGTGCTAGGTAAAGCAGCACCATGTCAAGTATTTTTCAAGACAGAGTTCCTCACTCGTATGGGCTGCAGGGCAGGATTGGTTCCTTCACAAATTAAATTTGCTTGATCCTTTCCATCTGAAACACACAATAAAGACAGACACCTCAATCCCAGTATTTCAGAATAAGATTGCAAAGTTGCCATTTCCTCCAGTAAACAACCACCTGGAAACCCATTTAATACAAAAAACAAATCAAGGTAGTAAGTTCATGTTATGGTTTGAGCCTGGCCAGAGGCCAGAAACTCACCCAGGCTCACTCCACCCTCACAGCTGGACAAAGGAGAGGAGAAAAAAAAATTCAAAGCGTTCATGAGGTTTGTGATCAAGGATTCGAGAGGCTTCAACTTAAGAGATATAGGAGTAAATTTATTACACTAAAACTAACAGAAAAAAAATAATGAGAAGTAAAATGAGCTGTTGGAGAACACCTTCTTTCCCCCCACTCCCTCCTCCCACTTCTTCCTAGCCAAACGACGTGGACAGACAGAGAATGGGGGTTTGTTTTTTTTAGGTCAGGTCTTCATCTGTGGCTTCGTCCTGCTGCAGAACTGGAGTCATTTTCCCCTGCTGCATCTGTGGTGGGCCCCTCTGGGAGACAGTTCTCCGGCACTATTCCCTTCGGAAAGTCCATCTCACAAGCAGCCTTCTGCTAACTGCTGCAACATGAGTCCATCCCACGGGCAACAGCGGCCCTCAAACTGCTGTGGTGTGGGTCACTCCTCCACAGGCTGCAGTCTCCTCTTCAAGCATCCCCCTGCTCCAGCGTCTGCAAGTGGGTCTCTGCACTCCTGTGGTCCTCCATGGGCTGCCGAGGGGGACATCTTGCCTCACCGTGGGCTTCACCACCAGCTGCAGAGGAATCTTGGCTCCGGCTCCTGCCGTACCTCCTCACACTCCTTTCGAACTGGCCTTGGTGTCTCCACGGTTGTTTTTCTGCTCACATCTTCTCACTCACCCCCTCTTCTCTGGCTGGAATTAAAACTGCGCCACCAGGATTGTTTTGAATTCCTTCTTAAATCTGTTATCACAGAGGCAGTACCACTTTTAATTGGCCTGTGGCATGTCCATCTTTGTAGCCAGATAGACATTGGCCCTGCAGGACATGATGGTGGGGCTTCTAGCAGCTTCTCACAGGAGCCACCCCTGTATGCCCCCCTGCTACCAAAAACCAGGTCTTGCAAAGCCATGACAGTTCACTATGAACTAATTTCACAGATTTCCTGAAAATGGATTGACTTGCATGTAATGATCCTTTCTTCTGCCTGTTCAGTTGTCCTTCTAGTTACCAGTGTCCAGACTCTCCTTCTCATTCTGGCTGGAAAATTTTTTTATGTGCTCTAGAGCCAAACCTTAGACTAGTCCAAGCCCCTCTACCATTCTTTGCCAGAGCTCTCCAAAGGCATATACTGGCTGAGGACCTTTGCATCACCCTAATTTTCCAATAAAACCGATTTTTGGTAGCCAGTGCCTATGAACAGAGAATGGGACGTGCCAGAAGACTGACTTCTCTACTACAGCTTATGTTCTACAGTTCAAATACATTTTCTAGAGTTAATCAGTGCACAGCTTATAGCAATATATTTTCCAACTAATAGCAAATTACCTTGGATTCAGAGCTAATATTATTGCTCCATTCCATATGTTTTATTAATACCTAGGCTGAGACCAGAGCCTGCTTCCCAACCAGTATAAGATGCTCCTCTTCTAATCTTAGTTCCATGTCAATGCTAGGCTATGAAGTGCTTTGGGATGAAGCTCTCTTTGCAAATAAAGGATATTATATTACTGTGATTAGACACTTTATGTAGAAAAGAGACTGTTGTTTGTGAGAGGAAATATGAAAAGCCAAAATGAAAGCCTTCTTAAGCAACCTGCAAACTGATGAACATGAGCTGAAGAAACATACACAGCTGCCAGGACCAAAATATCCAAGGTACTAATCATCAGTCAGATCACATCATGTGCTCATGTTTGCTGCTATTAACTGCATTGCAAGGCATGCCAGGCCTATTCAAATACATAGCTCCTTTCCCAAAAACCCAGCTGACCCACTGAGACAAGCTCCATCCTAGCACAGAGAGCCCTCAGGTGCCTGAAGGACTCTGCAGAACAGCCAGTTCATACCTGGGCTGATTCCTATTGTGCTGTACCAAAGCTTTGAAGAATGTCAATAAAGCTAAAAGGAGGAAAGTGAAAGGCAGGGTATTTCACAGCAACAGGCCATGATTAATATTAACAGAGGTGCTATTGTAGAATAAACACAAGACTTACTACACAGGTTGTCAAAGGAAGCTGCGTCTCAGTTTTCCTCCTCCTTTCTAGCCCTGTTTGTTAACTATATGAAAAGCAACTACACTTGAAAAGAGTTGCTCATATAGCAACTGGTATATGTCCTGGTATAACTATACTGACAATGATGATAACTGTAATTTCCCATATTCCTCAAGGGAAATATGCTACAATGACAAAAACACCTCTAAGATTGTTTCAAACAGCTTTATTACTTACTGCAAGGCATCTATAGCATTGTTTAAAGTTATATTCCTACCCAATTTTATTTAATGTTAATGTAAAGCTGGCTTGATAACCCAAAAAATGTATAGAAAATCGTTCCGTGAATTTGCTATGAGAGAAAAAGTGAAGTTGTCTATACTCTGACTAGCTTTGAGAGAGGGCTGGCAGGAAATGTGTCTGAGAACTTATTTCAATAAAAAGATAGGAATGAGTAAATGAGCAAATTCTTTCCAAAGAAACAGATCTTAACGAGCCTTTAAGAACTCTATATTCTCATCCTATTCAAACAAACCAATCAACCAATCCCCAAGTCCCACTCTCTAAGCAAGGAAACATAAAATACCACCTGTCTTCAAGAAGAATCCAGGCATTCTGTAGTCATGATGTATTTGGCTTACGAACATTGTCATTCTTAGTGTATCAAAGATAATAAAATATATTTTTGTGGTGTCATACTAGCCAACTACGTTTTTGAGCCTGAGATAACCCAGTGCATGTGCATTTTCAATATGCTGCCTCTTTTTCCTCACTTTTTTGTTTCTGTTAAACCATGGTGTTTAAAAAAAAAAAATCACAGGAAACTTGGAAGTCTGTTTAACACCACTGCTTTTTGAACAGCATCACTCAGGAATTCCAGGCCAAATGAATCTCAGATTTTGTAAAATGGCTGATCATAATTTTCAACTACAAGAATACCATAGCGTTTTTTCTAGTTCTCAGTAAGGTGCATTTTCCACCAAACAGGGTTTGTTATTGGAAGATATGTATGATAACACCCACCCACAATCACAAATTATAACACATACCATAGTTTTCTTTTTACACACTTTTTACATGCTTTTCTAGAATAACTGCTAGTTACTAATAGGTATTGAACAGTTCTCATTGATTTTGTGTGGAATAGTGTTACCCAGTTCTGTCCACACCTGAAGCAGGCCAATGCTACATAAAACTGCTTAGATTTCTATACAGGCTCCGATTCAATCTTTCATATCTTCTCTGAGTAATTCAACTGGTGGAACTGGCATGATTATGTGATTACAGGCAAACACATGTAACCCTTTCACAGGGCTAGAAGCCATTGCAAAATGATTTCTACTGTATGTATGCAAATCAGCTTCAGTTCGAGGTAGTCTGGGAGAAGTTTGAGGGGGATTTCCCTGCCTTATGTAATCATGGTTGCTTCTTAGCTTCCTCCATTCCCATAGCCAGGAGACATAGGCTTGACACTGCTGGTAGTTTCTCAAACTTAATTTGAAAGCAAAGATAATGTGCTCAGTGACCTACAGCAGTCCTGTAGCTTTTGGTAAATCCTCAGATGCTGGTGCAATGATATCTGGAATGAAGGAGGCTTGAAGGAGCAGTAGGGGAATAACTCAGATGTTACAGACTTCACTTGTTGGTATACTTTGAAAATGGTCAGCAGACAGGAAGATCTGTGTGCAATCCCTCAGATGTAACTGTGGCGTACCCAGAGCCCTGATTTCTCATTTCCCAATCCATACGAGTGATGTTCTATGTGATAGGTGCTGTCAGTTCAGTCTCCCGTCAGTGTGGGGCGGTTCCGAGGCCCCTGCAGACCGGACTGCAAGCACACAGATGTGGCTGCCTTCACCTTCCCATGCAGAGGTGAGGAACAACACTCATCTCACCACACGTTCAGGTGCATCCAGTCCCACTAAAGATATTCACTGAAATGACAGGCTGCACAGGCAGAAGCTTCAAGGCAGGTAGGAGAAACCCCCTGTCTGCGAGCAGCCCATGGACAGCTCTGTGCTGCTCAGGCCTCACTGCTTCTGATACCCAGGTAAGCCTGCTCAGGGCTCAGCTGGGTATGGCTCCCGACCCAGTTTATCATGCTGTACACTTCGTGGTGTTACTATTCCAAACTGGAAGGTTTATAATTCAGCAACTATCCAGATTCTGTGAAACACACTTACCAAAAACCACAGCTAAGGGAAATACAACAGGTGAAGTAAGCATGGTGGCACTGAGGAGGAAGGAAAGCTCCCTGCAGTGCACTGATAAGAGTGTGCTTGATATATACTGTGTTCAAGCTGCACAATCCACAACTGGGAAAACACAGGCTAGCTGGAGGAAATTCAGCTTGGAGGCCCTAGGGACTGAATTAGTCTGTTAAAATGCTTTGTAGGTTTTATTTATCACTACTTAATTAGGATGCTTGACCAACACACTGGAAAGATAGTAACTGTTAAATATTCAACAAGTTGACCTTTCAGTTACAATATTACAATTCTGAATAAAGTTCATGGAAAGTTTGTCCTTCCTAGGTACTCCAACAAAGCCAAAGGGAACTAGACTGGGCCAAAAAAAAAAAGAGTAAGAAAAAAGTAGGGCAGTACTGTGGAGTCCTGCTTAAAAATCCAAGTCTTGCCACAGGCTCATTGAATGATCTCGGGCAAGTTGTTTCCTGCCCCATGCCTCAGTTTTTCCCATCTGTAAAAAGAGTACAACAATGTTGACCTTCCTTGTAAATTGCTGAGATGAATGGCTAAAAAAGCAGTAATACATTATTAATTACTTATTATTATTTCTGAGGAAGAAAAAGCAAAGAGAAGTAGCCATCAATCTTTCAGGGGTTTCTTGATCCTCATAAAAAATAAAAAAGCACAACATAACGTGCATTTCATACAACAGAAACTTTTGGTGAGTCACCTTTAGAAGAAATAGTGGGTACACAATTAAAAGAAAGTTTAAAGTGAGCAGACACTCAGGAAAATGCTCCAGATGGTGAATTAAGTTAGGCTGCAGAGCAGGCTCCCACAGGAAGCGGTGAAACCCCCATTGTTTGAGACATTTGAAACTGAATTCTTCAGAGTGCTGGTATACACAATACAAGGAATCTTTCTGCACTGTCTCAAGGTAAAGTGGTACTGGGGTGACCTGAGAGAACTACACCTACCATTTCTCCAATTTTAAGAGGATTCTTGATGCTCTGACTATGGAGAGCTGTAGACTCTTTTTCATCAATACAGTACCTGAGGAACATCTGCTGCGGGGTAACTACACTGTGTTTTTGCAGAAGATGGAGTCATCAACCCTTAACAGATCCTTCACATTCCTACTTCTGATGTCTGAATTTTGTATGTCAAAGAGGGGGAAAAAGACCCCTCATTCTCTGAGAATTACAGTGTGTATCCTACTATTCCTTTCCTGTATAACATTCTAAAGTGAAACTGGGTGGTTTGATTTTTGCAAGCAGTGGTTTGCAGAAGAAATACCATGATTTTAATGGGAACCAAATGAGCGATCATTACGTAAATAGCATTATGAGACACAGAACAAATGTTGAAATGTTAAATGCTTGGGTCAAACTCATCAAAGTGGGAACTAGCAGTGGCGTGCTGGAATATTAGGGTTTCTCCACACTGGATACTACTGCAAACATTTCCCACTGACACTAATGCTGGTTCAGCTCCTCTGGAGGTAGCTCTAGAGGGCATCTGACTGCTTCTGTTGTTACTGGCTTAAAATCTTAAGACCTTTTCTGAAATCCAAATGCAGAGCTTTGGGCCAGTTTTATTGACAGAACTTGGTTAACTGGTTGAAACAGGTAGAGCAAGAAAACTTTTTAAAGGAGGCTAGAATTAGAGTTTTAATTCCTTCATTTCCTCTTGGTCTCATACCTGCTGGTACACAAAAACATGATGCAAATTTATTCAGCAGGCATATGAGCACTAGTGATCCCGTCTTTCTCTATTCACTTGGGCAGGACAGCCATGGAGTGCTCCCGAACCCCTCTCAGCTCCTTGGGCTGGAGAGCTGGTGCCAGGAGCAGCAGGATGTGCACCTCAGCACGCCTTGCCTGCTACCTCTGCAGAGGAGGGCTGACACTGCCTGCACACTGCCCCTGTTCCTGGCTAGAGACACAGCAATTTCCTCAGGAATGAATCACAAACAAAAAACCAAACAACAGCTATTTAAGAAGGTTTCGTCTCCCTCTGCAACTGTCCTGACCAGTATCATATTCCTGACAGTTTATTCTTCAAGAATTTAGTCATCTAAGGTTTCAGTGACTCATGTGGTGAACCTTCTGCCCATTTCCTGGAAAGAGTCTTGCGTGGCCCTCTACACCTCCTGCCATTTTCCTTGAGGGTCTCAGTTCTCACTTCATTTTCACGCAGTTCAGCTTTCCTTCAATTTTGGGGTGGAGAAGGAAGACAAAAATACCTGGAGCGCACCCATATTTGCAGTGTAACCAGAAAGCAGAGTGCTGAAAGAAACACTTGGAAAACAAAGATGGACACTGAACCAGAGAATCTCTTTTGGAAGTAGTTGCCTCTTGGGCTGAAATCTGGTTAGAAGAAAAGGAGCTGCTCTATAAAGTGCTGTGCGGTCCAATAGGGTAATGAATTTACCAGTGCTGTACTCTGTAAAATGAAAATGAGAAAGATTTGAGGGCTTTCTCAGATCATTGCTTGGATAGGTGTGACTCACACTGGGCAAATGCCACTGATGACAAGCACCCTGACACAAAATATTGAATGAATTGGGCTGGATGGGAACCAAAGTAACCATTTTACATACTTGGGCCAATCTGAAAGACACTTCTGTGCAGAAAAGAACTGCTTCCTTTTCCTGATGAAAGTTCAAAAGCTGCTCACAAACAGCTTGAAGGATACTTCAGCACTCTGATCTGAGTGGCCTTGTGCTATGCCTACAGGAGTGGCCTTGTGCTATGCCTACAGCAAAGAGCTGCCTGGACATCAGTGATGCCCAAACCATGCCTCCTAACCCATGCGGAAGTGCTACTGCTGCATGTTTATGTTACAGTTAAGATGGGGAGCGGGGGTTTAGCATTCTTGTTAAAATATTCGGAAATGTGTGAGAGTGTGAGCCTATCAGCTTCATTTCCAAAAAGTGAAACAGCTCAGCAGCAGTGCCCATGCTTGTTACAGATCTACTCCTTCTATGCCTAAGGCAGCAGAGTAAGCACCCTGACTTACACTAACTTGCAGTAGAGATAGTTAAGAAATTTGCAGATCTGTCTGATGCTGACAAGACCAACATGTCCAGTGTTCTTACAGGATGATTTCAGTGCTCAGTTATACCAGTATAACTGGCATGTATACTGGGGCGGGTGTGTGTGTGTATGTATATATATATATGTATTTTTTTATATATATGTATGTATATACACACACACACACACACACGTCAGTACATATACACTGACATGCATCAGAAACTTGTTCCCTTTAAAGGGATATGGTGCCAGGGCAAAGTTGGCCTGACATTCTTCTTATTTAAAAAAAGTAAGCTTCTACAAGCCCTGATTCCAACAGAAATGTTTCCATGGTTTATTTTAAGAAGAGAACATTCCCCTGCAGTGCTCACCGCAACCCAAACATTGCAGTACTGTGCAAGAGCATGAGAATCAGAGAGGAAACTTAAGAATCTATTTTCACTGCTTCAGAAGAGAAATAAAAAGAATAAACAAACAGAAAAAGCAGTGACAAATAAATTTTATTTTAGTGATGGCTGTAGTGTTATCTGTAGTATGGCTAAGAAGAGTAGACTTGAAGTATGCAGGCTTTTCTAGTGATTTCTACAAGACATGGGACTAAGTGTGTGATGGGGACTTGTGGGAGCCATTTACACTGTATGAAAGAGACCTATTTTTCTTTGGTTCATCCTTCCTGCTCCTTTTACCTTGCCTTTCACATCTCAGAAACTGAACAGCAGACTGGAAGAAATTGCCTCACTGTTTTCAAAGCTAGAAAACAATCTGAAGCTTGGGCCCACTATCCAGAGAACAAATTCCATATTGGTGGGAGAGCACTTAGATGCTTGAAAGTAATGGGAAGAGTCTTTCCTCTAAAAATTTGGAGACCTCTCTTCTACAGAAAAAGGCACCAGCCCTCACTGCTATTGTTTGTTTCTTTGCTCAAATTTAAAAAAAGCATCATGCATTAGAAGGAAAAAAGGGGCATATGTCAAGAGAAAGAACTAATGAGCAAGCAGTTTCCTGACACAGCTATTGACTGCCTGCACACACACATGCATGCAGACACGTATGCACACATGCATGCAGATGGACACACGCTGCCTCAGCCTGAAAGATCTGTGCACTGAAGAGAGAGAAAAAAAGTGAGTAAAGCCTGCCCAAAAGGACTGATCTTGTGGCAGATTAGTGACTTCACCAGAAAGTTTTTGGAAGTTGTAAACAGGAAATGGTTAAGTAAAAGCAGGTGGAGCACGCTGATTGCAGGAACAATGCAGGAAATTGCTGAGCGTCTGAATGGATGCAAAACCCCCTCTTCGGCTCAGGCCTTGGCAGTCACTGTACGCCCACTCTGCTTCTCCTGGTCCTCCCTCGCTACCTTTATCTCCCCAAGCTACAAAGTCTCGGAGTCTGCAAACACCTTTTGCTTGAGTAATCTGCTCTCCTTGAATTTTGGAACCAGTTCAGGAAAGTTGGGAGGTTCTGCTTGGAAGGCAAGAGGCAAGAGGGACTAACCTACTTCAACCAGAATGAGTCAGAGGCACTCAGCAGTACCCACTGACTGCCACAAGCTTCAGGTCTGAGGAGCCAGAACAGCTCTCTGACTACTGCCCCAAGTGCTGAATTCCCAAGTGTATTTAGCAGAACAGTCAATCAGAGAAACATTACTCCTGTGGCCCCTTCCATTCAAGGGGGCTCCCAAAGTGCTAAGCTGTAGGGATCAGTCTCCATCTCTACTGAAACACAGTCCCTTCTGGGACAGAGCACTGCAGCTGTTTAATAGCTCACAGCAACAGCACACAAGCAGATGGAAAAGAAAGTGAAATGTGCAAGAGACATTCTTTCCACTTTCCTTCTAACCTTTCCTCTCTCCTCCTTGTCCACAGCCATTTGTGCCAATTCCAGACAACTCCAGATGTGTGTCTTTCCCACCAGTATCTGCAGAGACTTGGCTCTAGAGATGGGGATCTGCTTGCCAGCATGCAGCCTCCTAGTGCTTTCAGACCCAAGGGTCAAGTTCCTGCCACACTCTCATCCCTGGCTGTGCTGCCAGACGTGCTGCAGGATGGAGGGCAGATACGCCGGTAAGGAACAATTCTGCTTTCTTCTAGGTGAGTACGGTGTTGATATAAAATTGTTTAACATAGACAAGACACTCTTGCCTTCAAACCATATTAAAAAGTGACATTAATGCTCTGAGGAAAGTTGAGAAAGAAGTACATAGATTAGTTTGAATCATTATGACCTTGTCTACATCTTAAGTATTGGATGGCAAACTCTTAGATATTTCTCTTCCTCTCCTAGATACAAATGAAGAAAAAAAAAATCTGTTTCTCCTTATATTCTGAGCAAGAAAGCACTAATGGCAAATGGGTTTCTATGGAGTTACGACTGCACAAACAAAAAGTTTTTTCTGGCAGAGAAATCTTGAAGGGAATCCTGCTCTTTTTTGACATTGTTATTTTGGCAAAACTTACCAATGTGTTATTGGGAGTTCAAACTTATACTGCCTTTTCTGTATCTTTTAAAACAGAGAGTTACTATATAAAAGCTAACATTTTAAAGCTCAAATTCTTAAATCCTAGTCTAGAGAGGGCCTTTGGGAGTAAGGTTCAAACTCACCCAGAGCAGTCTCCAATATCCCACACTTCTGCCCAGGCCATACCTTCCTGGTAATGTCTCAAGAGCAGTTATGAGAGTCCAGCACTGCTGCTCCCATGGGAGGAGAGAGGGGACACTGCCAGGGAGAGATTGGTGTGACACCTTCTGCAAATGCCACCACACGTGTCTAAGATGCCATAGGACATAAGTGCATAAAGAGAATGTGTGCTATTCAGCTTCAGGTGGATGGCAGGATAACTTCAGTTAGTTAAACCTTGGCACTGACTTTTAGGAAAAACCAGTCTCTGATTCACACAGATCTGAGAAACTGAGAGGAAATAATTGGAATGAGCTGAACAAAAGTAAAGAGGTGTCTCTTTCCTGCTCCTTTCACAGTTTTGGTTTCCCTGCACCCTTATCCACATTTTTTTTTGCACTTAAGTTGTTGAGAAAAACAGCAGGAATGAGGTTCCTCGTATAATTAGAGTTTGCTGAGAAAATTGCAGCCTGCAGCAGTGATTCCTGTAGTGCTAGAGAGAGATGTTGCTGAAGTCTAATCACAGTCTTCCCACTAACCAGGCCCTGAGTCTAATCTGTCATCAGCTGAGAGGCTGCTGGCTCCTGCCACGCATGTGAACCCAAGCTGCTGGTTCATTCCTCTCCCCATGTCCAGAGGCAGGCAGTGCCAGAAGGAGGATATGTTTCCATTCACTCCTTGCCCTCAGTTACAGTGATACTACAACTTCAATGCGCTGCTTATCTCTCCTCCATGCCTAGTATCAAAGCCTCGCTGGAAAGGGCTCAAGTGGTCGTTTTCAACTTACAATGCATAGTGACTGCAGTTCAAAAATACCATTTGAGATAAACTGAAGGAGCGGCTTAGTAAGAATGGCCCAAAGCTAATTTGTCCTTCCAAAATGTATAGTATCTTCTGCTTACTAAGAGGACAAGGCTGCACTCAGTGATGGATCACATAACCTCCCTATGTTAGTAACAAGACCCAAAAGTGTGTGAGTGCTGATGAGCACAAAAGAAGGAGGGAGAGAGGAAAGCAGAACTGGGTGTATTGAAAAAAGTCAAGGAAGAGCACACATGCAGGAGGAGATTGAACAAATCTCTCCTACATGTTATACACAGATGCCATTGCCACTAAATGTTTTGCATCTGACATTTGAAGAGCATTGGGCCACAAAGGGCATCAGGCCACATCTTTGAACTTCTTTGTTCTGGTGAAAGAATCTTGAAAAACTACAGACCTCACCAGTTCAGAAGTGCCCTGTACAGGTAAAAGTCACCATGGTACTGGATTAACATCTTTAGATTGGATTCTGGTCATGGAAGAAAACTGGCTGAAGAAGTCTATTTCAAAGGCAGGATACTGCAGTGTGAGTGAACCTGTGAGAATTGGGAAAGTCCTTGAGGTGGTGCTCACCTTAGAACATCTGTAGAGTTAACAACTGCCCTGAAGTAGCAAGGGAGATGCTAGGCTGGGGAGGCATAGTCTAAACAGCTGTGTTTTGCCTAAGTATCTCCTAAGCAAGGCATAAGGGAACAGAGTAGGTCATCATTTCTGGTCAGAAGCAAAAGCATATTAAATGAGCTGACCTTCTGAAGCAGCCAACTAAATTTCTTTGTGTTCAGCTTTTTCTGAATCTGCACATGGTAGCTGGGCACACACTATAATACTCACCAGATCTCTGCAGTAAAGGTGTGCAGGGAGCACCTCAGCCACTGACAGACTGAGGGAAACAGAAAGTGTAGCATAATGTGTTGGAGAGGGGGAAGGAGTGACTCATGCAGGAAGAAAAACAAAGCAAAGATGAACACAGAGCAAAAGAGAATTGGCAGACTGTTAGCTGTAAATCAGTTTTCTTGCACTCAGAAGGGTGGGTATTATGGTGAGAGAAGCTGTACTTCACAGTAATGGAAGTCCAAGGAAGTTTGATTAAGATTAAATGGCAGTCACAGGCCAACACAGAAAAGAGGCTTTAAGGCTAAAATCAAAGACAGGAAGTGACTAAATAGGTCAGAAACTGTGGGTAGTGAGCTGCATAGACTAAGCAGGACTTGGAGCAACTGAGTTAGCTCTGCTAATGACAAGTGATAACACTTAAAATGTCACCAAGTTTAACAAATCTGACTCTGAAATCACCTTCAAGGCCTTGATAGCAAATCAGAGACTGCTGGGTCCTAACTGTATCTACATCACAGCAGATACTGTATGAGTTTTAACAAGAGATCAGTTTTACAGTCACTTTTTGACCCTGCCAAGCTTCTTGTACATAGACTGTTGTTTTGTCTGAACAGGATTTCTTCTTAAGGAGCTGAGAAAAATGAACAGACTAATAGAAACCGTAAGACTAAGAAGAGCTGATACTGCAGGTTGAAAAGAAAAATGCAATGGAGGAACTTCTTTCCATTCCTCAATTCAATAAGTCTTTATTTGAGAGCTTTGTTCACATCCAGGGCAGCCGGAAGAGAACAGTCACCTTGTATTTTTGCACCTGATGAGAAAACTCCAGATTGTATGTGTGCACTGGGACAGTTCAATGTGTGTCTATTCCGACTTCAAAGAGGCTTTCAGTGCTCTTTGAGATGTAGGGTGTGAGGAAGGGTGAGAACTGCTAAAGCTAGCCCCATCCTCATTAAATCTTTGCCCTCACTGGAGCAAGCATGCAAGTGGAGAGAATAGATGATATGCATGAGCAACTGAGCATCTGTGATCTCACGACCTTTGACTGTTGTATTATGGGAAATGTATTCTCTGGTTGCTATGCTTTTCTAATTCATTTGTATTTTCCTTCAGTGATTCCCTTGTATTTTCTTTGGTGCTCCTGCGTAGCGGTTTCAAGGAACCACAGATATCTCCAAGTTAAGCACGCATACAATAGCTTTAATTAAATGTTTGTGAGTATCCCACAGTAAAGCACGGGAAAGGGAAAGCAAACAGTTTTGTACTCACTTGTACCTATCCCTTCTGAGCCCTGGCTTGGGTGGAGGCATCTGCACCATTGCCACTTAAGTCTATTTCTAGGCTATTGTGAAATGAAGGCATCAGGTCCTGCTGCTCTGCATGGAAGCACTTCAGGCATTTCACTTCCATTTCAAAGCTATAGATCACCTGTGAAAGGTACAATGCTAAAATCTTTTAGACTAGGCTAGAAGAAATAAAAAATAAACTAGGGAAGACATTTCTTTACTCCATTTACAAAAATTGAAGACTAAGATTAAAAATATCCTTAACCATTCTTAAAATACACTAAGATGCTATAGGAAGAGTAGCATAAAAGCAAAGGTTTTGGTCTTCTTCAGTATTCTGAAATTAATCTTTTCTCTTTTCTGTGACATTGGCACAATCTCATTCTTTGTGCCACATTCAGAAATGAGTTAGATATTTTTTATTATTATCATTATTAATATTATTATTACTATTTTAGATGCAAATTGTTGCTTTTTTTACAAGTAGTTAAACTCTATTTTATTAGGAGAAAGTGGCAAAGAAATTTGTTTCCATTTCAGGCATCTAAAATACATATACATGAAGGAAATGAAATTTAGAAGGGAAACTTTCATCCTGAGAAGATGGAGGAATAAGAGACAGGATGCAAAGGTTATTGGTTAGTTCTTCAAATCAAATACAACACAATTTTACAGCACATAAAGTAGTGAGTCTGTTTAGAGGAAGAATCTTTCTTTCTCTTGCATGAAATTGAATAGTTAGCAGTATCTGCAAGGATAACTAAGAGGCCAATGATTATAGCTAATACTTAGTACTAGTATAAAGTACTTGTCTTGAGTTTTTCAATGACTGACGTCACTATTATTTCAGAGTTGGTACAAACTAATTTAAAACCACTCTGGCATAGCTGTACATATTTTATTGCAAATCCATCCGTTACTTCTTATTAACTCCCAGAGACAACATACATCAGAATAATCGTAAGACTAGAAAGAAGAAATGAAGTCCAGTTTGATGGAGAATAAAGAACCCATGCTTCTAACATTGACCTTGGCTATTTCCCCACACTGAGACCAGAGCATTGACAGTTTTTGCAGTCTGACATGCTGGATTTGAGCAGAAGTTGAGTAGAGAAGGGGCTGGTATAGGTTTGCTGGAGCTGGAGCAGCAGCGACTTTTTAAGAGGAACGGAAAGCATGGGTTGTTTCTCTCACGTAGCAAGGCACAAACAACAACAGAGTTATCTGAGAAGATTGAGAACTGCTGACATTAGAAACAGGAACTGGCATCTGCAAAGAAGAGTAGGAGTGGGATGAAAAGCAATCTTACAAAGTGAAGGAGGAAATGAGAAGGCCAGGGAAGATCTAAAATTGGGAGCAGCTAACAAATGCTGACAAAGACTTCTTTCCTCACAGGCCTGAACCTAAGCACATTTAGGCCAACTTAAAGATTCCTACTAGAATTTTTGAGATACTCTTAGTGAAGATTTCTACTCTTTGCCCCTCTGTTAAGCTGTGGTCTGTGTTTCCACTGCATCTTCAGAAAATGCTTCTGAAAAATACACCTAGTTTTAATGATGGCTGAGAGTAAAGGTTTATTCTGAGAGTTGCATGAAGAAAGATCTACACTTCACCCTCCTTCATCTCTGCCATGTCTGCCTAATGCCTGTATTCCAGCCTGTCAGTTTGGATGGCCCAGTGACGATAGCAAGGATGCAGGGCAGTGGTGCACAGGAGGCACACAGCTGGCCTTTTTTTAGTTTCCTACTCTGATAATGGAGGGTTTTGACTTTTGTTGTTTGTTTTTCTGAATTATTTAGTTAAGCTGCCCTGAGCCCTCGTCCATGTAAAATGAGAGCTGGCAGGTGCTCAAGTTTATAAGCGCCACAGCTCCATCAGCTTAATTTTTATTCATTGCCTTAGACTTTTCTGTATGTCATTTATATTTTTTGCTTAATACTGTTTATGTCTCACCTGTCAGTCTTCTACATGAAATGACAGTCAGAATGAACTACCTTCACTGTTGCTTCTCTCTTTCCTACTATACTGCAGCTGTGAAACTCTTGCTTCAAAGCCCAAGTCACTCCTTTGTTTTCCATCCTATCAGGTACTGCATGGACTATTTCCGTCCTTCTCCTCTAGTAGTGACAACTGATGTACATTACCAAGGCTAAGGCCAGGAAAATCGATGCCTGATTTTCTCCCAGGGCTGAGTTTTTATGGACAGTAATTAGTTAGTGTTTTCACCACACAGGTCACAAAAATACCCAGCTGTCTCTAACACTAATTAAGACCCATAGGGATGCTGATGCAGTAATCTTAGGCCTTGGGCAGCCTTAAGTACATTTAGTCTTCTCTGGTTCTTCATGTTCCACTTCTCCTTAGAAAGTCATAACTATGTTTAGGCTCCAAATAAATGAAGAACTTGAAGTTAAAGATCAAAGTTCGGTGCAATCCCTCTGCTCTGTGATCTAAACAGTGCAGTTTACTGACAAATGCTCCCCCAAATTTTCTTCTTTTGTGGGATGAGGGAATTGAAAGAGAAGAAAATAGTGGTTAGTGATTTCTTTACAACTTCTTTTTATTCGCTTGTTCTAAAGCAGTTTGGTTCCCCCTAACATTAAAAAAAAATCCTACCCCTGACATAAAGGTAGTTGCAAAAGTAACAGAGCTATCTGTACACTGTGAATGTAGTGCTCACGCTGCTTGTCACCCCATCGAGACCCCAAACAGACTGGGAAACAAGAAGACAGGTTGAAAAATGAATATAAATACTCTGCATGGAGCTGGGAAGACTGCAAAGTCATGATGGCGGAAAGGAGAATGTCAAAAATTAATCCCAGGTGTAATACCTCAGAGGCCAGATGTATGTTGTGAGAGGTGTTTTTCAGCTAATATTTATGTTTTGTTTTCACTCTGCGAACATTAAGGTAGGCCCTAGCCAATGAATGCTGAATTCTCTGTAGATGTCTTGCACTACCTGTTGCTGTCTTTCCTAGTTCCTTATTCAATAGCACATTTTTTCCCCTTGTTTTTAAATGCTTGCTGGAGTCTTAAGACATTTTAAACCTAACAATAAAACACCTGCATTTTATTAAGAGTTGAGACCTAAGTTCCACCTCTCTCAATATTACCGAGGTGTTGCCATTAGTCAGGTTAACCCTTTCATAGTCAGTTTTGCTGTCAAAGTGAAGTTACATGTCTGCTACATATAGCCAAATTCCACAGTCCTATACTGTATTTGGAAGAAAAGAAAACCATCTCTGAGACAGATGCAGAGACCTCCATCCCATGCTGACTGGCAAAGGGTGGAGAACCCCTAAAGCACAGCTGCAGAGGCTACATCCCTGGTAGAAGCACAACAGCCCTGCAATAACATCTGCTGGCAACGTAAAACTTAAAACTAAAATGCTCTTACCAGACGCTTCTGTTTCAAGATATTTTTGAGTTGTATCAGAGAAACTGCATTCAACTAAATGGGAAAATGTATTATTCTCCCTGTTCCTTCCCTTTTCTCATTCCTTCATCTTAAATGAGAAACAGAGCAGCACTATATAGTGATTTTTGTGCCTGCATGTCCAAGAATGTTATTATTTCTATATTAAATTAGATAAATGACAGTATGTGAAGTAATTGCCCAAATGCATGCAGAGTTTAGTAGAAGGGCCAATAAATTCAACTGTCAATGTTACCCAACTGCCTTGTTACCCAATTAATTTAACTTTCTGATAAGCAATTATTTGCCAAGTCCACTTCACACACAACACAGAAGCACTGCACTGCAAAGAGCAACAACTGCTGGCTATTTTACCAAATATGATCAGTTCACTGAAGACAGGAGAGAGAGCAACTTATTGCAACCAGACAGGGACTGAGGATCTGTACACCATGAGTTCTGATTCCCTTTCTGTAGCTATGTGTTTATGGGCATATAACTTTAGTTTTTTATGACTCAGATTCCCATCTATGCAAGAGAGAGAGTAATTCTTCACAGCTAGCAGGTGAATCAAGAGGTCATAGACTTCTTAGATGATTCTAAGTCAGTCTTTCATCTTAGGAATTTAGTGGCACACCTATACAGGGATAATTGTACTAATATGCATCAGACCTGCATGGAGATAACAGGTACATCACAGGTTCACAGGTTTGGAGATACTCAAATACCATGGCTACAGAGACATACAAATTCCTAGGACAACCAGGTAGGTAAATAGAAAAATATTAGTTGCTACCCTGTATAATTACCAGCATAATTAATTCAACAGGTGGTTATTACTTACACAGTCTGATGTATTAGATACTGTTGTGATTTATACTAATGTATCTCTACAACACTGGTATAGGAAATATTATCACATACCTTGGCACTCATAAAAGGAAAGGTACAAAGTTTATGCTGATGTTGTAAAGAAATAATTTCCATTCATTCATCCATACCAGCATATGATTTCAAATCTGTGTAGGTATCAGTAATCATTGGAAGTGGCCTTTATCATCATGGCAGAGATAGTTTTAGGACATAAACCTTTGCTATTGAATAGAATGTCATATGATGTGGGGATCCAGTAGACTGGCACATGTAGCAGTGAAAGCCCTCTGGTGTGAGAGCAGCAGAGAGCTCCTCTGACCACAAACCAGGGAGTGTACACTTGTGCACCCATTGAGGAGCACACCTTGCCTCACCTGCTCCTTGGAAAGACAAAGCCTGTGCATAATTTATAAAGGTAATCTAGACTGGAGTTTTTCACATTTGAGTCATGACTCAGAAGATTCTTACTTTTCCATTCAGTGTTGTAAATATGCATAAACAATCATTCTGAATTGCTTTTAAAAACATATGTAAACACCCTTTCAAAGTCTCTCTTAAGACAAATTGGTGTAAATCTCACATTTGTTTGAATTTACACCCTTTAACTAGAATTAGGAAGCTGTGATTTATATTGCTGTGTAAATCACATCTGCTCATAAGCTGTGGTTTGAAAACATTGCACATCTGTGGTATCAAATGTGTGCAAATTAGAGAATTATATGACATTACCAGTCACTTACATGCAAATGTAAGCAATGTAGGCTTCATTTTTTGTGTAGTATTTGAAGTCATGTTATTATGCAGCATAAACTACAATCATCTACTCTCTACTTAGACAGCAATCCAAACAGAGATTTGCAATCCCTTTGCAATCATTTTCACACAGTCATATACTCAGGTACCCTGTCAGGAATGTAAGTTACAAACTGTTATGTGTCCTGAAGCATGCTTATGGCCTTTCTTTATAGGTGGCCTGGTCACCATACTCATTACCTTTGAGCAAATTAAGTGCAGGGTTTCACATTTTGGAGTTGTGCTTGTTGATAAAAGAGGTATTTTCTTTGCAGCAATCTGGGAAAACAGGGGTTTTTCAGCTTTACTTTTGTCAGGTATCTGCGACTTCTTTTTGAAGTTAGTAGCAGATCGACCAGAGCCAGCACATTCTAATCCAGCATCCAGGATCTAGAAGCAGGGATCAGGAGCTGGTATAATCAATTAGTCAATCTCTTTCAACTCTATGAAGGGGGTTGTTCTCTGTTGTATTTTTCTTCTTCTGAGTGTCTCAAAAGAGAGCGTCAGCAAGATTTTCCTCCTTCTATTTCATAGACTTGCTCCTATTTTCATGTCTATTTACATAAGTGCTTTTAAAATCTAGTAATACGAATGTTCTGCTTTAAGTTATAAGTTTATTTCTTTTCAGTCTTGATTGTATTTTCCTTTAGACAAATAGTTCTACAAAACTTTCATCAGAGAACCTAACATTACTTATAAGCACCATTAATGAAGCCTGACAAAACAATTAAGCAAAAGCTATTATCATCTTTACTTTCCATAATAAATTACAGATAAACGAATACATGACTCAGTCAAGGTCGTACCGTGAATTAGTGATAGCAGCTGGAAATTTAGCCCAGGAACTTTGACAGCCCAGGACTGTCTCAGACCCACTGTGCCCTACCAACATTGCTCTCATATGAATGAAGTGTTTTTAGGCTATGAAAATTAAGGAAAAGGAAAAACAATGTAAATCAGTGTCTGATTCTACATTGTTTTCCCCTCTGAAACTGAAAGACTTTGTCTTGTTTTAATTTTGTCTTGCAGTAGATATTGGCAGACTGAAAGTTGAAATAAAATAGGAAAAAATAACAAGCATATTTTGAGTGATTACTCAACTGGGGTCCTTTGTGACAGGAAATGCAGCTGCGTGACTAATGGGCCTGACTTTCTCTTGGCTTCCTTCCCCCTTCAAAGATCTTGTTTATTGCCCCAGCCAATTTTTTTTTTTTAAATTGCTAGAAGCTAGAATTTTCCAGGAAAAAAAAAAATCTTTGCAAGAGGCAAAGGCAGTAAATCTTACAAAGATCAAGGGCTGCAGAGCTCTCCCTCATCTACTCCTTTTAGCCTTCCAGGCTCTTGAGTCACGTCATATCTTCCCCCGCTCTGCTCCGAACATGTGTCTAGCAGATCCTTCTGCTTTGGTGAGGGGAGGGAGTGTGCGAATCACATTTACAGCATTTAACCCTGGAATTCATAAAGGAAGGACTAATTCCATTAAGGAAACCAGGGGCCTCCTTAGCCTTTTGCATTTTGTCTTTTTTGTTATTTTTCCTTGCTCTCTCCTTAACAGCAGTTGTGTGCCCATACTCCATAATGACATGGCTGTTAAGTGTGAGCTATTGAGATTTGACACAGCATAGTCCCATTAGTAAGGGGCCATGGAGTTTTAAATGTTGTTTGCGATTGGCCTGCATTTGCTTTGTAAGTCTGCTTTGTTGAGCTTCCTAGGTAACCGTAGATAGGCCAGGACCTGAGCATCCCCTGAACTGGAAGGGAAGATGAACCGTGCATCCGAGCTTCGTGGTGGGCCCTTAGCCCTGTAATTCAGTGCAAAGAACCCGGAGTTCCCTCTCAGTGTGGGATGGTATTGGGCATATGGTTGGAGAGAGTATCTATGGGAGCAGGGTCCTGTCACCCTTTGGAGAAGCATACCCTGAAGCACAGTGGTACTGAGCCCTGTGGAGGGGCACAGTGGGCTAACTGAGGTGTCTGAGGTGTAAAGTGCTGCCGTAGTCTTGGTAAAGCAAACATGGCATTTGCTGGCCCAAGGCGCTGGCGCAGGAACCTGTGTGCTGCCAGCAGCAATGCCAGCAGCAGCCCTGCCACAGAGGGAACAGGTAAAACCCTGGACTGCTAGTGGTGGGTTTATTCCTGCAAGGAGATTAAAACTCAGTCATACAGGTAAACAATAGCCTCAAAAAACATGATCTACGGGAAGTGGGAGCTGTTCTTTAGCCTTTCCTGAAGGCCCTTCTCTTTGGAAAGCTGGAGTATCAAGTCATTGAAAGAGAGTTTGAGGGCTGCTCTCTCATTGCAATCTACAATGCTGGCATGGTTTCCTGTGCCTGTAGCAGAGGCTAAAAAAGGAGGTGAATATATTAATTACCATAAACTGCACAGAGAAACCATCAGAATGGGTATGCTAAAAAAAGAGATGGAACCTTTGCTTATGAACAGACCTAAAATAATTGAATACATGTGTACAGAGGGATCATTTTCCACTACCTACAAGAGGAAAAATCTTTGGGGAATGGCTGATGCCAAATATTTTCTTATGCTTCATGTGTCAGCAGGAACTGGCAGAATACCTTAAAAAACAGAGCACGAATTTTGTGCAAATTGAGAATCACAATTTTAATGATTTGGATTGCTTCATCAAACTAGAGACATTTCTCCAAAAATACAGCAGATGTTTAATGATGTACCAATTTTTCAGCATTTACACAGATCAGATGATGTTAAGATCAGCAGAAAAAAATAACAGAATAACACAGTAAAAGGCTTCACATCTGTCCCCAAAAAACCCCCTAAACTGGGTTAGACAGAAAAAATGTTCATTTCTCACAACAGCTGTAAAATCCTGGACAAGTATATAGGAAGGTTACAGAGGAGCTAGACTGGGTGCAGGAGTGGTGGTCACAAGGATTCACTGGAAAGGGAGATGTGCATGTAACCTGGCTGCATGACCTGACAACACCAGGACACTGCTGCAGAAACACTGGCAGTAGGCTTTGATGACAAATTTTAACAATTCCAGAGACTGAAGGATAAAGGGGATGCAGCCCTGAAGTGAAAACTACACAAGACAGAGTTGTCCCCAGAAAAGAACTAGCCTAATCCTCTTGCAGCTAATATGGTCAAAACTGGAGATTACTAATTTCTATGCAATGAATGCTAACAAAAGCTGAGTGTCAGTGCATTCTGATAGAGGGGAAGGATTGGGCACTTGTCCTTGAATGTAAAAGTTTTTTGTTTGTTTGTTTGTTTGTTTGGGGGGTTTTTCTTGTGTGGTTTTTTTTGTTTTGGTTTCACTTTTTGTTTGTTTGCTTTTTTGTTTGGTTGGTTATTTGTTTTTTTGGAGGGGGGTTTTGTTGTTTTTTTTTCAAATGAGAAGACTGTTTTGGAAAACTGACCATAACCCACTTACTGCAATTGCCAAAATGGCCTGGCAAAGCCCCCTCTCCTCATGAATACATGGATTTATGTGTTTCTGTTACAAATTTATGATTTGCAGATAGGAGGGATTTGGTATGTTCAAACTTAATCTCTAGAGCATTTGATGAAAAAGCAATGATGCATAGTCCAGAGCTAGATTTTGTATGTGATGATTTGCTTAAAAATTTTTGCTTGTGATGGGGATAAGACCCAGTGGAAAGTCTATGAGCCTGTCACTGAGAGTATTCTCAGCCTTGTTGCTGACTTTGGGTGAAGTACGAGTAGTGTATCCTGGCTAGGAAAAAATTATATAACCTCTCTTGATTCTTATTTGTACTTCCCTGAGGTAATCTTACCATAAGGTAGTACAACTAAACAGGCAGCAGGGTATATCAAGCTTATCATTACTACATTTCCTGCACCTGCAAGGTAAACAAGATCTGACAATAAGTGTGAGATGTCTTCAGTAAAATAAGATTTAGCTCTGCCACTCTAGTTCCATTATTCCTAATCAATGAGACAGTAGGAAGTAGTGCCAAAACAAATTGGTTACTACTCAAAAAGAAGTGTGGAATTAGGCTGTGATCTGGTTTTAGGTCTATTATATCAAGGTATCAAAGTGGAACATGTGAAGTCAGTCAACCACTGACAGTTTGCTTTACAAAAAAAACCCAAAAAACAACCCAAACAAAAACCTGAACTATTTTCATTCTTGCAGTCTTTCAATTCCTTGACATCTTCAAGGGTGTCATCAAAATCATGGGGATCTTGAAGAAGAGTAAAGAAACAGCCAAGGCACAAAAGATTAACATAACCTGCCTCGCTGACAACTGTAGCTTTGATATTCCAGTGCCAGAGATGTAAGAAACACTGCCCAGTCCTCAGGATTCACTGAGCACAGTTCATGTGATGTTGGTTTTAACTATTTGCAATAGCATATCAGCACAACTTGTCTGAATTTTGTCTTGGAAAACTCAGTGACTTTAGGACTTCTGACACTAACAACTGCCCTTTCCAGTCTGAGAATCTGACTGAGGTGCTACAAAGTTCTCATTTTATTATGAACAGCTGGATGAAACCAGATGCATAATAAAGCAAATCCTTCATAGACAGCCTAAGCACTGGATGCACAATTAAGACAACTGCATTTCAGCCCAGAGGTGGCTGCATTTGAGCCAGGTGAAGCAATCAATTAGAAAACAAACTTCTTAAGCACTTTGGGATGCAAACACTACACAGAATCAGTGTTACTCACTCTACTTATGTAACAAACTCTTATTTCATGTTATTGCTTTCCTGGTTTTGCTATGCCGATCACACGGCAATTCCAAATGTCATCACTCTGTGCCGGAACAGAAGTCTGACACGTTCAAAAAAACCAGCAGAATAAAAAAACTCGTGATGGAAATTGTTCCCGTGTGTGCAGCCTGCTCGTGCTCAGAAAGTATTCATGTTCCATTTCTCTCTGTCTAGTTAACAAGTGGCATGAGTATGGGTTTTGAATTCTGGGTGTGCTTTACCCATTAGCAGCCTATTCTAGGCACTGTGTTCTGTTGCATGACGATCACCTTGCACACCCTGCAACCTGTGCGTTTTGAAGGCCAGACAGAGCATTCTCTGCCACAGAAAATGATTTTATGTAGATAAGAAGCTTTGTTTTACAGAAAAAACCCTGCAACTAAATGCCCATGTGATTGCAGATTTACAAAAAAACCCAGAACCTCTGAGTTCTTGACAGTGAGGTATAGTCCCAAGCCCGGATACATGTTTTGCTTCAGGAACTGAGTTCTACGTCTATGTGCCTTCAAGAGGCCTTGTGAGTACAACATGACCTTTGTTTTCCCCGTTTGTAATACTGGGATTATAATACTATCCCATAACAGAGAGGGTTAGAAATGTTAATTTCTAGTAGTTTTAACAAGTTTTAAATATCAGTTCTTTTAATCTTGTTCAAGGTCAAGGAAGCCCTGCAATTTTTCCATCTTCTGCTGTTAAAAAGATCCTCTTTTCCTGAAGCCTTTATATTATTTAATTGAATTGTACAGGGTAGTTTCGTGAGCTAACCTCTTTTGTATAACTCCTTCTTATTGTTGCAGGGTGGAGGAAGATGGGCATTTAGACAGCAAGTCATGATTTTGTGAGTAAAAGTGAGGGAAATGCTGACAAAAGGTTTCTATAAATAACTCTTTCCCCTCTTTGCTCTCAGAGCAGCTCTCTGTGATAGCTCCTCTTTGACAGTGTGTCTAGGACAGAATAACTCACAATCAGAAAGTATCAGCAGGTATGAAAAGCACATGCTCACAAGTGTCAGGTCCTCAAGCACAATCTGTGTAGCTCTTGAATTTCCCACTTTACAGCAATGATTCAACTTGGTGATGGCATTGTGAATGGATCAGGAGAATAATGACAATAATAATATCTATAACAGCAGCTCATTAATGATGACATTAATGAACATTTGCATTAAGGTGGCATGATTCAGATCTAGTCAGTGGTTTTCCATAAGGATCTCTTGCTAAAGCACCTTCTGCACAGGGCAGAGAACTTGAGGCTGGAGGCTGGGGATATTACTTGTGAAGTGGGGACTCACAATGACAACAATGTACATGAGGCAGTGGTCTGTGTCCAGGAGCTGTGGACAACTGGGAAGCCCCCCTGGCTGCGGTAGCAAGAACTGGGGTCTGAGCTTGGCTGGAGGCACGAGCTTGTCCCGCCAGCTCTGTCCTTCATCTGTCCTCTTGAAAGTCACACTTGGCCCACACATCACAGCCACTCGGAGAGACAGCAGTTCCCTTCAACACACATGCTAACACATAGCTAATGGAACTGGAATTATGGCAGCGGTTTGGAAAAGGGAAAATATATAATGCCAGGCTGGATAAAACATTAAGACACTGTCGGCTTGATGTGGGCAGAACTCCTGCCAGATGAAGCATTTGCACCTGGAAATCCATGAGGCAGAAGACTGGTGCTGGAGCATTTGTGTTGCCATCAGCAAGGCAGCAGCTCACTCACACGTACTCAGACTCCCAGGAGGCCAGGGCTCAGGGCTCCTCAAGGAGGTCAGTTTTTTATATAGTAAAGCAAACAGTTTAGCTAATCAAGGATTTTTTTTCTTTTCTTTTCTGAGGCTCTTGGCATCCAGCCCTGTTACTTGCAATCTTTAATTTGTACTGTGGCTTCCTTTTCCCTGCTGCCTTTTCACTCAACTCCAATTTTCCCACACACTTATTTCCTAACTCTACCTCTACAGAGGTCTTCATTTAGTTCAGACCCAAATTTATCTCAATCCTACACAAACTTATGTTACCTCATCATTTATTCCTGTAAAAGACTGTCACCAGAAATTCATAAGCCTGAAAAGTTTGTGAAAAAAAACCAAAGCTATTCTCTGTGTTGTTACTTATAAAGTAACTTTATTCATACGCATTTATAGAAATGGATTGTGGATCAATTTAGACCTTCTTTTTGGTTATATAGCTGCCTGAGTCTTAAAACTGGGATTTTTAAAGGATCTGTGTATGTCCACGGCAGGGGTGGGCTGAAATTTACACACACTACTCACAAACTGGCCATGAAAAAGCCTCTTATCATAGAGCTTCCACTATAAGGGAGCAGATTCTGATGAAATAAAGTCACATTTTGGCAGATTCTCCCTCCTACTTCCATGATGTCAAGAAAAGAAAGGAAGAGATAAAGACATTTTTTCAGTTTAGCACAGTGACCCAGTCCATAACAAATTGTGTCATTTGTGTAGAGAAATCAATGAAGGTGACATGCAAATAAACATCTCAACTAAAACAACAGCAAAATCCCCATAAAAATATACAGCTATCTAGTCCTCAGTTGTCAACATGGCAGAGGCTGGCTTGCTCAACAGCTGAGAGACATAGGAACATAAGTTAGAAGTGGCTCACCTGGTCACCAGGTTCTGCCTCATGAAATCACCTTTAAATGGTCTTTTCTGAAAAGCTGCACAGAACTCGAAGTATTCCTTCAGTCTGCAAACACTCTAGGAGCTGCAAAACAGCACCATATTGTAGCAAATGCATAGCCTCCACCACACATGTAGATCCACCTGCTTTCATAACATTTAAGGTAAATACTTCTCTTCCTTCCCTGTGGTCATTTCCAAACTAATTTCTACCAAACTCCTCTGCCTCTGAATGGAGCCCAAGTTGGCAGGACAGTACTTTCCAAGTTGCGATGCAAGTTGTGAACAGCTAACAAAGCCTGACGCACATTCCCCACATTTTCACTGTAGCTGCCCCCCACAGCCACTCCCATGAAAGCACAGAGGGGTTTTAATGCATTGCAGTGAGGAGGGGGCTAAAAGCACTCTGAGACACTGAGCTGGCAGGCAGTGGGTGGGCTGTGTGTCCATCTTCTGCAAGGCAGTGGATCACAGCCCAGGACCAGCAGATAGGACACAACAGGCTGTTACTCACTGGCGGCCCTCGCGAAGAAGTCCCTTCGACTGAGCAGAGCCACATGTTAGAAAGCAGATCCTGCCAAGTTGTGCGTGTGCACACTCTGTGAGGCAGTTGGTCCAATACTTCTCATTAATTTCAGAATCCACTACTGAAGAAAACACAGTTCTTTATAAGGTGGGACATATTTTAAAAGAACAGTTGGTGCAGATTCAACTTGTATAAAGCTGCACAGCTCTATTAAATACCAAGGGGTGTTGCTGATTTATACCAGCTGAGAAGTTGGCCAATATCCTTTTGAAGTAATCAACTCTCCCATTGGTAATTGCCAGTAGAAACGCTGGGAAATACAAGAAGAAATGAAAAATGAAGCACATTTATGTGAAAAAGCTTTGATGCAAAACAAATGTCTGCTCATTGCACAAAAGCTGAAATAATACAGTTGTTATTGGAACTGTGCTACAATAAAACAAGCTGGATGAGTCAACCAGCAGTGCATCTAATCTCCACTGGCTGCCTTTCCGGTCCCCAAGCTCCCCATCTATTTTTATCTCTGCTTTTTTTCAATACGATTTTTGATTTACAAGCAATAAATCTACAGCTCTTGGGTCCCCTGTGTGCACTCTTGTTGGCAGGCCACTAAACATTTAGGATTTTTACCCAGACCACTTCAGTTATAAGACCACAGAACATGGAGGCTAGGATTCAGATTCAAGAGACACCTTGGCCCAGGGAGCAGACCAGAGGCATGGGGCATCACAGAGTTTTCTGCACTGACAGAAGTAGGCACCACACAGGACTGTCTGGGAAGCTTTGGCATAGACTTGCTTCCAGACTTGAAAAAACACACAGGTTTGGGCAGTGCTTTATCCAAGCTCCACGATGCAGTGTAGAGCACATACAAAGCACATGATGTGCTCAATGGTCATGCAATAGCTAGGAGAAGAGCTAGCACTAAAATGGCACTGTGGTCAGTGTTTGCTGCTATGCCTATACAAAGAAAATGACATTCCCTTTTTTTTTCCATGGATAGGTAAAATTTTTAGTGAAGCCATTTGAACCTGGTCTACTTTAGGACACTCTACGTTACCTGTTACAGAGTGTAATATTTGGAAGGTGAGAAAAAGATAACCCTGATTTTAGAACCACTGGGCAGGTGACGGGAACTGTGTTCATAAAGTGAGACTTTACTGTTTTTTTGTTGGCTGGATGTGGTAGCCTTTCCTTAAGAAAAGCGTGAGTGAAATTTTAGAATCACAATACTCCTGCTTCATTTTTCTCTGGTAACCATATTATGATCCGAGAAACAGAGCCATTATTTTTCTAATTTTTCTCTGTTCTCTTTAATGGTTTCGTTACAAAGACATACAGCTAGTCACCTTGAGCTCATACGTGCTGGGAAACATCTGTTAATTGAATATTAAGATAGGCAGAGTGTTTTAATGGATAGAAACTACTGGGATATGATGCTAGCCCACAGCCTTCCCTTTCATTCCAAGAGTACGTGCTTCAGGGAGCAAGGGAGAAGAGTATATGAATTTAATTTCAGACATTCACATTTTAGGTGGCCCCGAGGGAAGTACCCATTTCCTATATAAGGTTTGGTCTGTTTGCAATTAAGCTCGCTTCTTTGCATATTTCCGGATAGAATAAAAATAGCAAAATCAGCTTATTCTTGGACTTCTGGAGATAAACAAAGCCATTACTTTCAGGGCTTTTAAAGCACTGATCAGACTCATAGAACTTGAAGGCAGAATTTGTCCATGAATTTTTTATGCTGGATAAACTAGCATTTCCAAAGATAAGAGAAAAGGTAGGAGCACATTTCTAGAACTGGAGACTTTTTAAAGCAACTTAACGTTCGCAGGCTTCATTTTTAAACAAAGCTAAATGTTGATAAAAAGTTAAGTTGAATACTCAACAGAAAGCTCAAGACCAGTTCAAATCTCTTCCACCGTTCTCACAACCAATGGATCAATTCCAGAGCTGAGAGGATTGCTGAGCTCCGATTACAGCTTTCCTCTTATTCTTTTTCTGTTGGGATTACCATCATCAATCTATTTAATCCAAAATGTAATGCTGTTTTTTGTGATGCAGTCATCCATTCTCAAGGACCTTTACAGAAACAACTCATTTATAATGGTGCCTAAATTGCTATCAGATGGGATTGATTCCCATACATCCCTAACAGCCTGAGGTTGGACACATGATAGTGATCTGCGACTGATAATTTCTTCCCTGCTGTTTAGGTCTCTCATTCGTAGAAATTACCTGAAACAGGGACCATTTTCCAAAGAAGTGCTTGACCACCATGTTGTGAATTTAAGTCTCATGACAGTGTTTTTGCTGTTTTCATTTATCTTTTGCAGCCTGCTTAGAAGTCAGTGGACCCTGATGGATTCATGGACAATGGGATTAAAATCACTGATATAGTGATTTTAATGTTAGTTATTCTCACTCTCGTGTGCTGACAACAGAACAAGGATTCAACCAAATAGAACCATAGTTATTTGTTAGCTTTCCTAAAGTCCAGAAAACACTTAGAACTACATTCAATTCAGTAGTGGAAATAACTCTCACCAGTTTTCTTGGAATTATTTTAATTTCTTCTGGATTTTCATTTTACTAGTAGACTGGATTAAAGACTCAATCAGCATTGAACTCTTAATCTTGAAAATTCAATCGTGGCATACATGTATCTCATAATTATGATCTCTAATTCTGGTTGTGTTTGAGATTCCTTATCCAGAAACCAAATAATCTCATTACTTCCCTACAATCGAATCTTGATCCACTTTTAGTCCTTCTTACATTGAGAACAGACAAGGGTAAAAACCACTGAGAAAAACTGTGATTCTGCAACAGTACAATCTGACCTAAACTGTGGCTGCATCAGCTCTGCCTCCTATAGCCCCTGATCACAGTCCTCCAGCTCCTTTCTTGTACCTGCACTGGTGCTCGTCGACCCTTGCAAATTGGTCCAGGGGATGGTGAAAACTTACTTTTTTATAGAGTTAACTTTCATCCAGTTTACATTGTTTATATTGAGGAAACACAGGAGCATGGCTAGGCAACAGCAGCCCTGATTTAGGTTAGCTGGAATGGATGTGGAACTGTAGTCTAACTACTCTGTGGACAGTGCTTGTTAGAAACATATAGGATGACTTACAAAGAGCTGCTCATAGCAGTTCCTTAAAGATTCAATTATTTCCAAAGCAGAACTTCAAGACTAGTAGTCAGTTCAAGTCAGTGTGAAATTCAGAGGTATTTTTAGAGCAGCAGGAAAGAGCCTGACTGATGAAAGACTTAACAGTCTGACAGAGTAAATTGCATGGAGATTCTGGCAGATGTTTAGGCGTAGAAACAAGGACTAAGCACCAGTAGATTCAGGAAAGTGTGTGAACTGGGTACCAGCTTGATAGAGCACAAGGACTGGAAGAACAAGTATACTGCAAGCTGGGACCAGGGCACATGACTAGCAAAGCTGAGAACCCCAGACTGTAAGAGCAAGACCAGCTAAGTCTGAGATGAACTGGTAGAATTACATGGTGGATGCTGCACAGAGCCTGTCCACACAAGGCGTGGCTCTTACAGGCTCTTACAGGCTTCTAAGCCCTCACTTTCCGAGTGCTGCATTGCCACAATAAAAATAAAGAATGATATTGAAACTGATAATTCAGGAGGGAGAGAAGATTACAGCACCACAACAGCCATGTGAACAAGGAACACATTTCCTGTTGAGTAGAATATCCTCTGGAAAAATCCACATGGTCATTAGTGGAGGGGAGGAAACAGACTCAGTTAAACAAGATATTAATTAAGGGGTCCACACCACCAGGCTGCACTTTCTTCCTCTGCTGTGCAGTGGCATGGGAAAGACTGGTGGCCCATTCCATGCCTCCTATGATGGCAGGAGGATTCTTCCCTACCACACTTAATTCCTAGGGCTCTACAAGGAGCAACACTCAATACCATAATCCTTATAGACACAAGCAACCTTGAAGAAGTCAACAGGACTATTCAAGCAGGACTGATTATAAGAATTTATGTTGCAAAATGAGCCCCTTATTTTGGGAGAGAGAAGCACAGTAACAAGTCCTACTGTTCCAGCAACATAAGCACTATTCCTGAGGATCTAATAAAGGCTCTGCTATATGACAGGAGTCATATACAGACCTTACAAAATACTACATGGACTTTTGTAGAAGCAGGACAAATGGTGTTAAGGTTTTCTAAAAATATTCTTTGAAATGAAAGTACTTTTGATCCACTTTGGGTCTCAGCAAAATTAAGGACATGGAGATCTTTCTGGTACCATGGCCTACAAAGAGTCAATTCTCTGAGTTCCTCAATGTGCTCCTGCATATTTCCAGGACATTTGTTGAAAAAAAAAAAAAATCCCAAACAACAGAATAACCTCCTGTGCATCAAGTAAGATTTCACAACTATTACAGTACCAGGCACAGAGAACTCTGCCTGTCTGGCCCACAGCCACACCGCGGGCGGCAAACTTTCTAGCTCTCACAAACTAATTAGGCTCAGGTCAGATATGTGACTGAGAGAACTCCAGGGAGAGTGGAGGGTGAAGCAGGAAGCAGTGCTGATTATTCAAGCAGGGAGCATCTTGAAAACATTTTAAAAGTTATTTCTTCAGAAATAAGTTTAGGACATGAAAGGAAAGTGATCTTATTTATATGAGAACAGAAAGGGAAAACTTTCTGGTAGAAAAATTTGAGGACTCTTTGTTTAGTAAGTAAAGAAGCAAGGGATTCATTAGTCAAAAATGGCAAGAGTTTGTAGTGTCTAACAGTGGAGTGGAACAGGTGACAAGAAGGCAAAACCACATTCAGATGCTATTATCAGCTCTCAAGACAATCTTTCTTTCTAGTAAGAAACTAGAGCTGCAAGGGAAATAATTTTGAAATTCCAGCAAAGCTTTCTGCACACATAAAGACAGCACAGGAGTGACTTCAGTGTCTGCATATGCAATCAGAGGAATGAAAAAGACTCACTGCTGGGTTTTGTACTAGATACTGCAAACCTTTAGTGTAGACATAACCTAGGGCTATGCAGTGCTGCTTTGTGCCACTCTGTATTGTGAGGAGTGGCTGACGTTTGACACCTTTCCCCCAAAGCCATAAAACTACAAACTAAGGTTCACAGCAGCTACAAGCAGTATGAGTACTGTTCCATCCCAACACCGTATCCAGCTCCTCAGAAAGGCTGCTGCCAAGTTAAAGTAGTGCAATGCCAAAGTACTCTCATATTCTCAATTGCTTAACATCAAATCACAGCTTTGTGGGACTCCCCTAGGTCAAGTATAAGGCATTATGCTTAACGCCAGAGAAGAGCCTGTGGTCAGTGTTACACAGGTCATCTTTGGTTCTGTAGTGGGTCTTTTGAACAACATCACTCTACCATCAGTAGATACAAAAAATGTCCAAGTGAACAACCTACTACCTGGATAGTGCTCATCAGCTTTCAGGTCCAGTTTCTAGTTGCCTGTGCCACAGCTCTGTTTGCTATGTGACACGTAGCTGTAATGGCTGGTGAAAGCAACAACAGAAGCAACATGGCAGAGCTGTGATGGTGAGAGACAGATATGAATCTCAGAGGATCAGGTAAGTCTCATTTCACCTCTAGGTCTTTCAGATATGTCAGTATAAGCATGGAGGATCTCCTATTGTGTTTGCATTGAGCATCAGAACAAAACTTTTCACGGCGAGTAGTACAGTGCTGGAATGTGTTACTTGGAGAGGTTGTGCAATTCCCATCCTTGCATGTTTTCATTACTTGGCTAGACAAAGTCACAGCTGACCTGTTAAGTGCTGGCAACAGCACTGCTTTGATCAGGATGTTGGACTAGAGACCTCCAGAGGTCCCTCCTTAACCTATGTTTCTATGATGCTGTGTGTCTCTTGGACCCCCGAGCTGAGCTGACAAATCATGTTTTGGAAGGACTTTGTAGGGTGAGAGGCCGTGGCTGGTAACATCTACCAAGCTTGGAATGGTTGGAATGGTTTATGTGGAGCAAACTAGGTGTCTGAATGGGAGGCCTCCCACACCTAAATGTAAAGACTCCTTTTGAACAGAGTCTGAATGGCAGAGATATTGTGAAATACTGCGTATGAAGTGGTAGGACTTATGGAACAGTGATGCTGCTCAATTTCCTTATGCAACCAAGGCTTCAGCCAAGAAAAGGTGTTAGCCTCCTGCGGTGCTCTTGTGACACTCTTTTGTAGCAGTGGTGAGAGAGCAATTGTGCTAGTGTTTGTTCACTGGCATGCTGAGGTGTTGCTCAAAGAAGGTAGGCTTATGGGTGAGTTACAGGCTAGCATATATCTTAAGGTTTTTTTTCCTGCTTTTAAGACAATTATATTTAGCTGCTTCCCACACTAAAGGGACCAGAAGAGACTGCACTCTTCCACTATACAGGGAGACATCCCAGACTGGACTGGCTGCGGGAACATGCTGGTGTCATGCAAAAGCTGGTAGTTCAGTGGGAACACTTCTATATGGGCCAACAGACATAGTACAAATATCCACAGAACAGACAAAATCCTTTCCACAAAAATACTGTTTGCACAGTTCTGCCACACTTCATTCATCCATAGCTCTTTGCTGGTTTGTTCCTGGCACACACGTTTCCCCTCCACAGTTCAGAATCAGCTTGCACACTGATACAATACCCTCATCTCTCCATTCCTTTAATCCCTGTCATGACCCCAGTATATTCCTTGCTTTCAACAGAGATGTCTAGCAGAGACAATGGAACCCAAGAAGATGGACCCAGGGAGAGCCAGGAGGATGCTGAACTTCTCCATTAGCAAACACAAGGTGAGATGCGATCACGTCTCTGAACAAATTATGTTCTCTAAAAACTGCCAGGAGAACAGCTCAACTCACAGTGAACAAATGGAGCTTGATCTAAGAACCACAGCATATCACCTGGAGCTACCAATGTGGTAAAGAAATTCTTTTCCTTGAAAAAAGCCCTAACCACAGTTTACGTCAGTGTGACACGTACTGATGTGGACTTCCAAATGACTACAACTAACATTTCAGAGATTATTTTCTCTTGTATGTTAGCTTGAACAAATATTGAGCAGCTGAGAATGCTTTGGTAAGAGTCTGAATCTTAACACGAGATCTTACACAGGCACAGAAAAATATTTAAAGAAGGAGATAATTTGAAAAATCAGTGATGATTTTAACAGTGACTGTTTCTCAGGAACTTTTTGCTAACAGAACCCTAACACCAGAACTACCAATGGTTCCTGGGACCTCTATGAAACATGAACCAGTTTTATCACCCTTTAAGCTGGCAAGGATGTTTGAGAGTATTTAGGGCAGTAGATCTTGTGCTCTGCAATACACAATCATTATATTTATGTCCAACACATTTGATAGTAATAAATATATTGATCTCAGTTTTCTCCACAAAAAAAGCCTAAATATATTTAGGAGCCCTAAACAATGAAACTATGATGGCAGTTAAATCATAGCCACACAAACCAGCAGGATGTATGCTCAAAAGGACTCTTCATGTCAATTCAATAGAGAGTAAAAGCTTCTCACACCCTACAAATACAAATAAAGATCTTTATCTACTTCCTAATAATGACATAGGGATAAACTCTGTTCACTCTTGCATATATATGTGTAAGAAACCTTCTCTCCATACAGCTCCTGTGCAAGGGACTAGCTTCAACTACCACCTTTTGCATCCCTGTTCTGCTTCCTCCAAAATTGTCCATTCCATATTAATGCCTGCCTGCCAAATCACATTAATTCCATAGCTGTATCCCTGTCATAAGCCATTAGTTCCACAGTCTTACTACACATAATACATACATTCCACATTCTTTTCCTTAATATGCAAATCTTTCTAACCATGGTCTCCTTTGTTTTGGTGCTTCTCAACCCACCAGAATATACAGGAGGGCTCACAAACTGATCCTCTGGGATATAGCCAAACACAACCAATGTTGTTCTTCATGATTTGTATGTAACAACAGGAGAGATTTTGAGGTTCCCTCCTAAGCCTTCATTTGCTGAAGTATCGCCCAGATTCCTGATGTTTTTCATCTGCACCAGGTGGTTAACACTGGTCATTATGAATTTCATTTCAAGGCTACTAAACAAGAACTACATTTGTTTACACTAGGAAACTCTTCCAATGGCCCAAAGAAGTATTATGAGTCAACAGAGAGGTTAGGTGAACAGACACATTACTGTCACCATCTCCTGCTGTCAGAATCTCATTAGAATCTTACAGGACTCATGGCTACGCATTGCAGTCAATCAACTTGTTTTAGGAAGAGCAACTTTTTGTTTTCATATAAGTAGACAGTCCTAACAGTTCGTGCATTTATTTTCTCCAAATTGTTTCCCTTCAAAATCTGCAGCTGGAACCTACTACACAGTCATCTGAACACTCTAATTGGTCAAAAATACAACAGAATAGATGAAGTGGCATCGTATCCCAACAAAATTCAGGATGTTTCACTTGCTTCAGCAAATTCTCTTACGTGATGAGGTTGTGTTACTCCAGCCCTACACTCTGTTTCATTGACACAGCTGTAATCAATAGACACTTGGAGATGGCAAGGTCCATGATAAAACTCTGAAGTTCTGGACACTACTAACAGCACAATGTCAGCTGTGGGGTGTGAACTCAGATTTTGCCATTCATTGGGCATAATGTACAATACAATTCTTCCCAATTCCTTCTATTCTCCCAATTGCAATGGCTGGCACCATCCCTCTCTGAGCAGGGAGATGACTGAAGAACAGCTGAGAACTTGGTCTTACCAGCCAGATTTATCACTATTTTTAATTTGCACACATGCTATGGTGACGTGTGCATTACATATGCTTAGACTGCATGGCTGAATGCTCATGTTATATCAAGCTGTGGATACTTTTACAGCTGGCTCTGCTCCTTGAGCAGTGGGAGCAGCTCTTGTGCATTTCTAAAAGGCAAACTACAGCCAAGTGGCTGGAGCTGTAATTCTCCTGCCTGATCTCTCCCGTCCCAACTACCGTGACTCCCTCGTGCCCCGACATTCTTTGCTGCTTTGTTTGTGCTGCAGAAAACATCTGTGAGGGTATATGGCCGAGGTGAAAGATTTTGGCAAACTTATTTTTCATAGCTCAGCTTAAAGGGAAAATATGAAGACTGCCCCTCCTTCTCAGAGAAAAGGAAGGGTGGGGTTGAGAAATGAGATCTGACTGCAGCTGGGCCAAACAGCAGACTTGCTGTCCCACTAGCCCCTTTAAAGCAAAAGGGAATTGTTTTTTCAGGAGAATGAACAGTAGAGGGAAGGTTTAACTGAAAGAAACTGGATCAACTTTTAGAGGAACCATTCAGATAAACGTATCAGGAAAATCTTCAAGATGTTGGGATATGTTAGGCTGAGCACAATATTTCCAGAAAATGCATAAATCATGCTGCAGAGATCGTTTAAAACCAGGCTGACGTAACAATAAAAGTCTGTAATAGAGAACACCCCCACCCGACTAGGAGATGGACTCAATTAAATTCCAGGTATTTTTCAATGTTAACTTCTATGACTCCTTATAGAATTGGGGCCCTGTAAGAAGGAGAAACAAGTTTGCTTATTACCTTTGTTGATTAACAGATCAACTTTCTCAATCACTGAAGTATTTTATAGGTCTACAAAGTATAGACCGTAGGTAGAGAACTGCAGATTTCCCTGACAAGATGTAGTTTATTACTGACATTCTGCAGTGGAGCAGAATGGAGCACGTGCCACTTGCATCTATCTGCCTTTCTCAGGTCAGCTCAGAAGATAGGGAAGGAGAGATAAAAATTCCTGCTGAGAAGTGAAGGACTTGTGGGATGACAAGGAGATTACAGATTTGCTTTAAGGACCTGTAAACAGGCAGGCGCCACTTCATTCCTCCCTGAATTGCAGCCACTCCTAGGTGCAACAGCAAAACTGATTACAAAACACAGGGAAGCTTAGGATAGGAGGTGAGGAATGGTGTGTTATTTAAGAGGAAACTGAAGCAAAAAGTCAAGAATCATTCAGAAGCACTGTGCTGCAATGATAAACGAAAAGGTCTGCCGGGAACTTAAGTTCAGCTCTGTCCCTGGTCACACTCAGGACATTCCCCTCTCTTGCCATGAAGTCAGTCACTGCTCACATACAAGGAAACTCCACTACTGTCAGATATACCCCACTGGGATGTAGCAGCTACATAACCTCCAAGATAGAGACAAACAAAGCTATCTGAGAGCTCCGAGCAGAAAGATGATACAGGCTGAGTACTTGGGATCCATCTATGATCTCTCCCTAGCAGTTGCACAGCTGACCAGTGAGACAGGGCACTGCTAAGTGGGGGCATGCAGCCATACAAGCAACCACTGCCTCTTCCACCCTCCTCTCCCTCTGTCTGCCCTTCACCCAGATCTAAATAGGCTCCAAACTAGTTTTACAACCTGGAATGCTGTTAACACAATCCATTTATGAAAGAAAAGCTCATGTTGAGGGAAGACAAAAATCAGTTCCCTTCTCTGTCTCACAGTTGTCCCCTCCTCCTCACCATGTGTTCCTAAAACCTGGGGCTGTTCCAAGCACTAAATGCACTGGAAAGCATATCCTTGGGCCAGCTGTGATCTGATCATGGCACATTGGCCGCGGGTGAATCAGAAATCAACCGATAGGCTCAGGAACAATGTGGCCCCTTGTTAGGCTCTGAGAACAGCCATTGCCTTCAGCCTCTCCCACCCCTTCTCCAGCCAGCCTTCAGCAGAGCAGGATGCCAGGACAGCTTCTGTAACATGTCCTGCATGATCCTTTCCCACCAATCCTATGTTGAACTATAGCTATTTTCTGTTTTGAATGACACACTCCTTGTGTTGTGAGAGACTCTGGGTGGGGGCTGTTGCAGCCTTGTTGGAAGTGGGTGTACAGCAAGTCACAGGCTGATACTAATATTTATGTGCAAGCTGCTACGGGGCAGCCCTGACAGCAGCACCTGGGGCCATGGCTCCTCTGGAATCCCAAGGGCTGGAAATCTCCAGGGAAGCTGCTTCTCATCAGCCTCACAGAGCACTCAGTGCACTGCACAGATCCCAGGAACCAGATTTTATCTGGCTTCACAACTTTGCCGATGTTTTGTAGGCTTTGTGCGTTTATGACATTAAGTAAGCATTATGGAAATTAAGCAATGGCACAGAGCCAGAGTCCTCTGTTTTTCCCAGTTGTTCTCACAGCTAGGTAGGCTGTTGAAATTCTCAGGAGCAGGTGCTGCTGGAAGGGGGTTAGTGGTGGGACAGGACTCAGTTTCCTCCAAGGCAATATTCTGAGGGGGAACAGAGTACTGTCTGGAGGGAGAAGCCATGGCCAACACAGATTTGACACAGTTTACAAAAGACTGCAGAGAAATTTAACCCTGGTGCATTATCAAATCTCACAACTAATAGTTCTTTGCATCTGTATTGAAGTACTGTACCAAAGCACAATTAGGATTGCCCAGTTTGGTGGTACAGTCCCATCCTCATGGTAAATATGCTGTGCCAATCAATTCCCACTGCAATTTTGATTAGACACAACAATTTCCTTGCTTCCTGCCCTAAACAGTTGCCATGTTGTACCACAGCTGCATTTCAATAGTGGATATAGGATTCAAATACATTGGTTCTAGCAAATTTCAGTGCAAATATGGACCTTAAATTGAGATATTTCCAAATTAAAAAATACTGCATCGGTGCAAGGCATTACTAATTGTTGATAAATTAAAACTATGGATTTGTTCTGTGTCTGTTGCTAGTCCAAACTGCTTTATAAGCTAGGAATACTTCATACCCTATATGGGAACTATACTTGATCATTACCAAAACATTACTACTTGATCATTACCAAAACAGTCACTTGCCTGGTGTGCAGCTCTTATGAGGATACAAGCTCACAAAAGAAATAGAGCAGAAAGTTAATTTTCCTGACAATTAGTGTTGATTTGGATAGCTGTAATAAGTTTCTAATCACATCCAAACTGATTCTGCAGCTGTGGCTCAAATGTGTATACACTTTTCCACTCTACTGACTTTTGCTGTGGAACTTCCACATTTTGGGACAAAACATCCCTGAAGCTGGCCCTGATATTTCTGTGTATTGCAGCTGCATCAGAAGTGAAATTTGCCTGGCTAGATCAGACCTAAATAATTAAAATGCACAGTGAGATGTGTGCAGAGATTAAATCTTTTAAGAAATATGTAAGTCGGCAAGAACCATATATCAGGCCATCACAGCAATGAATGTGGGGTACAGCAAGTGAATATAAAGCCAGCAAAGATTTAACTTGAGTAAATGTTACTAAATCTTAATCTCCATTCTGCAAAGAAAACTATCAGGATTTTCTTGATACATTGAACTCAATAAATTTGCTTTGAATAGCTGTCTGTGTGTGTGACGGAGAGAGAATTAGTCTGGAATGCTGTAAGGATGTCAGCCAAGCTCTCAGCATCTGGAAAGCAGAAAGCAGAACTATATTTAGTGCACAATGACTTGCAATAATTTGGGGGGGGAGCAGAGAGGAACAAAAAAGAGCAAAAGAACAAAACTTAAGTTGGCAGTGTTGGACAATTAAATTAATTATAAGAAAAAAGAACAATGAGGCTGGGAGAAGGACAAGTGAAACCCTTGGGTATACGTTATTTTAAGAGCTTCTACAAGCAGAAATGCTGTATAGAGCTAGCAGACATATTTATAAACATGCTACAGATAATGCATACTTCAGTATAAATACCACCTCTAAGAATTTCTGGCATAGAACAGTTAGGGCATTGACCTCTGCTGTACATTCATTTCCTTTATGTGCCTGAAATGGCCTAAATATGTTCCTTAGTTAGGCATGGGAAACCTTTTCCATACAGTAACTTGCATCTCTTGCATCTGCAAGAGTACTCCATGGTGTAACTTTACTCAGTTATGAATGTGTTATGAACTCCTTGCAAAGCACATGTAGGTTACTGTGTGTTCTGCTACACCAAGTTGTGAACAGAACAAGCACCAAGTAAAAGGCTAACTTTCATTGCTGCCGTACATTCAAAATGAAAATGGTGTAACACTTTCTAAGTTCCTTACTCTTGTTATAAAATCAAATTTGATTTGAACAATCAAATTCCCCTTCTATCACGTACACAGTTTTTGTTCTATTCTTCACTTGATTTAAACGTTCCATCAACTCTTCAGTGTCACTCTTTTTTCCTGGCAATTTCTCAGACCTCAGATCTCAGGATTCCAGAGCCTCCATCTTCAGTACTTTAAAGGACATCTCAAGTAACAGACATAACCTATTAAAACTGAGGCCCAGATTTCAGGCACACTAAAGGATAACTAAGATGAAAGTAAACAGTATTAGTGACAAAACAGTAAAAAGATGATTATATTCATACATGTCAAAGTATTTTCTGGTGTTTAAATTAATCTAGCTTTCAGCTTCTAGGTAGCAATGTGCTGCCAGAAGATGATGTGTGGCCAAGAGAGAGATGCCAAAAGTGAGCAGAAAGTGTTACCTGTGCACAGGCACCAATTCCCTAAGCTTAGTGAAAGACAGCAGAGATTGGGGGCCTGTGAGCTGGGAGGAGAAGCTGGGTCCTGCCTCCTCTGCCAGGCAAAGAGCAGACTATTGCCTTTGAAGCACAGACCAGAGCAGCAGACATTTTGAGAAGAAGCAAGAAACGCTTCTGTGATTTGGCTGCTTTAGCCATCAGTCTGTACTTCACTTGTATTTACAAAAAACAGCCAAAAAAAAGGAAAAATATTTCTCTCTGAAAGAGGCAGTTTGGAAGAAGGTCAAAAGCCAGGAGCCATTTTCCATCTGGCTTCAAGATCAGCTAACATTTGTAGGGACCTCTTATTTGTAAACTTTAAGTTGTGGCTCTCTAAATTTGTGCTCTCATGTGCCTTATGTACAGGTACAGGCTGCTTTTGAGATGTGCTCTTGCTGGCTCTCTATGTATTAGACAGCTGTATTACTTACATGTCCTACAGTGCTGTCCCTATCAGTAAAAGGAGAGACCTTGTTCCTTGTTGTACTAAATACATAGTTTCTAGACTAGACCCTGCTAATTAACGTACCAGCATTTGTGATACGTGTGTGTATGAACTGGAGCTAAACCTACCCACAGAAGCTGCAGAGCTGTAACCGAGGTATACCTATTCTGCAGTGTCTCACACGTTCTTCACCAGTCATACAATAAACATGCATAATTTAAAACAATGAACAATTTTCCAGTGCAGTACAAGGAGTGACACCAGTATTGTATCTCTTTTTAGAGTCATAGCTATCCAGCAACAGAAAGGATGGGGAGGAGGTACCTTTGCTACCTCAGAAGCAGAGTGGAAACAGGGCAACACATGAGATTCACAAAACAAGGAGACACGGAGCCAAATAAAAGGAGGTAAGGATTGAGATAACAGCTACAGAGATGTAACAAACAACAACAGAAAGTGTAGCAATGCCTATAAACCATCTGCCAGGGCAATGGTAGAAACAGTAATGTAAATCATTGTATCAATCCTTGAGTTGATACAGGGATTTGGAAAACAAGGACACTAAACTGGACAATACAGACATGAGCACAGGTCTTCGATAGGATCTGACTTGCCCCACTAGGTGAGATTACCGTGCCTGAGAGAAAAGACAAGAAGACACTGCTGCTCTCATCAGACATGACAAGGAACTTTCCTTTCCTCACACTCCCCTCAAGCAGAGAACTCACACATGCCCTGTTTTCAAGGAAAAACGTATGTTTGAGGTATTATAAATGAAAGTTGCTAAAGAAAACTGCTATTATGACTGAGTAGATTTTGATACATGTTTTACATTCTTTGGGGTTTGAGATCCCATTTGAACCAGAACTGCTGTCTGCAAACACCCCACCGAAGTCAGCAAAAGATGAGGATTTACTGTAATCACTACAGCACTGGGCAGTGAGCTAGGCTCATTCCTGAACAGTTTCCTAAGAGATGTTAACAGCCTCAGCTGGGTGCTCTTTGTAGTTCTGGCAGAGGTCAGCTCTGTCTCTAAGCACAAATCAGAAAAGTAAATCTAGTCTAAACAATTCTCTGTACTGTTCCAAAAGTAATTAAAGGCACTTTGCTTTGTGTTTCTCCCCCAGGTGTGAGCACACACTTCCCACAGACAGTATGCACAGCAAAAGTTCAAAAAGCATAAACTCTTTGCAGAGGAAAAGGCAAAAAAACCTGCTGCTTTGGGCATATAAGGATGAACTGGACAAAACAGTGCAGGATTAGCTTATCCAGGCACTGCCTACAACCTGTACTTGGAGAAAAGTAAAACAATTCCAACTCGACTCTTCTAACTACATTAGGCTCTTTATTAGCAAGGTTAATACCAATAGATTAGGCATTCACTTCCCAATTTGGTATTATTTAGTTAGGAATGAAAATGTAACATGCTCCTTCAACATGTCACCTAAATTCATGACAGAGATACTAGCATGCGTGAAGCTAAAAACCTCACCCATTGATCACCTTTTTAAAACCAGCAATGATGTGAAAAGGGCAGAAAGAAGTGAGTACAAAGTTAACTCTCACACATTTAAAAATTATTATCTTTGGTAAAGAGCATTTGGCTTTTTCTTTGTTCATTATTTTCCAAAAATGGAACAATGAATACAATTATTTATAAGTATTCATATAATATTAGGTATACTCACTATACTTAAAAACTCCCACTGGTTTTGCTAAAAGCCAGGACCAGCAGTTCTGGGAAACCAACACATTGTCCATGAATCTCCCGTGTATTAGCACTGGCATGATGTTAAGTTTTCAAAACAGAAATCTACCTGTATAACTAGCACTCATGATAGAGGGAATGAAACATGAATAGCTCACAGAGTCAGTATTTTTTACATTTATTCTTTTCTATTCTTTTCTTTAAAATAAAAATTGACACATTCACACATGGTGTACCTCTACAGCCTTGATTCAGCACAACTACCTGCAGAGCTGTGGCATGAAGTGAATAAAAGAAACAAACTGATTTAGGGGTAGTTTGATTAGACAAAACCTATCTAAAACCCTAATGTTCCCAGTTGTAGCCCATACCATGATCATACAGATGTATGATCACAGCTTACATAGCAAAGTACACAGACAGAGGAGTAGGTAGGACAACAGTAACTGTAACAGTAAAGCATGATGGAAATGCAACCTGAAATCCTGGCCTTAGTCTGTGCCTACAAACCTCATCCCTAGTTTTATTGATATAGCACCTTCTAACTGCAGAATATTCACTGAAACAAGCTCCCAAAGCATCTCTTTATGGTACTGATGGTGACCAGCAGAAAGCAGGTGTGAAGTGCCCTTACTTTGGCGCAGCTGACACCTTCTGCAGGCCGGGAAGCACATCCGCTATTGTTAGGGGATGCCAGTAGCACGCGCTGGCACCAGATGTGATCTTGCTGCAGCCTTGCAGATTTCTGCTTCTGGTTTCTGAGCAGTGCCAAACACTGCTTGTCCCAATCTGCCCTTGAACGGAAACCTTTCCACCACTGAGGATTATACCAGTGAAGAGGAGGGTCCCAAGACTTCTATGATATCATCAGCTTCTGGATCTGTGTGGAACTGGCATGAGCTCTGTGATAACAGAAATTATTCAAGTGTTTTTAATACAATAAAAATTGCTTCTCCACTCTCTCTTACAGTAGGTTAGAGGAGAAGTTAGGGCACAAGAAGAGAAGCTATTTGCAGATATTCGCCCCTGAAGTGTCAAGATATCATCTCTAACAGGACTACCCCAAAGCACTAATCCAGCAGAAGACAAAGCATACCTGGATTTATTTCAAATTGTTTTCTTACACACAACTACAAGGGAGGGAATGGGCAACTGGCTGTTCTCATCAATGAAACCCAAAGCAGGAAGAATTCTCTACTGGGTAGCTGACTGTCCTACAGCCATTTTATACTTTCACATGGTTTAATAGACCAGAGAATCCGAATTGTTGGGGTTTATTCAGCTAACAAGTACTAAGTCTTTTGGTTTTGTTAACAGTATCCTTTTGAAGCTGTGAAGAGTCATTTATGTACTTATGTATTGATTTCTGTCCAGGATCTCAGCTGAAATGAAAGTCATGAAGGATTATGCCAGCCTTCAGCTCTTATCATAAAACCATTGCAGAACGTTGTTTAATTAAGCCCTATTTGCAATTGCATTTTAAAACACATCATGACCCCGCCTCTCTTGACTAAACTTGAGATGATCTGGCAGTGCTATGTGGGATTACACACTGAAATTAGCCAAATGTGTCAGGCAAGACTGGAGGTGCTTTTGTTGTGAGATTCAGGACCAAAAGCACAGGAAGGAGCTACAGATTTGTTGTGAAACAGCAGAAACGGAGCTGTGAGGAGGAAGTTTGCAGAGTACCTGGGAGTGCTACGGCTGCCTGGAGCTGGCACTCCCAGTCTTCCACTTTTCTGCCGACCAGACATGTTTAAATATCTTGAGGAAAACAACAAACAAAACAATAGGTGACTGTGGTGTGAATTATAAAAGCCTGGCTTCCATGCTGGAACCTGACTGATGCTCTTAAACTGCCCTAGCTGTGCTTTCACAGTCCAGGATGCCAGCACAACTGCTCCAGTGAATTAATGCCTTGTGTTCACTCCTGGGCCATCTACAGCACTCTTTTATAGACTGTACTGTAAGACTGGGCCAGGTTTCTGGGCCACAAGGTCAGCACTGCCTCTCTACTCCAGAAAGATAGGTTCTCTATGATGCTATTCCACCAACAGGAAAAAAACCCCCAAATCCAACCTGGGTTGAAAACAATACTGCATATGGGATGCACTGAAATGCCAGTAGTATAGTGCTTTGTTCCTAGCAAGAACAGGTAGAGCAGACATTAGAACTCACTGAGAGATCCTGAGGGATCTCTGGTAGAGCAAAAAGTTTTCTAAATATATAATAGACTGTGTGACTGCAAGAGCTGACTCAGAGGCAAGGGCCAAATTAGTCCTGGCTTAAACTTCATGGATTTCAGGCAGCTTCCTAAAATGAATGTGTCCCTACAATGAGTGCAGTTATTCTTTCAATATCAGGAGTACTCAAGTGTCTAAATCATTCCAAGCTAATACTGGACTTCACTTACTGCATGTTTTGGATTTTTGAGAAGATGAGAAGAGATACCATGCAACCATCTTAAGCAGTTCTTTTTTGTAACTGAAGTCAGTTCTTCAAACGCTGGTGTGCTGTCCTGTTGCCAACAGCACAGTCTTTCCTTCCCTCCTCTTGTTTCCAGTGACAGAAGGGCAAATCATAAGCCAGGTCTGCTCCTGACTGTGTCTCAGTGAGTATCAGCTATGTGAAAAGGCATGCCTTTCCCTTCCCACAATGCAGTGTTCCCGTGGTTTCTACTCATCTTGGTTTTGGAATACAAGAGTGAAATCACTCCAGTACTTTTCATCAGGTTCAAATCTACTTAAAATAGATTTAAAAGGAAAAAGAAAATATATACTCCTTGTTGATTTATCTTTAAGTACTGGAGAGTAGTTGTATCACTGATATTTTGGAGAAGGATCAGACACCTTCATAGTCAAACAGCACCATCTAACATATGGCAGTAGATGAAGGATGCTTTTTGCCTCTCACGTTCCCTCCGAATCCTTCTAAATCACCCCTTCCAATGCAATACAATCCTTGAAGATCATTAACAATCATCAGAAGAGCAAATTCTCACTATTGTAATAGGTTAGGTTACACCAAACAGCAGGTATGATAAGTTCCCTGGGGAAAGACATCTGCAGAGTCTGTTCCTTGACCTTCAGCTCTGTTGCTCCTACAGATGAATGATATTTGACTCAGCACTGCATTAGCAGTACATACGCAAAGTATGTCTCAGGAACAAAACATTAGCTCTTCTGAAAAAGATCAGTCTTGTAGTTTCATTTTTTCAGGTGACGCTTCCGTCCAATTTTGATCAAACAAAAAACACTCCTGGTTAAAATAAGAAACAGTTGAATACATTCCCCAACGCATTCTCTTTGTGAAAATGCATATCTTCGGGAGCAAAACATTTAAACAGAGATTGTTGTTGGAAGTGTTATTCGGCAAGAGCCCCTCAAACATTAAAAACATATAAAAATATTCTATTCATGAGCTGAGGTCCCCTCAGCACAGTCTGGAGCACACTGTAACATGTAACTGGTAAAACTTATTTTTTCTGACTGCAGTAGGTATTTCAGCTAAATGTAAACAGAATCAATGTAAAACTTCCACCTAAATTTCTCTCTGATTTCCCAAGCAAACACAGATGGAACTTCCCAAGGAAATATATACATATGGACTTTCCCATAAGCATGAACAGATATTTAGATATACTTTAAAGATAAATAAAAAGGAAGAGCAGATGAGGAATTTCTAGCCTCTGTCAGGTCAAATGTTTGCATGCTACAGAAGGAAAAAGCATGCTATTGATCCCAGTATAGCAGCTTTCCTCACATCTTTCAAGTCTCATCTGCTCAGTGTATCAGGCACTCCTGTTATCCTGAGAGATACAGTGGCTGACTTGCCAACGAAGTGGAGAAAGGCCACTTGAAATCTTTTTTGTCCTCTGTGCAGTAAAGTCATACTCTCAAAGAAAAGAAATCTTCCCATGGTACATCTCCCCACATATTAGCAAGCATGTATTTTACACTGGAAAGAAGGGAAGGATCTTTCCACTTTAAATAGTCCAGGGAAATTTTTCTTCTGCGGAGCTGAGGCTCTTTGTTGGGATGCACTTTGTTGGAGCATTGAGATGCTCTTTCATTACATGTACATATTGGGAATTTTTGCTCTTCTTCCATCCACACTTCATATTCTACCAATTTATAAAAGATCAGCTCTCGGTATTTGGAGAAAAGACGAGAGAGAGTCTGGCTGCACTCACACTATGAAATGACTGACTAATGTGGGAACTCCTGGGACTGAAGGATTTGGCACAAATATTTGGTAGCTCACAGGAAAGCCCAAGATGTTAGGTGCCAGAAGGTTTGGAACATGAGATATGTAGTTACTAGAGCGTCTGCCACTGTGTGCCACTGTGGCAGGTAAAGTCCCAAAGCAAAGAAGGTTCTGGTTTGGAAGGAAGCAGATTACACTATTTCACTGGTATGGTACTAGACAGATACAGATGGGTTCATCAGGATTGCATCTTCCTATGAATGGCAACAAGAATCTGTTTGCAGACACAACCAAATCAGAGAGGGAAGCAAAACCCACATGACATTCAACCTGTCTGAGAGTAAACAGGATCTTCACTCTTGCTGTGGGAAAGCAGAGTCCTCTCTAGGAGCAGAAAGAGAACTTCTGCATGTAGTGATAACCCCTTGCTCAGCTCAAATCACCTTGAGTCAAGAATCCCTTTTGACCTTCCTGGTTGTTCTGGCTCTGCATTCATTGCTGAACTCCCTACTCTTGAGTTAAGGCCCAAACGTATTTTGGGAGTGAGCAAATCTATTTAATCTCTCCCAAATGTTCCATCTAAAAGTAATGGCATAATACCTGGCTCATTCTTTCAGCTCCACCAAACAATAACTGCCAGGAAAACAGCTTACTTCAGTCATTCCTAACAAAATACAGTTAGCTCTTTAACATACAGCCTTCTTTTTACTTAGTCTAACTGCTGCTTTTTAGGTACAGTTCTTTGTAGATTCCCTTGGTTAATGCCAGCTGCATTCCTCCTCCAGAGAGTAACTTGCTTCTTACGAGAAACAAATAGGTTTACATTTGGAGAATTTTATAGCTGCAGCATTTCCTAAGTCCTTCCACTTCTGACAGCCCGCACAGGCACCACCTGAAGGCAAGGTACTGGTCTCAGCTTTGTCTCTCAAAACTCTGATTTTCTGTGATCTCTTCCAGTGAATGCTAAAGTTGTAAAAGCAAGATAACTATCTTTCTGTGCTAAAATGGTGAAAGTTGCCATATAAGTTCACTTATAATGGACTTAGAAATCAAACAACAGTAAATAACAGAGTTCAAACCTCCCTGCCAGATATGCTAGAGCACCACTATGAAAACAGCTAGGTGGACACTAGGTACATGCAAGGTCTTTGAAGCAGGAACCTGAGGAGAAGCAGTGAGTGACACACAGAGATGTGGAAAGAAGGAGGAAAAGGTCTGAAAAATCCTGGAAAGAAAGAATCTAGTGCACAAAGGAAAAGATTTCTCTAGTGCCAATCCCTTTTGCTCATTCAGCTTGGTGAACTGACCAAGACCCACTGGATGACTACATGCTGTCCAAGGACTATCTCTGCAATGTGACAGCAAGAGGCTAGGGCAAAGAAAGGAAGCAGGAATCTCTTGGAAGTATCATAAAAGGCTAACTGATTCCTCTTCAGGAAAATACTAGTCTGGTTTCCACTAAACTCTGGAAGAACATTAAAAAAGCCCCATGGTATTTTCTTCCTCTACTTTAAAAGGGACCTGTGCACTATTCATAGTCCCTGCTACAGACTTAAAAGTGAGACACTCACCGGCTCGTCACTCTCTGCCTAATGGAACAGGATCTTGTTTGTGAGCTTTCCTGGGGCACTATATGTAATAGGAGGTACTATGCAACACAAGAGCCAACAGTTTACTGAATAAGACTGGATCATACAACATGCGGATTCAATTTCTGACTCTTGTACAGACTTCTGTATACCACTAAGAGAGCCCCTTTAATACTTTTGTTACATCCCTTCTGAGTAAGATGACAGTAACACCCTCTCACCACGTATTAACACTTTACCACAGAGATATTAGTTCCTATTTGTACTCAGTCCTGTACTAGGGCAGTAAACATGGCAAAGACAAGAGTGTCTGCACCTGCACAGCCTAAGCAAACATTGCAAGTCCCCTGAAGGATTCTGATATCCAATTCATTACACAATTATACAATTGTTTTAGTGGCAAATACAGCTTAGCAAGGTTTCTGCACTGCTGTAAACCTTACTTTCAATGATTTTAGCTTTCATGGATTTTAAATGATTAAGCAAAAGTGTTACAATGCACCTTCAAGTAGCCCTTAATAAATAGGTTTTGCTTTAGAAAGGGTTTCTTACAGAGTCTACCATGGAATATTTGCACGTGAAATGAAGAAATTTGAATTAAAACAGGTTTGTTTATTTTAGAACGCACCAGAGCCACCCACTGCACAGCTGAGTTTTCAGCACACCAGTACTGGATGCCAAGGAGCTTCAGGGATACAACTAACAGAATGGAAAACTGAGCAGCTTAGCTACTTTTCACATCAGTTGCCAAAAGTGGGCAGCACCATTGAATTAATATTGTATAAAATCTCCTCTTAACTCAGAAAGCTTACTGTTTATTTCCTATCTAGTGTCTATGCATAGAAATCCCAAAACGTTGCAGGAAACAACACTAACTCTACATTTATCCAGTAAGCCAGAAATATTCTTAATTAAAAGAATTAGTAGGTTTAGGATCAAGAAGAAGATGCATATTACTACAGTACATCTTCATATAATCAAGCAATATTTCTTGGAATGAAAGAGCAGCTCATGAACAGAATGAGCATCAGTGTAGCAGTTAAGACAACACTATATAAGTGCCTTGTACAGGAAGCTAGGGCATTACCTTTCTAACTAAAATATAAGTAAAAGTTCATGAAAAAGCATCCTTAACAAGCATGAGGAGATGAGGCCCTGGCTTAACATCTCATCCGATGTGCTGCTGTGTCAGTATCCTTCCAGGGAATTACTTTAATTCCAAATCAAGAAGGAACATCACCATCTCTTGAGTCATCAGCATCACTTCCTGCCTTTCTGTGTGCATGTTCATAAGAAATCTTTCATCTAATTTTTTTCAAAGCCCAATCCCACTTGGCTGGCAAGCTCAGGCAAGATCTAGCCAAAAACACTATAGGCACAACAAGTTTCAACAAAAATATTTGTTGAAAGAACACACTTTGATTCATTTGCTCTTCCTTGGCTGAACCTCGACTACACCCATCCTGATGCACATTTGCGGTGTGCCGTTGCCATGTCAGGATATAAGTTCAATTTCTGCATACCCAAGTGACTTCTTCTGGCTTTGAACACTATCCAGGTGGCTGCATAAGGGACTACAGAAATTACAGAGAGATGGCAGAGCTGGTGAGAGTACTTGCCTGAGAAGCAGGGAAAGGGGAGATACCCACATTCTACCAGCCCATCCCCATCCAATCTGCCCACAATATGCTGTTGTAAAGACTTTGCACTGAAGCTGGGGATTTGGCACTAACACGGTGTGGAATAGTCATCAGATATTTAAAACAGAGCTGAGAGAACAAAGAAGGGCTTTGTAATGCAAGGCAGCACTGAAAACCCTGAACCTGTGCCAGCCGGCTTGCATGGAGTGTTTGCTAATGTACACAGTGGAGCGCATTCCTCGCATTTGATTACATGACAGTTTTATATACCAGGTATATGCAGAGGGTTTTTCTTAACTCTTTAAGTCCACCCTCATTTATAAATCCTAAAGGGACTCACAGTGGCTTCACTTCGACTGTCTTGTACATGCATGGAACTCAGACATGAAAGGCTGAGCATGTGCTGTTGGCAACTGGTTGCCAATGTGTAAGTACACTTATTTCTGTGGCTATAAACAGTAGAAGTTATTAAGCATGAAAGAAATAGAAAACTAATTCTCTCCTTACCCATGCTGCAGTTTTCTGCATCTCCCTTCATTTAAGCAGTGAGTACAAAGAGGCTTGTTCAAAGGACCACTACCATTGCCTCTCCAAACCGTAAAATGAAGGATGCAGAGACTGCTATTAATTTCCCACTTATTAGACCAGGGAGAAGGGAGCCAGGAATGCCTGGCTGGCTAATGCCACATTCTACCATATACTGTATTACTGCAAAATGAAGATAATTGTATGTGCTCTTTTTGGTGAAGTTCCTCAAGATCTATGGCTAGAATGTGTTGCCTGTAACCAGGCAATGCTCTATGCACTCAGGCGAAAGAACCTCTCATTCATACAACGTGAGGAATACAGATGGAGTGCAGGACCAAGGCCTAAATTGCAGGGCTTGGGTGCTTTAGTGCCAGGTGGTAAAAGGGCAAAGTATTCTTACTTTCCTGTTCTGCTAATGCACAAAGTAAATTTTTTAGCCATAATTTTAATAATACACAATTACATTTTCAGAAGATCTGCTGTGGTGTCTTTCATAAACTCTAAGCTGTAGAACTATTAAGTTATAAAGTTAGAAGATTAACGTCTGTTAATTAAGTTAAAAGAAAAAAAAGAGGCACTAAAAGAGATGTTTGTGGTTGAACTCTCCAGCACCCATACTGTTGCCTGTATTTTTGATGTTGGTAGCTCATAGACCAACATCTAATTAAGCCCACATTTAACCAGAAATTATTTTTCTGCTTAGTAACCCAGGAAAACAATCAAGAGATGAAAGTTAAAGCATCTTGACCGATATTGGGTGTCAGAGGTAGAATTATTGTTCATGAGATTTCTATTCCCATACTCCAAGTACTTAACAAAGCAGAATTTGCCTTGTAGGTAGAGAGGAAGTGCTTGGTGTCTGGAATCAGATGGACAGAGAGAAAGAAAGGTAATAGAAGCTGAAGGTTATTGCAATGGTGGGAAAAGTGTACACAACGTCAGATAGGGCTGGTGGAAGATGAGTGAGAATTAGGCCAGAATAAAAATAAACTAAGCCACTGACCTAAGTCTCTGTAAGTCATTAGAAGGTTCTTACCATAGTGAGAGTGATTCCAAAATAGGTCCCAAACCAGATGGGTGTAAATAAAGGACTTAGGAGAATAGTGATGGGAGTACTACATTTTGTACACATGAGCAGACAGACTCATGCTGGAATATTTGTATGTGCTTGAATTTGTAAAGAAGAATCATTTCCCAAACCAGAAATTGCATGATTAGATACCACAAGAACAGAGAGAGAGGCAAGAAGCAGCAGATATCCTGTTTCCAAACTAATAGTATTTTCACTAAATAATGACAGAAAAAATTGCCATATTGGCAGAACGAACTTGAGAAAGAAAAGCACTTTTCAAAGTTTCCACTTAAACACTGATAGGTCTTTAAAACTATTATTAGCTCTGAGATCCTTCTTTGGACAGCAGAAGAAAATGTTACGTTTCTGGGGGTGTAAGGGAACTGGAAGCATCAGAGATGTTCTTAGAGGAAAGTCAGATGTTTCATAAAGTGTACTGCAGATGATACATTCTGACAAGTATCTGTGTCCTGTTTCTGAAACAGGACTGTTTCTGTGTTATTCTTAATTACTTTTTCCTACTGTTAGGTTGTGCAACTTGGAAATAATGTGACACTTCTGAAGGAGAAATACTTTCTACTATGGAAATTAATTTTGTACTGTGAGGAAAAGGGTGGAAAGTACTCAGATAATAGCATTTCTCAGCAATATTTAGCTGTAATGATCACAAAATGCCGCTGCCTCGCTTTAACACTTTGCTACATGTGGATGTAAAAGACCAAGACTCATCTCACATTCTATCTCGTCCCAAAGGGTCATGATATACTAACACACTTCTGCAGCCAGAGAGGCCCACATGGCTCAGTTATCTTCCCCATACCGTAAGACATGTATAAATGTGTGAGAGACAGCACCCTTAGTTGCCAGGAGAGCATTTATGACATTATGTAATTACATACTGCCTACACTTTACAAACAGATAGCACCATGTCCCAGTCATCTGAATTCCTCAGCTCAAATAAAAGCCAAAGAAAAACTCTGCTGCTTAGTTAACCAGAGAAAAACAGAGGTGATGCTGGCAGAAGAGGTGAAATTTAGCCACACTAGCAATTATCATGCTGTGTTGAAAGAACAGACAACTGTAACAGTGGCTCAGAGCATTAAGATCTCCTGACGTAGCACACACAAACAACTATGACAGCCAAAACCAGCTGATCTACACAGTGACTCTCCAGTAACATGGCCCCATTCTAGTGTTTAAGGCCATGGACACATGAGGGTACAGCTCTGAGGACTGGAATGACAGTGTGATCTGCACCTTTATGGCCCCAAGCGTATGGTAGGCACTGCATTTGGGATGATTTGAAGAGTTTTGAGTTCACTTGCTACACAGCATCTTGCTTAATCACAAGCCACCTCTCCAAGCACAAGTGACCGTACATATTACCTATTCAGTTGAAGGCCTTCAGATCTTTTCAGAGAGATAAATATAAGAAATTTAACATGTGAAATGGATCAATCTTCAGAACTCCCTTAGGAAAAGAGCTAACAGTGGCCATAAATTTCAATATCTTCAGGAAACTCCTTTGTAATCCTGTACAGTGCTTTTTAAACAGTAATTAACATGGAAAATATGGAGCTATACCGACCGTTATCTCAAAGGAGAAAGCAGAAAACTGAATGAAAAATCAAGCGGATTATTAAAACAATGTGCTTTATATTGCGTTCAGAAAGAGAGACAGAGAAAAATTACCCTTTTTTAACATAATGTTATCAAGTTCATCATAACTTCATCAAGTTCACAGACTATTAATAAGGGACTATAATGACTTCTCAAACACATTCTATAAGTAATTATTAAATCTCCACACCCATTCTGTGAATGGCTGCATTCAACATATATAGCCTTCCTATATTATAGCCTTCCTCTAATATCACATGTGGCTTACACAACACCGAATCCTGCCAAAACATCCCTGGTTATACTTCAATAAAGTCATGAATGCACAACTCTGGGAACGGTGTTGGTTAAGTTCTACATGGGAATCAGTAGAGGCAACACATAACACTGTGGTTTATTGAGTTCTACGAAATAATGGAAATGGCATCTTTTTTTCCTCCTCTCAGTGGAGTAATGGAACAGTAGATAAACTGTGCAAAACCACAGCTAAATATTTAGAACCCACAAGGAAAAAGTCCTTTGAACAAATCAAGCTATTTGACTTACAGACTGGGAAGGAAAAGAGAGACAGAGGGTTTGTTATTGTTATTTCTATTTTTAAAGACATACGAGATGCTCAGATACTATTTTGATTGGGGCTACATAAGCACCAAAAGAAAGAAGAATAGGGTTTTTTTCCATTATGTTCTTATATCTTTATAGTGGTGATCCAAACTTCAGGTTTTAGCAGCACCTTTTCCAATCAAGACATCTGGGAATGTCTCAAACCTGTTTCAAAAATCAGTGCAAACACTGCAATATAAATATGGCCTTCAGGACATCTGGAGTTATGATGGGTATTTGGAATTCCCAAGGATTTCCTCCGTAATGAGTATGTTCACTATCTGCTCCTTGTCCACGATCACACAGTTAATGTTTTTCATTTTAAGAATGCTCAAAGAAGTTTCTCATATTAAGGTATAAAACATAGGCTGACAAGAAAAGGTACTTAGAATTTTTGACATATGGTTGAATTCCTTAAGTAATTATATTATTTCATATTCTGCACCTCACTTTTCCCACCTTTAAAAGATTTTATTGTTAAAAGACATTTACTAATCTAGAAGGATTACTAAGAAGCTAATGAATATTTTTTAAATATTTAAAGAAGGCTAAAGAAAAGCATGAAAAAAATGTGATTTGAAACACAAAATGAAAGGGACAATGAGAAACATACAGGGAAGGAATTGAAGGTTATCTCTACAAAACAGGACAGAAACTGGCAACATAGTATATACACAAATCCTGGATCCTGTTCTTCATTGTGCTCCAAGTAAAATCCTCACCGAATAATGCACCTATAGTGAGAATGAGTGCTTTAGTTTCCCTGTTGATTTCATATTGATCAAACCAATTGCGGAAGAAATTTAGTGTTCCTCTCCTAAGAAAAAAACCTCTTTCTCAGAGTTCCCAGGAGTTAAAGCAGTAATTCAAATCACAAAAAACTCAAACCCCCCCCCAAAACAAAAAACCAAAAACCCCTGAGAAAGAAGCAAAGAAATCAACTCAGACATAAACAGAGATAAATCTTCTCCTCAGTTCAGAGACTGCGAGGACTTGACAGGTTGACTTCATGACTCAATGACAAGTCTGTTAACCCATGAGCATATACCCAGGTTTGCAGCTGAAAAATCATAAAATCTTTCAAAAATATTAATTTGTTTACATTTCACAGTCCACCAATAGGATTTAACCAGTACATTCTCCAGAACAACTTGCATTGCTGACTACCTCCAGTCACACCTTGCTGCAAATGCCTCAGTGGTGAGGCAAGACACTTTGAATTCAAGTCTCCTTCTGTTTTGGATCCAACCTACTGTCTAGAACATATGTTAAATTTCTGCAAAACACGAGGAAGAGAATTAAAAAAAAAAAAGAAGCATATTTTTAAGGTACTTGCTGCTGCATCTAAAAGCAGCTTTGCTTAGAAATGAAATCAGAGACAGTCCCACCACTTTGCATTTGAGTATCTTTCACTGCAAGATCTTTTGTACTCACTTAGCTAACTGAGCTTTTAAACAACATGAAGGATTGTATCACTGATCCTGTTTCATGCCCAGATATGTTCAGACAGAATGTACAGTGAGTTAGCTGATTTTTTGAGGTTTATATAAAACACCACAGAGCTATGCTGGGGTGAGGATTCAGGAGCTCTGTCTCCCACCCTGGCACCGCCCTGTGCACCACTAGCCAGCCACTATTCAGGGCTCCAGTGCTAGCTTAGCTTGTCTGGCCCAGTAATAATGAAAGGAAGAAAGGATTTTTCACTAGGAATTTGGAGTATTTTCTCATTATAACCAACCAGCATGACCAGAAAAAAGAGTCCTGATGCAATACATGGGCCTAGTTCTCACTCCCCCGCTGGCAGGGCCTGAAAAGACTGCTGGGGCCACAAGCCCCACTCCTCCAGGAGAGGGGAGGGAGAATGTGCAAAACCAGATCCTGTCCGTCAGGTCTTGTATCCTGCCTTTGGCACTGCCCAGAGCTTCACGGTTCAGGGAAAATCAAACAAACAAACAAAACATCCCCCCTGCTTCCTCCTTCCAGCACCAGTGGCCTGTGGTGCAGTAACCAAGGAAGCTGCTCGTCCCATTACTGGCAGCCAGCCCTCCAAGAGATGAGGACTGGGCAAGGATAAACTCCAGCTAAAATCCCAACTCAGTCTTGTTCTTTAGAAAATAGAGCAGGATGGGCAGGATTTGGTATTTTAAGGGCCCTCATGGCTGGAAACAAGTGCAGCCAAGCATGCTGTGGGAAGAAGATGGCAGCCTGGGGGAGGTCAGTGCACAGAAGGATAACGTGCTTTCCAACAACACTTTAGGAGTGTGCCCATGGTATTGATTACTGACAAAAGCAAGTCATTGGAGGGGGATTTTTTTCTTTCCTCTCTCAGTGTCACCCTCGACACTACAGCAGCAGCTGAGGGGCCTTCTCCTGGAGAAGGCACAGCAGGAATAATCCCACAAGGACAGGAGGTAAGGGCAGAGGCCGGAGGGCAGGGAAGGTCAGCACTACGCAGGCAGAACATGGAGCTGCCAGAGCAGGCAGAAGGTCTGTTTCTGGGTCCTCCAAGCCCTGCTGCCAGAAACTTAAGATGCACTTTGGGAGACACAGGGATGGGGCTCATGGTAACCTGCAGTAACAGACAGCTGACGGCGTCTGTCCTGGGAGCGGGAGGAGGAGCAGGGGGAGGAGAGGGCTCCACACTTCGTCCCTGCTGGGGCAACTCTGTGTTGTTCTGCTTGCAACAATGCAGCCTCAACACGCTTGTAGTTTCTTGGATAATGAGAATCTGCACCCAGATAGAGAGGAGATGCCAGCTGACACAATGCAAGGGAGGTGAGAACGCTGTCAAGGTTTTGCTGACTGCAAAGTGTGTGTGCACCTTTTCCAATACAGATGAAAGAAACAATGCAATGCCATAACACAAAGTTGCACCAGGCCATTGGAATACCTCAGCTGTGTGCTCTGCTCTGCGATGGACTTCCTTGGCTTAACTCATCTTTCACACATGGTCACAAGTCAGAGCGAATCTTTTGCTGTTGATGGAGTCAGAGCCTTGTACAACAGTCATAAGAGACAACCAGACCCACTGTCTGACTCCGGGTCTCAAGTCTTGCTATTCCTCTACTGGGGATAATGAAGGTGCCCTTCTGGCACTCCTTGAGGCTTGTTGTGACCCTGAGAAGGTGCTAGGGGAACTAGAGAGGTCAGAGTGACTTTGTACTACCCCATATACAAACCAAGACCTCAGATAGGAATCACCTACATACTACTTTCAACTCTAGTCTAACAGATAGTACTTTCTCCTCTCTGCCACCAGATTTTCTCTTTCCTTTTCACTTAAACACAAATAACTGGAATTGAATTTTCTCTCATGTAAGTTTGTGATTACATGAGGTTGTGTAGGATAAGCACATATTAGATCCTTTCTCCCTCTCCCCTGTCATCTATTTCTTCCATTAGCCCCATTGTTTGGCCTTGTCGTCACCCTGCCATACAGTCTGCTTTTCACAATCAAGGCCTTCCTAACAGCTCCTACACAAGCCTATCATTGCTTGTAAGTGAGCACAAGACAGCAAAAGCAGGCAGCATTTTAGCTGAAAGCCATGTTGAATCTGCCCAGTAGGAGAGGCCAGGCAGACAATAACACAGGCTTCTCATACCAGATCATGCCAGCAGTCTATTTCCTGCAAAAGTCAACTCATTCAGAAGAAAAAAAAAAAGATAGTGTACCTAGCCAGTTGTAAAATGGAGTAAACAGAAATACTCCTCTTTTTCCCTCCCTGACAGGGCAGCCAAAGATACACTGTTAGACTGAGAATTTTTCTGCCATGAATTTGGGCCTCCTTTTTTTCCCCATCTGATTTCATTTATCTCACCATGGTTTCTGGCTAGTAACAGAAACAAGAATTTAATTTCAATATGACGCTTGGATCTGGAACCAGACTTTCTTAGAACACAGGAATGCTTGGTTTTGTGCATCTTTTGATTTAACCCATTATCTTGCTGCATTAATCCAATTAGAAATCTGAATATGTCTGACACTCCCAAAAGTTAAAGCTCAGAATCTGTTGCTTCATCTTTAGCAGAAAGAGAAACAGAAACCAAACAAAACTAAAAATAAAAATAAGGAGAAGGGAATAAAAAAGGAAATTGACAAAACACTTTCCCGAGGGCAACTGCTAAATTTCACTAGAATGTGCTACCTGCAGATTTGGAGTATCACCTTTCCAATTAAGATACTACAGGTCCTGGTTATGAGAGTGCTGATTTCCAGAATGCAAAGCTACGACACAACAACTTCATTCCCAATACTGCCAAACACACTGGGATTTTTCCTTATAACATTTATCATCCAAAAAGAGAGAAACTCTCCTTCTTCCTGAAATTAACTCTTTGCCTCTGATATGGAAGCCCAAACAAGCAAGTTGGCTGCACAGGACTCAGAGGCTGCATAGACTGAAAGAGGAAAACATGAAGCACTACCTTTTCCTCTGAATGGGCACAGGAACTGCTTTTTTTGGGCATGGGTGACTTAGGATTTGAAGATATTTGGTGGCATGTATTTAATTGCCATACTTTTTAATAACTTCTCTGTATGATGGATGAGGTTTTTTTTGTTGAGATGAGGTCACTCTATTTTACCTTTTCCTCCCATGCTGGGACTATTTGCTGTGTCAATTTGTGTAGCTTAGAAAAATATATGCACATCCTCCAAGCTGCATCCTGGCACCATAAAGCAAAACTGATTTTGGCTTCCTTCACTTGGCAGTAGTGAAAGCTGGGAGCCTTTGGGTGCAGGCTGCAATGGTGCACAGACTGCCCTCCACTGTGCATGCACCTCTCCCAAGTCACAGGGGACATTGGGCAACCTTGCCCTTGAAAGTATAGCGTAATGATATGCCTTGCCAGGACCCGTCTCGCACACAGCCATCCCACACTGCGGGGTAAAAGGGATCCTGGGCTCATCTCTCCTGTGCAATTTCAGGGAGAGGCCCTGGCCCTCTGCCTCTTGCCAGCACCACAAGACAAACCTGCGACTCTTGTCATTTCTGTCATTCCAGCCACCCTCTATGGAGTAGCTCTGGATGAGTGCTCAAAGCTGCACTTCTTGACCTCCTCCTTCTTTTCAGTTCTCCTCATCCTCTGCACAAATAACTCCACTCTTTCAACAGCAGTTCGAGCAAAACTAAGAATTTCAAGAGAGGGTGGACACTGCTGATATGCACCCAGCCCAAAACATATCTGCCAAACTCCAGAGCCCTGAGCCAGCTGGCCTAGGGAGGGTAGAGAGGGAAGGAGTCCTATGCCAGTGCACTGCCCAAATTTGATTCAGGAGAAAAAAGCCTTTGACATGACAACACACACAGGGCACCACTTCCCATTTCCACACAATCAATGTCTCTGAACAGCTTTGATCAGTACTCTGTCTGGAATGTGTAAGGTTCAGTATATGATGACTTCAGTCACTCAGCCTCCCAAGTCAGCTCTGGAAGAAAAGGGAAAAACAAATACAACCATTTGATCCTTTCTGCAATTTGAGCTTGACAACAATTTATCCCATCCCCAAAGATGGGCTGCTCTCTAGTCTCTGACCTTTGCTGTAAACTCCAGCATTGCCGTTACCTCCATTAGAGTCTTCTGAGTCTGTTCTATTGCCCTCTGAGCCTGGCACTGACTATGGACACACCAAACAGCACTAAGTGAGGGGCTCTGTTTATGTGGCAGAAACCCAACAACTCCTCAACCCCCTTAAAAGCCATGAGAAGATATGGGAAGCAAGCAGAACTGCTGCAGTAACAACATTGTTTGTTCTGACTCCTAACGACTCTGGCTCCACAACAGCAACATGATGAAGATATTTGATAACAGCAGACTTCAGTAAAATAACTCCTGTCCTTGCCAAACACTAATCTCAGTCCCTTTGGAAGGCTCTCCCTGGAGTCCATGGTTGTACTTGGACATGTAGGGAGTTCCACAGCTGAGCACTCTCTGTGTCTTGTCCTTGTGTTCTCCAGTCCCTTGCTTTTTGGGAATTAGAGCCTGGAGAGGTCAGAAGCTCCAATCACATCAAATGAAGCTGTGGCAGACAGCACTAAATTATTAATGTCTTGAAATACTCAGTGCACTCAGGAACCAATTCAGCCTCCAGCACACAGACTGTGCATCAACATGGTCCCAAAGGGGTCACAGAAAAAAAAAAGCTCAGTAAGGACTGTGAAGCAGCAGTTCTGTTTGCACTGACATATTTGTCTCTCCCCTGGACAGAGGATACACACAGTCATGAATCACTGCATTTGCAAGCATGTCCACTCTTCTCTTGCTGTTTTAGCCACTCCTTCTCCCTGGGAGACACATAGCAGTCCTAACCAAAGCTCCATTTTATTTACATCCAAGAAGGTAGTCTTGCAAGCTGCGAGATAAACTTTCAGTTATATGGCAAGAGAATCATACCTCCACATCTACAATTTTACTTGATTTTGTCACTGGAAAGACTGCAATTCATTAACATATCTCTGCTATGCACAGTTTGATATTTCTCTTTAACCACATCCCTTTAAAACCAACCTTACTGACAGCTCACTTCTGTAAGCTTCCATTTTGCTATAGATTTAGTTTAATTCCCCTATGACATCCTACCTCTGGCTCCTCACCACTGCCACAACTGGCCTGTAGATAACAACTCTTGGATTGTTTTTATTAACAGTTTGCTGTTTTCATGCAGCTTTAATTTTGTTTCAAGAGGAACTGATGCTGATTTTTGCTCCTGTTTCAACATTTGGCAGATGCATGAAATTCGGCATGTTGTAGGAAACAGGAAGAAAGATTTACCTTCAACTGTTTAGAAAGTACACGCACAAACAACATGGTCAAAGTACGTGCTCCTCCTGTTTATCTCCTTCACACCTCAGTTTTTCTGTTCTCTTTTTCTACCCTTCTGGGAATGTATCTCTTTCACTTCTGCTCATCTCTCTCCCACACACATAGGCATGCACTGATTTGTTATTGCTAGGTCACTTGTGATTAAAGGTCTGGATGCACTAGTTTATTGCAGGGTTGTCCCTGGCTTGATAGGCTGTTTGCTGTTTTGTTATTACAGTGCTGAAGCCTCATTCTTGCAGTTTGCTGCCTTTCACAAACACACACACACACACACAAACTACCACAACATATTTATTTTGAAATGGCAAACACAAAAATTGACTCAGGTTTGCAAACAATTTGAAAGGGAATGAGGGAAAAGGGGGTTACAGGTCCTGGAAATGCAGCCTCCCTACCCTGCCTGACTTCTCTGAGTGTTTGCCATTTTTTTCTGTGGTACTGGAATAAAAAGCTTCAAGTGCCACAACAGCTGCACGTCCGTTTGCTTTGCTTGGCTGCAGAAACTCAGGCACAGCATATTCATCTGGGAAGCTGTTAGCTGGGGTTGGGGAAAACCGCTGGTCTCTTTTGGCTATACAGACTTTGACAATAGCTTTTACAAGCTAGATTTGGCTCTCTGAGCACAGGCAACAAACACAAAGAACTGAAAGCCTCTAAAAATTATTATGGATGTATTTACACTTATCAAATGTAACAGCAAGCCCCTACTCCTGAAACATGTTTCAGGCCCCTTCCAAAAAAAGGGGGGATTTTAAAAGTAAACCTCACAGCAGACAGAATTTCCATTCTATTTTGAGAAGTCTTGTGGATACCCTTACTACATTCCTCTTCTTCCCCCTCCCACCAAAAAAAAAAAAAAAAAAGGGCAAACTTCTGCACATAGCTTAAAAGCCACAAAACTTCCTCCATGTGTGTATTCTCCAGCTCCACTGCAGATATTTGGAGTTACATAAAACTAGGCAGTTAGTGATTCTGGCAGCTGAAAAATTACAAAGTTCAGGGACTGAGAAGGGTGTGGGCCAAGCTGAAGCTTTCCAGAGAGGCATACCGGATAGAGTGAGGAAAAACGCTTCTCTTTTGCCTCAGAAAGGCGGAGTTAGAAACTCTGAACCTTAAACACATTTCAGGGAATTTCTCCATTCCCTGTTCCCTGTGAACACTGGTATTGGCAGTGCTGGATATCAGGATTAGGACCTTAAAAAACAGTGTGCCTTTCTGTGTGTGGTGATGCAATGCCTTTACGGTGACACAGCAGAGAGTGACGTGCTGCAGTTAACCCCTGCTAGACAGAGCCTTCTCCCTTATGAACCAGCAGCATGTTTCCGTTTCCATCTGGATGGCTGATGCATAAGGATGAAATCAAAGGGCACCATGTAATAAACTGCACTAATTATCAAACATGCTCCAAGTCAGCACATATACACTAGAATATGGTTTTGTGTTAGAACATCTGTTTACTGGGATGATGCTAAATGTAACTGTTATATTTAAATTATAATAACTCCTAAGATTCGGACTTAAAACTATCCAGGTAGGAACAATCTACTCTATCTTGTCTACTTTGAGTACTAAAAAGTGTGTTAGTTAGCACATGTTGTAAGATGTTGGAATTTTTCAGTGTAAGTAGTCCCAGCTATGTTTGAAAACATTCTGGCTAGTCAGGCTTAGTTTTCTACTTCTGGACAGGGTTTTAAAATGTGCTTTCAACTGTGACTAGCTGTGATCACACCAAGGGCAAATAGCCTTTAACCATGTGTTAGTCAACAAAGCCTGGAATATTGTGTCCAGTCTTACTGCATACAACTGCAAGAAAGACATTTGCAAGCTGAAGTGAAGTTCAGTGGGGGGCACCCTAGGATGGTTAGGGGTTGGCATATAAGAAAGGCTGGGAGAGCACAAATTCTTAAGCCTACTGAAGGCTAAGGCAGGAGAGTTTGTATAAGAAAACAGAGTGTTTGAACTTTATCATTTTAATGAAAGTGCTGATTAAGAAGCCAAATTTAGATGCTTTTCAGAAGATAATTTGTCCACTAGGATCTGGAATAACTCAGTTCACATGAGTGAAAACCAGTCATTTGATTTTTGATTCTTTTAACTATCTGATATGGAAACCAGCCCAAATGACCTGGAGAGGAGACACTATATAACACATTACCAACTACTACAAGGAACTGATTAATATAGTATTAAGGATAGAAATTTGTTTTAAAGACTGAATTTTCTGCATGGAGTCATCAGCTCTCCATGAAGCAGGCATGGCAAGGCTGACTATCTACCTATTTACTATGAACACAGAAGACAAACTTTTCTAACTCAGCATGGAATCAGTCACACAACTAAATAAAGTAACTACTTATGTGCAATGCGGTCTTGGTCAAGTCACTCAAAAGCTTACCACTTGAGATTATGGTTCTGCAGCAGTTTAAATTAAAATTACAGTTGGCTTATGTGGTACGGCTCTGGCTGGGCATTCTCATCCTTCCCTTACACCCAACACATTGCTCACTACACCATTCACCAAGCTGTTTCCCCAATCCAGGTCAACGTAAAGCTCACCTAACAAAAATTAACATGGTCTTTTGTACAAACCAGGATCATAACAATAGCTAAAGCTATAGGCAAGAAATAACATTTAACTTCAATTTCCAATTTCATTTTAGACAGCTGCAACTTTCCTCAGGTCTGGGAGTTGCGGGGATCAGGTAGCTTTGGAAGATTCGATAAAGTGATCATTCTTATATGCAAAATAAAAAAGTTCAACATGCTTTCTCTGTTACTGCCAGTTCACATTCCTTAGGGAAAAGTTGAAGTAAAAATTAATGAAATTCAGTAAATGTTTGCTGGAAAATGTTTTCTTTATAAGGAAAACATAGGCATGCCATGACAGTACTTAGAATGGAATACAAAAATCATTTCAGATACTTTTTATATTCTTAGAAAACATTATGTAATTTGTCACTCAAATGTCATTAACCTACATGACAAAAAAAAAAGGAAAAAAAAAGACTAGATATACCAAATAAAAATGATGAAAAAGCCCTTTTTTTCCCCTTGTAGTACACGTTGTAGGATCCATGATTCTGATCCTGCTAAGACCCTCAGTCTGGCAAGCAACTATTGCAAGCTCCAGCTTCACCAAAGCTCTCTCCCTCTGTGCTGGAGTCCCCTTGCAGACTACAGTGATCTGCACAAGCCAATTTTTTTCCTCTCTGTCTGGGATCTGGCAACGACCCCCTGCAACTTAACTGCTCTCCCCACCAGCCTTTTCTCCAGGCTGTGTGTTGACTTGGCAAATGCTTCTAGTTGTAAGGAGATGAAAAGAAGGTAAGGAAAAAATGGGAAAAAAAGCACAAGCCCTGCAGATGAAAGTCTAAGGCAGTGTTTTCCTTTCCAAAGTGCTGCTACATTCCCAAAAGCTTGTGGTTTCCTGCATTCTGTTAGAGGGCTTTTTTTCTTTTTCTTTCTTTTTTTTTTTTTTTTTTTTAAATCCTTCTGGTGATATGTGAAGAGGGAAAATGTCCAGCACTAACAGGAGGCCTTTTGTTCTATTAGTTTCTAAGTGGACTTTAACCCAGTTACTACAGACTGAGTCACTGTAGAAACAAATAAAATAAAAGCTCTCTGTTCTGTCCCTCTGGACAGGTCAGGGACATGTTAAGTTCTGTTCTCCCTTTCCTACTTTTTGGAAGCAGTACTAGACCTGGCATTGCACTGCAATAATAATGAACATAGTTTATGGATGTTCTTTTTTATATGTCCTGGCAACCCCTACAGAGCTGATATTCCAATAGAGCTAGCATTTCATTAACAAAATAAATGCACAAGGAGCATATCTTTGGGTAATGAGATGAAATTAAGCCAGAGAAAGGCTGGCTACCAGGAACCGGTAAGATGTGAGTAAGTGTGACACAGATAGGTGCATATCTGAGCTATTTTGGTACCTTGTCAGATCTCAAATTTTTTAATGACTCGCAGCAAATAACTGCTTGTCTCTGAATGTGACTGTAACATTCTCTTGCTATCAGGCTGAATTTTAGGCTGAATCTGAGGGTTGAATTTCAGTCATTATTGCAGTTCTGATTGCTCTGACAAGTTATATCCTGTCACCATACATCAATTCAGGGTAAATCATTACCTATTTAGATTTCAACCACCTAAATTAAAACATCTAAAAGAAAAGCATCCTATGCATAGACCCGTGGTTCCCTGGGGCTTACTGATCTCTGGAGGCTCTGGAAAGTCTGTGCACAAGAAGGTTGCTCCTCCTCTTTCCCCTCTTCTCTCATCAGCCAGCTTTCCCTGAAAATCTTTTTAACTCTTTAGTGTCCTCTTATTTGCCAGAGCTCTCAGCTCTGGCAAAACAGCTGCCTGTTGTGGCTGGCAAGTGCAGAAGCCGGCTATAAGCTTGCTTTTGCCCTTCTTTCATGCCCTCCCCTACAGCTGGTTACTCAGTTGCTTATCTAAAACGATTGTTTTCTTTTCCAACAGTCCTCTTCCTGGTGCAGGGTACTCCAATTTGTTTTTAAAGTAGGGAAGTTTTATACTGGGAAGAACTTAGTAGGAGGACGAAGAAGTAGGAAGTACTTAGCAGCAGTGGAAATATGTTTTTCAGCTGGGCAATGGGCAGTCATGCAAAGCTCGGAGAGAGAAACAGCAACGCTTCCGAGACAGGATTTTGTATAAGAACATGACCATGCAGTGCTGCATGGAGAAGTAAACACAGGCTAAACTAGACTGTTCTGGGCCATGGGTGTGTCAGTAGGAGTTTCACATGTGGCTGGTATTGGGAGGACAGAGAGTCCAGAGCCAGAGGACTGTACTGGTACTAGAGGTGGTGGGCAGAGTTAGGACAGAGCTCAGCACCACACGAGGCCTCCTGCTGCTGTCCTTTCTCTCTTCTATACCCCAGCAAAACTGTCATCTTACAGCCACAGCACTCTACCTAGCACAAATGGCACCTGCTGCCACACCTGCTCAGAGCTGTGTGGAAATACTGTCCTAGCTGCTGAGGTTTGCTGGAGAAGTACTTTGGTCATGCCTCCTTCTCCTGGTTTGATTTCTTGTGCCAGTTTTGATGTTCCTCAACTCTGAAATACTCCAGAAATGGCTGGTCAAGCTCTTGTGCTGTGCCAGAACAGAGCTTCTTTTAGCCTTTTATTCTTAGTAAAAGAGTAAAATGCACAGCAAATGAAAAGTGTGTATGAACTGTTATACAGTTGACTTCTTAATACACTGTACTTTGTGTGCAGAAACCTATCAGTCTACACAAGCCACAGCAGGAGTCCAGCAAAGGCTCTGCGATCTTGGTGCTACTTGGCATCATTATTCTTACCTAATTCATCCTTTGATTTATTTTGCAACAGCCACAAGAGACCAGAATATGGTCCAGCACAATTTGGGAGCATAGGTGGCTACATTACCCTCTCCTTGTTAGAGTAAGGGAAACACAGACAGACTCTACCTTGTTTCTTCCTACTACAGTACCAGGTTTTCACTGGGATGGTTCTCACATCACTTGGGCCAACAGAAAAAAATGCAAAAGAGATTCCATCCCAACTAGAGATCTGGATGGGTTTCAGAGCTTGTCAAGAGCAAGTAAAGCAGCAAAACATTCTGAAGTTCAGATGGCAGATTCTTTGGAACAGTTTCCAAGGAAATTTATGTTCATTTCTTGGCTGACACTACTTGAAACAGAAATTAGAATGGTGAACATGGGGAGAAATTTGTGATCAGCAGAAGTAAAACATCTGTTTTACCAGAGACAACTGAAGTCCAGATGTTGTCAAAATCACACTATTCTAGAAGTGCCAATCTCTTTGTGGGTTGCTCTGAGAAAGGTCATGTCACTGAACTCTTGGTGACTGAATGGCTTTTGTCCTGGAAAATCCACTCCCAGATGTGCAGTGCATGCTGGAGTTTGATGCAATTTGCTTTGTTAACTTAAGCAGAGGGAAGAAAGATATAACAAGGAGATGCCCCACTTTATGAGAGTAAGGTGGTCTCACAGATCCTGCATGACTTGTGCTTGTTCTCATTCCTATTGAAACCTGTTGAACATGTTCTCTGCTACAGGACGTTGCCTCAAGCTGTCAGTAAGATAATCAAATACCTTTACCTCATCCTGGTCGGTTTGCAGGAATGGCACTCATCAATACAGGTACAGGTTACAAATCAGTCAATGCTGACATTGTCTTTACGTTCCTCTGGAGGACATTATGCTACTGAGAGAAGTACTAACTTAAGTTCTTGCTAGAGCATTCCAGCAAATAGTGTAGACAGATGGAAAACATTTGAATACCTTTTCAGTACAGAGTTCTTCCCCAGTTCTGGGCAGGAACAACTGGGCTCCTCAGCTGTAGTATCAATTCTTTTGCCTCTTAACCTTTGAGTCCCTGACACCAATAAAATGCTGACCATCAATGTTAGAAGCACTGTAATGCTCACATCACGGGTCATCTGTTTCCCTTCTCCATTTCACACATATAGTCTGTAGGCTATGTTTGTGCATGTGACAGAGGGTGGAGAAATAAATGACACATGATCCAAGGGTTACAGTGAGAGTACGTGCATCTGTTTCAGGACACAACGGCATGGCACAAATGAGTGCAGTGTGTTTGTATGACATGGAGGCACATGACTATGCATACCACTGGGCAGCTCTGTGAAGATGTCAGTGGAAATGATTTTCTTTTGTAAGAGCTGTTCTCCCTGCCAGAAATTTCTTTTTTGGTCACAACTCTACTATTATTTTGCAACATGAAAAGATTCTCAGTGAAATCTCTTTTCTTGATACTAGGAAAGCCTAAGAATTTTCTGTGTACCACCTGATGCAGAGTCAAAATGTGCAGCAGTGACATGCAGCACATTATATAAAAAATTGATTAGAAAATGGGTTTAAGCAATAGAATAATATAACTTGCACCCATCTGTCATTCAAGAAGGGATGCACAAAAGAGTCTGTCACTTAATTCAGTAGGGTGATCAGTGGGTCTGCCTGGGAACGTACTTATTTACAAAAGGACACATTATGGCTTTAGAGCTTGTTGGAGTGAAGCAGGCTTAAATGTGAGTGTGCATATGAATTGTTCTATTTTATAACTTGTAAATTGCTCTTTCTGATGTACTCCACCCTCCAGTGACCTTTTGCTCAGAAATTAACCTAATCCACACACAAACTGAGCTTCCCTGCTTCATCACTATCACCAACAGCTGTTTTCTGCCAATTTGTCCCAAATACAAAACTTCAGTTACCCTTTTATTTTTATAACTCTTGAAGTCAGTTTATGATGAGTTTTACCAGTTGCTTACCGCAGGTTGCACTGCTTACATTTAGGAGGTAGTATAGTCAGGTATGAGGTCTAAAAAGATTTTGCATCAACAAACAAAATAATAAAAAAGTGCAGAAAGCAATTTGAGCAGAAGACTGAATTTCTGCTAAGACCTTTGACAGTAGATTCATTGGTTTCCAGTTGATGAGACAGACTTTCAGCTCCTTGCTGGCTTTATTCTCACGTGATCTGAAGGCATTTGGATAGTGCATTTTAAACCAATTGGTTGTTTTCTCAGAGTCTACATAGAGGTCGGGGACAAAGGGGAGTATCTTTCTTGCGAATGTTAGCCAGACAAAGGCAGCTTAACTGTAAAGCCCCCTAAAAGAGAATAAGCCTATTGTGTCCCCAGTGTGTTTCCCACATTTCAAAGGCCACTAAGTAGCACCAGCATCTTTGCCTCTGGCTTACTAAGACAGACTCCTATGCTTATTAAATGATGTATTTTCCTAATGATTTGAAACAAAAAAGGCATACACATACAAAACCAGAGATGTGCACATTTAAAGCTTCTTCTGCCATAAGGTCAAGCACATGAAAAGATACAAAAAAAAGTTTGGCCCCACGATACCAGAGCAGATCCACTTGCCCATCTCTCCCACACTGGCCCTTACTCTATTTTTTGCTGCGAGAGCCCCCCGATTCCTGCACAATTAAGCGCAGCACCAATGGCATTTCTGCTGCCGCTCCTTCCACTTGGCTTCACTGCTGAGAAAGGAGCTTGTTCGGCGGGGAGGCGGGCACTGCTGCCTGAATAGTCTCTGAAGCATTCATTATCTCCCGCCTAATTACATGGCCAGCATAGTGGTGGTGTTGTGGGAACATTGCATCACATTAATCAGCAAGGGGATGTGCCAAGATGAAAGGGTCCCCTTGTGTCTGCTCTCTGCTGTGGAAAATGGGCAGGAGGGTGGGGGAAGGAGCAGGGTATTTATCAAGTGGCAAGTAGGGAAGGCACAGCGGGTGCACCCCAGCTTGGCCTGGCCAAGTCGCCATCTTCCCAGGTCAGTGCTTTTGTAGCAAATACACTTTTTGTGTCCATGCATGGTGGTGGATCGATAGCTCCAGAGGCTAAAATCCTTCAACAAAGCACAGGTATGAGCAAGAGCTGTACGACAACACACCACTCAGTTGCTCCAGGAGGGAGTGGGAGCTGGTCCTCCATAGCCTGTCCTATCCTTCACCCGCTCTGATAAGAAATAGGATCGCCTGTTTGAACAGGCTCGAATTCACCTGCAACCTGGCCACAAGGCTTCACAGAAAGTCACTGTCCCTCAGAACACCCTTCAAACATACTCTCCTCCAACAGTCTCCAAGTCAAATGTTAAATAGTAGCTGTGATGGGCCTCCTGAATCAAAGTCAAGCTGGTACACAAAAGCAAAAGTTTCATTTCCCAAAGCCTGCTGGTGAGAACCCCAGTTCACCCACACAGTATAATTTTCAAATGGACTCTTGAAATCTGAGAAGAGATCTCATTTCCTCCTATCTTTGTCCCACTTGCAGGACATTTGAAAGGCTTTGTACGGCTTTGCATAGATGCTGCTCTGTGTGTTGGGGCTGGGGGGAGGGTTGAGACATCCACACTGTGGTTGTTTGGCACCCTGCAAAATACTGGGTCAGACTGGAATACAAAATGACAGTTCTTGGCTGAGCTGCTTATTGCTGTGAGATGCAATAGCAGCGCTCCAGAGAGAATAAAGAAAGGTAATGGAAAAATGAAGACATTATAAATGCAGTTTTTTGCATTCGTTAACCTCTCTCATTTACTTCTGAGGCAATCAGCTCACATCAGAACTCTTTAAAATCCTCCAAGGACAGGCAGCAGCTCATGCTCTACTCTCTTCCCCTTTGGCTTCCTGCAGGCCTTCTGTGCATCACAGCTTTGCTGCACTTGAACTGTGCTTCAGGTTGAATTCAATTGCTTGGAATATAAGTGTTTTGCCTCCAAACCCCATTGTTTCTGCAATGCATCTGGCTTATTAATGCAGGCTATTAAAGCCACTTTGGAAGCAGATTTACTGAGATGCAGATAAGTGGCTTATTAATGCAGGCTATTAAAGCCACTTTGGAAGCAGATTTACTGAGATGCAGATAAGTTTATCTGCCACAAAGTAGGTGTGAATGCCAGTTACTCCTGCAGTGACTGTTGCCAAGTCCTCCCACTGGTATCCCATGCTGTTTTGCGGACAATTGGGGCAGCCTGCTTATCTGTGTGCCACCTGTTGTGCTGGAGTCACCCTGACCCAGTGCCACCTTTCTATTCAAATACTGTTGCCTAGTCAGGTGGTGTTCTTTGGGTTTCAGCACACAGCGACCATTGCTTATGTGAGGCTGGACAGTCCTATACTAACAGATTTGACTTCATTGCCCTCTGGTGAGAGGAGTATATACAACAGGGCCTATCAATTTTCTTTTTTTTTTTTGGAGGGAGAATAAATGGGACCTGCCTTGGTTGCAGGTCAAACTGAGGAAGGGGAAACTTCCAGTTTTCCTGTAACATATACTGAGCGTATGCAGCAGGAAGGAACATTTAATATAGCTCAACTCCAGATATCATCTCTCCATCTTGGGCTTTTAATGACTACAGTGTTGTTCTGGTTTACCTCTGCTTCTTGATCTTTGGGCACAAGAAAAAAGAATGTACACTGTGATGCTTTAATTCCAGCATGGAGACTACATGCTCGAGCAGCTCTCTTAGTCCCACTGCCACATACCCTGTTTCAGTTTCACTCTTATTTCAGTGCTGGAGATCCACACTAGCAAAGAGCATCTCAGCTTAGTTTCTACATTTGCCAGGTTTGAACAGAGTCCTTCCTCTGCCATTTGGGCACAAAATCCTTTAAACAAATTACTTAGAGAGCTGTTTATGCACTTTCTAGCTCCTCTCCCTTGCTAAGTCTTTGGTTGACCACCCTACTTTGAACACAGGACCCTTGGTATTTTATTAAACTTTCCCTCAAGTAACCAGGACAGTAGTGCTCTAGCCATCTCCTTCCCAATAGTGAGCCAGAAATTCCCTAAGATGGAGAACATTTTTCCAGGCCCACACTCAGTAAAGACTGATAAAAAGTCCAACTGCATGGGATTGGAATCCCAGCCTCAAGACAAAGCACGGTTTTACCCCCAGTGGTATTAAGGTTACTATCTGAACAACAACTAGCTGTCCTTTTCATCTCATATTTGCCTGACAAAAGTGAGATACTAAACTCTGATCACTGCAATGTATCCTGTGCTAAAATTGGCCAGTTTATATTGGAGGAAAAAAGCTTAAGAGATAACATAGTGAAAAACTCTGGTCTCTAATTCAACAGACAGATAAAAAGACAGAAGCACGAGGAAGAAATCCTACAACATGATACATGGGAGATAATGACAGAGAAATGTGTCAGACTTTATAATTACCGCTAATGAGGTTAATCTAAGGGCAACTAATCCTGTGGGAGAATATGGTGGCTTTGTGATCAAGGACTTTTCTGAAATACAAGTCTTCTGCAGCCCTCGATCCTAATGCCTCTCCCCTTCTGGGACACCCACTGCCTCACAGCACAGAAACATCTCCTTTTTTCACGGAGCCACTCCAGCAGTGTGCAATTGTCATGACTACCCCACAAAGGCAGAGGTTTATCGCTGCCAACTTGCACCCCGAGCAAAGAACAGGTTTGTCTCCTGCTGGCACCAGCTCCTGAGCTGGTGTGCACACGAGCTTGTGTGCACACTGCAGCTTGTTCTGAAAAGTGGTTTTTTACTTGTGTTTTACCACCACTGCCAGTCATTCTAGGACTTGAGATTCATTCTGGCCCATAAGTCAAGGCACCGGGAAGACAAAATGCAGATGCAGCAAATGAAGAGCACTAGAAGAGGCCTAGAGTAGAAGTCAGTCCAGTTTCCATCTCCTCCTCTTTTCACGTGCCCCTCTCACTGCCACATTTATGGTGGCTATGCAGGACACTCCTGCAGCAACTTCTGTGTAGTAAACACTGTGCAAATCACAGTGTTTCTTCCAATTTTGGGAATGCAATTTGGAAACTGCTTTTTTTTTTTTCTAGAGGCAGCAGAAAGGTGACAGTACAAAACAACCATGGGAATTTCTTGTTTTGACACAAAATTTCATTGCTTCTGAAGAGGAAAACCAACATCACAAGCATTCCCTCTTCCAGTCGAGGGAAGGAAAATGGGGCAAGTGGCTACTCCACACAAAGTTCTTCAGCCTTGAAATGGAAGTATCTCTGAAGGTCTACAGGCCACTGAGGCACATCTGCAAAGCTGACAACAAATCCCAACACAGTTAAGTTCTGTTTCACAGTTTCACCCCCACTCTTCATGTGACAGCTTTCTTTACAATCCCACAGTACCTCTTTCTCACCTGGAAATATCATCTCTGGCTTTTCTTTCTCCTTGTCTTGGCCTCTTGTTTCCAATGGACTGAGAACCTCTTTTCTCCCTTTTGTCTATGTTTCTGTTAACTCTGCTTTACATATTCTATGACAAAAATTAAAATCAAACTTCAACTGCATGAAAAAAGGGACTGAAGCCGTTTGATGGTAACTGTTGCATTCGTGCCTCTCACTGATGCCAAAGGTGATTGGAATTTTAGTAATTCAATAGCTAGATAAGATATGGGAGGTTATTTGATTTAGTATTTGGCTGTACCATGTTCCTAAAATGCTCTGCAGCTAAAAAATGTAAAGGTCACATGATCAGTTTCTCTAGGTAAATGAAACAACTTTTTCTAAAGCGATATGCTCATTCAGGTGTAATTATCTTATATTTAACACTTTGCTGCAAGTTCAGTTTAAAGGAAGCTCTTACCCAACAGGTCTGTGGTGATTTTAAAGTAATTCCCCTCCCTCCACATGCCCACACTAACACCAACAGGGCTTACAAGGAAATCCCAACAGACAGACTGTTATTCAGTCTATTTCTGCATTTCTAAGGCTCATCGACCTTTCTTTTGTCAGATAAAAGCTTCCCATCTCTTTAAGCCCTTCATTCTTGCAATAGTCCCACAGAAAAGTTGACATCCTTGGCACAGAGAGTGAAAAGCAGATTGTCAGCCCTTCCCAATAGGCCAGGCTGAAGTTGTTTTAGCCTGTTTAAATCTCTCCCCTATTTATATGCTAATGTTCTGGTATCAGCAGAAAGTATAAACAGTGTTGTTTACAGCTCTCTATAGTCTGTGAGCATCAAGCTGCCAGGAGAATACTGTGTACTGGACAAAGAGATATATTTATTGAAATTAAAATGGCCACTTCTAAGACCATGAGAAACAAAACTGAACTGTAAAAATGCAGTGTCAGCCAACAACATAACATACAAAACAGGACTGGCAAAAAGCCATTAGCCAGGGGGTCAGTCATGGGCTCTGGGGAGCGATGAGATTTTGTATTTAACGGGGACAGATCTGGGGAGACCTTCAGCACAGAGACCTCTGAGAAAAGAGAGCATCAAGTTCCTTGGTAGCTTACATGCTTCATTTGCTATACTGCAGAATTTTGTGAGTGGATAATGGCTCAAAGCTTGGCTCATAGCTTTTCTGGATCCTGAAGTGAATGAAACTCTCCTAAGGAAAACAGCATGGTCTAAAGGAACAAGTACAGGAATTCTTGAGTTCAGATCTTGTCTCTCCAGTTTGTGGTGACTCTTCACCAGCAGAGCACTAGGTCTTAACAGTAACAGCAAAACCAGGTAGCAGTGAGGATGTACAACAAAGATGTTTGTGCAATGTCAAGCTCTCTGAACATAGGGCACAGAGCTTGTCTCTTCTTTACATTAGTTGACAAAAAGTTGACAATTGCAGTAACACTCCCTGTTCAAACCCAGGGAAATACCTGCTCACATCAGCAATGCCTTATCTTCCCATAAATAAATATTTTAAAAGCCTTAAAGAATCCTTGTTTACCTTAATGCCTGCTGTATGCAATTCTCACACAAATGCAATTACTGACAAAAGATGGTGGACTGGTTGACCTCACAATCCTTATTGTATGGTTTTCTACTGAAAGTCAGAAAAAGATGGGGGCAATTTAACTGATACTCTCTTACTGCGTATGTTTCAGTTTTCATCAGGTGAGATTCAGCAGCCTTACTTCCAGGAGGAAAAATGCAGGGTACTTCAGTGAGAGCTCTTGTGAGCCCAGGCCACACAGGCCAGCTGAGCCACATTCAGTGCCTGCACTGACAATACCGCACTCCGCTCTTTTCGGAGTGGAACTTTAGTGGCTGGAAAACCAGTCCTGCTTGTCTCAGTGATCCAAAGCCACATCACATCCACCAGCACCACTCTCTCTCTTGTTGGGCAGTCTCAGACAAGGTACCAAGAAAGGACTGAGTCTTTTTCTAGCCCCTACAGTCCTTCAGAACCAATGCAGAGGCACCTGTGTAGGACAACACATACTTACTTGGCTGTAATAGAGAAGTATACATATACTGCAAATAAAAGGAAGTAATCTACTCAAAACTTTATATCAGCAGCACTAAACTGATGAAAGGGTAAAATGCCAAGACCACTTGCAATGACATTGCACCTTGTCAGAGCAGCACAATCACTGAAAGAGTTTGAGGTGGTGAACAGTGAGAGTATTACATTGGCAAAGATGTGCTTTTCTTCCAGTGGGAATTCAGTCGCTAAGTGCATCAAGAGGATTTACAGCAACCCTTTGCTGTAATAACTAAACATAGGCCTGCATGAAAATCCCACATTTGGCGTGGCACACTGGCTAAACTACTCTGTCTCCTTCTAGTACTGTGTTCCCAAAGAAGGAAACAGTTCATTTCTGCTACTGTAGAACATCTGAAATTAAGTAGTAGTCTGCCAAGTTTTCCAATGCAGAAAGTTTCTCTGTCTTCCCAGTTAAAGTAATCTGCATGTGGTCTTGCACATATTACTTACATCATCTTTTTAAGAAACTTGATCTAGCTAGTTTTGAGCTTTGAAGTTTTGCTGTACAATGTAAAAAGGTTAAGTCTACCAAGACTGCATCACGTGCCCTGCACACATTATACCATGTATTTTGCAGGATTACAAGTGCTTATCAACAGAGCAAATAAAACAGCCCAGTGCTTTTATTCTACTCAAAACTGTCTGAAACATGTTCATTTCTAATAACTGGCAGCTAAACCACTAAGCCAGGTGGAGATGATGCTTGTTGGAGCCATTTTGAGCTTCAGCAGCAGTTTCTAAATCTCCTTCTATTACTTTTTATTAAATACTGTTTTTTAAGTACCAGCAGTAAGAGACAAATACAGGCAGCTTCATAACAAGGGGTTAACTTTTAAGTAAAAGGCATATTGATTAAAACCACAGTATGAACAGTGAGAGACATCTTGAATTTAAAGCTATTAGTTGGGATTCTAGTGTTTGTATTTTTGGCATCTGTGTCTGAAAGATGATGAAAAGTCACATAAGTGTTTTTAAGGGTAGGTGGGTGTTTTGGTCAAAGAGAAAGCTGACACATCTAAAACTAGGTAAAGAGAGAACTGTAGATGTACTTCTTAGAGATGTGTCTACAGAAATAATAATAAAAAAAAGGCTAGAATGTAGTCTTACATAATTCATTGCTGCTTGGACACAGGCCGGGAGGGAAGAATGGAAAAAACAGTCCATAAAGATGCCAATAGTTTCTAAGCAGAAACATCTGTTGAGGTCTTAAAAACGGTCAGGCCTGCAGCAAGCTCAGCAACAGGAAAGTCTGCAGTTGATCACTCATACCCTCATCAGCCCCATGAGCTTCTACCCCTGGGACTGGATCGGAGCTTGGAAGATAGCTGACACCATGAATCAAACACAGCTCCTTTCTTAAAGGGGAAAAGGGGAGGAACAGAGGACCAGGATGGGCATCTGGGGAAAACAAACGATCATTTGGCATGGAGGTATTCAGCAACAGTTACAAAAGAGTAAGGGAGCATGCAAAGGGAGATCCAGTGACTTATCCACTCTGTCCCATGGGGTGCCCATACACTGAATTTCCATTGCTCTGTCCAGTCTAATTTTAAATGTCTCAAGCAAAAGGCCTTGCTCCCCTTGGGAGGCTATTGCAAAATCTCACAAATCATCTTTGCCTTTTACATGACTGCCTCTTCCTTTGCGATAGTTCATTTAACTTTGTTTTCTCTTGATACTCAACAGTGCCCCTAGATATATTGGTTCCAAATAGCAATTTCTTCTTCTTGAAAGCATTTGTTCCCCTCTGCTGTCTTCTCTCAAGAAAGGAGTTATCTTTAAAATATCTGTGGAGACTGTATTTTGTTCATCTCTGCAGGACCTGCATCTGCCAACAGGAAGGGAGCACGTTTCTGCTGGATCTTACGAGAATCAGTAACTGGGGGGCCTCAGCTGCTATATTACAGGAGATGTATACATTGGCAAAAGTTCTTATAAAGCAGGGTTTGGAGCCTTCTCTTCCCCATCTCTAATCATTCAGGTGCCAAATTTGACTAATCACTCATGTTAAACCTTCTTAAAGAATGTGAACCTTTATCCACCAAGAAGGTCAAACTTCAATCAATGACAATAAAAATTTTAACTATTACTTCTGAGATGGAGGTTCCGTTTTTGCTGCAAATGCAAAACTCCAGCAGCTGCCATATCCATGCGAGTGGGCAGTAACCCAACAGTGAATTTCTGAGTTTGCAAACGATTCTAGCTTAGAGTTAGTGGTGACTGAATTACCATGCAACCTATACTTCACTTCTCAAAGAAGGGTAATATTTGAGTGCTTGGTACTTCAGAAGGATTTACCCTGCACTATTGAAAATCTAAGAAAAATAATTTTGCCCCCTTAAACTAATCACTAACATTTTCCTAGCAATAGTTGTTCTACATAAAATTAGACTGAAGGATCAACATATGGCTTACATTGAAACTCTTGCTGTGAAATTACTCATGCAGTCCACAATCAACACCTCCATAACAATAACAGAAGTGAGCAGAGGTTAAAGTGCTCAGATAATAAAAAATAAACTCTGCAGTTCTCAGTATTCATCAGTTTTCATATTTTGACTTGCTGTAGACCTGTACTCCAAAATGGCACAGTGCGATTTGCTTCCTGGTGCAAACGTTTCCAGTTCTCAGCATTGAACATCAAACAAAGTTTGCTGCTCAGGGGATCTCCTACAGCCTGCCTGGCCCCCTGCTCTTCTTCCCCACCTTTTGCTTTTTTTTCATTAGATTAGCAGGTTTGAACAAGAAACTATGGCACTATCATCTGAAACCCCAAGGACCCATTTATCAGCCTTTGTAAGATATTTTCCACCTTCAGACTTGCTTTCTGACTATGTCTATAAATATTGTATCAGGGAGGACTTTGTGAGAGTGAACTTGTTCATATTTCTAGTTGTGAAGTCAGTTGGATAACTTAGCGTTGATGGGACAAATTACTAGAAGAAGTGATATTAGACAGCTTTTTCATGTCATGCAGCTCAAAATGACTGACCAAAAGGCCTTATCAGTAGCTTGGTTTTCCTTACAGGTGTGCAGCAAAGTTGTCACACTGCATGTGAGGCACTGGATGACTTCAAAGACTGAGAAACACAAAAAGGCTTAGAAAGATTCTTGCATCCCGCTATTCCTCCTGCAGATTTCTAACCAGGCTCAACCAGCTGCCTACATCCAATCTGGTCTCATGAAGCCCCAATTCCCTGCAGGTCCTCCAGCAGCACACAAGAAGGGAATGGTCTCCAACAATGCAAGAGTAAAGGGAACTTTTAACTCAATGTTAAGCCTCTTAAAAAATGAGCTGAGGTTCCTCTGAGATTTTATTAAATCTGCCAGCCTGTGAAACACTGCCCATTGGATCAAAGACACAATGCACCCTTTCTTAGCTTATGTTGAGCTCTTCATGGATCTCCAAAGGGCAGGAAGGCTGTAATGTCTTGTTAGGTCAGTCATTAAATACAAGGAGCTGAAAAATTCACCAGAGACCAAGAGTCAGGATGGGACTCTGCCATCCCTTCAGGAGCACAACGTCTGACCCTTTTAAATTCATCTTCACTCCCTTCTCCCCCAGTACACTGAGAACCACTGACTGTTGCTGATGTATAAAACCCTGCCACGACAACTACTAAAAAGGGCAGCTCCATGCTGGCATTGATCCTGCCTTCATCTCACTGCATTCTTTGTCTAAGAGAACAGAGGCAGGATTAGAAGGCGGTTTAGAGTGCAACCAGGCAGTAAGATTAATAACTGCTCTTAGCTTTATTCATGATCAATTGAGTGTGTGTGAATCTGCAGAGGACCTTCTCCAAACAATCAGTAGGGATGGTAATGGCAGTCATGGAACCAGAAATCCAAAGCAAATTTCAGTTACACAGCATTTCTTTAGGGAAAAATTAAATGTTTTGCTATCTCTTGATCAGAAAATACAGCTCTCCCTGTGTAGATCTGCTAGCACTTGCCCCCAAATCTGTTATGCACCCTATCTTACGCCCTAGGAAATCAACTCACCTCAGTCACACGAGCAAGTCTTATATGAAGGAAAGATTGCTACCAGGAATACTTTCAGCTACAGACCTAAAACCCTCAGGATAATATGTTTCACTACATTTATCCCAAAATGATCTCCCACAAATAATGCAGATAAATCACATGGTCTGGCTTCTTTTTCTTGAAGGGGTTAGCACTTTCTTTACAAATTCTTGCATATGTGAATACAAGATATAGCATGCACAGTAGTCAGAGAGGTGGCCATCAAATGAATTCCCTAATAACCAGCATGCTGGTAAGAACTGACTGGTCAAAATTCAGTTGTTGCCAGCGTAAAAGCGAAAAATGCAGTCCCATGTGAATGAAAATGGGCCATCTTTTACATTCATTATGTGATTCTGTTAACATCACAAAACAAAGTATTTTTGCAGCATTTTAACTTGTTGGTTGCTAAGACATGCAGTATACGGAGTGACTCCAGACTGCACATGCATGAAAGGCTTTGGGACACCACTCTGGTGGGAGCAAAACTATGTGGGAAAGGCATGTGCAGAGTTTTGATTTCAGAGTATGGAACATCAGATAATGTTTATTTTCAGAAATGCCCCTACTTTCAATTTGTACATCGCTTTTTGATCTAGAAAATATCAAAGTAGAGAGAACCAAGCTACACAAAGGAATGCCTATATCCACGACTGAAACAGAGGTGGAGGCAGCAGTTAGCCACATGGACAGCACTACACAACAGATCAGGAAAAACATAACAAACAAGTTTCCCTTTCTAATGGCCGATAATACCTTGCAGGCATGTCTGTACAGACATGGAATGCCTGGAGCCAGGTTTCAAAAACGTGGCACCATCTACGCATTTTACTTGGCCTGACAAAGCAGAAGAAGGAGGGCACGTAGTTGCTTTGCCCTTACCATATTCCCTAACATGTCCTGTAATCTGTCCTGCAGGGTCAAAATTCTTACTTCAAATAATGGAGGCATACCTGAATAGTCATCCCACAGCCTGCACACAGCAGCTGACTGTAATCCCAAGCATTTAGAAATTTGTCATCCCTATTTAATTGAAACAGTGGGAGAATGTATGGAAGCAGAACTGAATTCCTCTAACCGATAACTGAAAGATTAACTTCTGGAGGGAATGCCTTGAGATTTTTAATGACCACATATGGTTAGAACCTTGGTTTGATATCTCATCTATCTGCACTGTACTGACTAAAACAGGATTGATGGTAGAAAGAAAGAAGAAAAGGAAAAAGAAAGAACATATAGGTCTCTGGCATCTGAAATAGGATGTAAAGAGGTCACTGCAGCAGCCCCACAAAATCCAGCTGCCCAAGGAATTTCTTACTGATTAACAATTCATACTGGCATCAGTGAGAAAGAGTCCAGGAAAAACAAAGCTGCTCTAGCATGTTTTAAACAAAACAAAACAAAACAAAACAAAACAAATGCTACAAACCCCCTACAGGCTCTTGTTTTCACTAAGCCAAGTGCCACTGACTTCTGCAGACCTCAACCAAGACCATTAATGGTCAAACTTGGACTACATGGGATCACCATACGAGACTTGTATTCACTCTTCAGAGTAACTTTACATTCTGTTTCCAATTCACACTAACCTCTTACTTCCCCAGAAACATTCACGAGAAACAAACACTGGCATTAAAGGGAGACTTTACATCATACATGATATACTGCAGCAGGTGATGGATGAAATCTCAAAGTGGGTGGTGAATTGAGGCTCTGCTTCTGCAGGTTCCCCTGCCCAATATACAGGCCCAAGATAGCTCAGTAACTTTGAAGCGTTGCTTTTTCATGACAGGGCTATATTACTCCACTGGATTATTCAGAATTAGGCGTTGTTAAATGATGCCTCTTTGGCAGTTTTAGCCTAGAACTGACCATGGAAATATCCTCTTCTGCTCATATGAAAGGACTTTGCCTTAGGATTGAGGCACACTAGCCACAGCAATATGGAGAATGTGGACCAAGCAGTAAACATCAGTCTTCAATGCTATGATACCAACATTAAATTCACTTTAAAAAACAGTTGAGAGTGACAGATGGTTAGATATCTAAGAATGGTGATACTTCTGAGAAGGGGAGCAAGACACGGGTCATTTGTAAAAATAGCAGAAACCCTGTCTGTAACTTCAGCAACGTTCAATTTCTGTATTTAAAAGAGTCCTCTGAGGCTGCAGCTTTCATGCACATACCCCGTCTTTCACAGGGAGCATGGGAAAATAAGCTCATTGTGTCAAAAGGCCTTGAAAGGGAAAGGAGGCTTGCAGCAGGATGGGAGGAGGGGAAGAGCTAGAATCCAGCTTGAAAACACATGGAGAGAAATCGAAAACAAACACGTACCTACCCCCAACATGCACATGCACACACATGCAAGCCCTAAACTCTGACTGAACTCTGAAATCAGAGACTGAGCTGCTTTGGAAGCCACTGCTAACTTTTCTTCTCTCCTTTTTTTTTTTGTTTGCCTTTTTTTAGTTTGGTTTGGGGGTTTTGTTTGGGTTTTTTTTTGTTTTGTTTTTGTTTTTAATCACCTTTCTAAGGAGGAAAAGAAAATCAGCGAAGTTGTGTGTGTGTGTGTGTGTGTCTCCTGGGCAGCTTCAGGAAGAGCGAGTTGTCAAAAGCCCAGCCCAGCATCTGTCTTTCTTGTTCCTGGTGAGGATTTTATAAATATTTGGGAGGTTGCATGAGGTGGGGGAGGATAGTGGTGGGGAGTGAAGGCTGCAGGAGGGAGGCTAGATAACTTTTGGGCCCACACAGCACAGAAGTTTTGAAAGCCTGCTTTTCATTAGCATTGCTTAGCAACCAACTCATCTGCTGCAAATCTCATCACGCCCCTGCAAAGCATCCACGGCATGCTAATCTTTTCATTTAATAGAAAAGCTGCTGTAATCTTTCTTCCTTTTCCTTTCTAAAAAAGCAGACAATAATAATAATAATAATAATAATAATAATAATGATAAAAAAAGATTCCATCCCTGCTCCTCCCGCTGCCCTGCACCTCCCCAGTGCTCTTGTTGATCCAACACTTTGCTGAGTTCCCATGGATGACCTACATGTGTGTGTTCTGGCTGATAAGTCCCAGCTGCAAAGGCAAGCTTGGGTCGGTTTTTGCTTTCTGTGTTGTGCGTCCTGGAAAGGGAGGGTGGCGAGGGGGAGGATTTTTCTGGCTGGGAGCTGAGAGAGGAAGGAGGCAGGCAAGGCTACAGCACTCAGAGTCCGAACCGGTCCAAATGGCTTAAATGAAACCTTTGGCTTCAGATACTGTAACCGAAGCCTCCCCAGCAGACAGGCGAGAACTGGTTTGTTCTGGTGTGTGCGCATACGTGTGTGTGCATGCTTCTGTGTGCGTGCACAAATCCAAGTTCTCCCCATATCCGCAGGAGAAAAGCAAGTCCTGCTTTGTTGCTGATGAATTCCATGTCCAGCCAGCTGCAAACAAGCCGTGCTCTGGAATCTCCCTGGGTTTTGCCTGTCCTTTCACTCTGAAAAGATCACGCCTAAGGGTAAGGGAAGTGGTTTGGATAAAATAAGACTTGACCTGAGTATCTGCCCAGAACTGAAACCAAACGTCTGTCTCCCTGAATTTCTGGCTTTTCATAAAGTTCAGATAATTTCTCTTGCCACCTGCCCATCTTCAAGCATATCTGCGCTTTATGGTTCCACATGGAAACACTAATCTATCATGAAACAGGCCATGCATGCAGCTTCTGAGCTGGTGAGAAGCAGAAACCTGAAAACCTGTAGAAAAGCATTGTTTCAAATATCCAGCCCCATTTTTACAGACACACCCCAATGAACAAGATTTGTGCCACCTTGTCCTTTGCTTTTTCCTCACTCTCCTTCCCCTCTTTCCAGTCTCTGTATTTCCTCTACCTTTTTCATATTTTTAACTGCTCCTGAGGATGTCTTGTCCTGCCCACTCAAAAAGAAGTCACCAACTCCTGCAAAGCGCAATCCTGGAGCCATTTCACCTTCTGCTTAACACTCTATCCTCTTTCCTGCTCCTTGAACCTGTGAACCATGAACATCATACATCTCACTCCTATCCACATGTGATGATTGAGAGCAGACTCCTTTACAAAGATGTTTCATTTTCTCCTCTACAGCATAATGCTGGAAGCCTTCCCACTAGTGAGGTGCTTTAAAGATGACTGCAAGATCACAAGGCCCTAAAGCAAATATTAAGTCACTCTGAGCAATAATGTTATAATACCTGAGGAAATGACAATGTGGCCATTGTGCAGTGGATCAGGTAGAGGTACTATTTCTAAGAAATCTAGGCTAAAACTGGAGCAATATGAGGCCTGGGAAACAGTAAATCTTATGTGAAGTTGGAATGGTTACCACAGTTATGGAAGGTATTTCAATGTCACACTGCTTTGCATTCTTAAGCAATACATGGTGAACAATTAATTTTAAGGCCTATTCTCACAAAGCCCTAAAGAATAGATAGGCCCAGTAACAAAACTTTTGACAGCTGAAGGAATGGATGTAAGCCTAAGGAACAGGACAGTGAGGAAGTTCCACCAATCTCAACCTCTGGTAACCACTTCAAAAGGTTTCATGGAGCAGAGTGTCCACAAGCTGATGAAATGAGACCCTTCATGAGCCATTTACTGCACTTGACTGGGAAGAATTGTCGGGTTTTGAAGAACACATCCACCTCCTCTCTGTAATCTTCTAAACAACTCCAGTGCTACCAGCTTCAGCGGTCTGTGCTGCCAGCACTTTCAGAGTCATCAATCAGGTGAAAACCCTTTCCCCTGTGCACACACTCGGCTTGAAACCATTACAGGCTGGCTCTGGTCCCATAGCCAGCTGGAGACAGAGGTGCTTCAAATGCATTGGACAGGAAAGGAAATAAAAACCCCACCTTTGTTGGCTTTTAATTAAAAAGAATCTCAAGCCTCATTGGTTTTCAGGAAAACATAGTTGGCTCATGTTTAAAGTGATAGTATGGAAATAAAGTTAGTATTTTAACAAATTTCGTTCCCTATGTTAATAAGACCTTTAACAAAAGGGCTGTTCACCCTAAAAATAAGGCTTTTTGGTCAGTGGAAGGCAGGCATTTTGACTCAAAAGAAGTCTACTAAAAGAAGCTCCTAATTGCCTCCTCTTGCTGGGGATTTGCACCTATCTTTTCACAGACCTGCTTTTCTTTGAAATCAATTCTAGGCTATTCCAGGGACAGTCAGCTCTGTTAGGCTGGATAAGAAGTAACAGATAGCAAAGCAATTGCACCAGATGGCAGAAAGAAGCAAGTGAGCACTGAATGCCACTTATCCACATGGCAGATCATTTGCTGTGAACTACCATCACTGTAGTGATGGAAAAGGATAGATTCTTGTGAGTCAAAAATGAACTGGAATGGAGACAAGATTCCTTAGTTTGGGTGCAAATGGTGATTATCATAATTCTTCTGTAGTGTCCTAGAGAATAGAAATTAAATATGTGACAAGTCTCAGGCCTCTCTTGTCCTCGGTGAACTTATATGCAGGTTTCAAATACCCCAACCTAATTAGCATTCTCATTAGCAGAACCAGCTGAGAAGCCAAAAACTGAATGAACATCATTCAGGTTCCCAGACGATGAAAAATGACTTAAAGATTGTAAAACACACTAATTTTTTTTTTTTTTTGGTCAATCTAAGGGTAAGGAAACACAATTGCAAGCTCCTCTTATTAACAGTGAATTCAAGCCTACGGATATATGTTCCTCACAGCCTCTACTAGACAAAAAAATTCTTAATCAAAGAGCAGCAGCAAGTTATCTGTAATGATCCACTCTTGGAAAAGACTCAGGGCTAAGCAAATAATAGATCCTTATAGGCATCAACCTTTTCTTCTTTTTTTTCCCATTTTTTTTAATTTTAGCAGGTTGTAACAGCTTCTTTCTAAGATTTATTCTTGTCTTACAGCAGTCATGTTCTTAGAGCATTAAAAAAATGACAGCTCCCAATGAACAGTGCATAGAAGACTTACAGTATTGGACAAGGCTGAGAAATGTTGGCTTTCATGGTGTTTTGCAGTTCAAAGTGAGGAAAGTTTGTCACTTTGGCGCAATATTAGCTGAGGGAAAGAAAAATGTGTGAAGGCAGTTAAATAAGGTTACACAGGTGCTGCTACTTCAGACTGTGGAAAAAAAATAAATTATAATACATGTGAAAGAAAATAATCTCTCTAACATTTGAGTCTTCTTACTGCAGGGATAAAACCACAAGTCTGCTTTAGGAGTGCTGCCCTCCTTTAACTAGCCAAACATCACATTGACACTCTTTAGTGACTTGTGGTTTGGAGAGACAGCCATTTGCAAAAGTGAGGTCTACGCACTTCTTAGAACTAGAAACTATTTGTGTGTGTTCTGGTAAACTTGGAGATGCGATCAAGCCAAAGACTATTTTACATGCTAATAGAACTACATCTCATGATAAAAGTTATAGTCTCCTAAGACAATTTTATCACTTAGGCCACTCCTTACCCCTCACAAAAAAAGAGACAGTGTCCAGTTTTAGGGAAGAAATAAGAAGGGTTTAAATGCTGCCAATATCAAAACAGAGCATTTTCAGAACACCCAGAGTTTGAAGCAAGTTCTGTGATTGCTAGAAATAGGTCATACTCAAATTACATTCACAAGCGCTCCAAAAGTTTAAAGAAACTTAGGGAACGAAAGTAAAAAGATGTCCTTCCCATGAACTCATTTGTACTGAAGAAATAGATAAAATTTTACCAAAGAGATCTTTAAAATTTAAATTGTTATTTAGATAGAATTCATGCCCTGTAGTTCAGCAAAAGTCTCCCTTGCTCTGGACAGAACTACACACTAATTTTCTTCAGAGGATTCATAAATGAGATGCCCTTAATGTTTTCACAGAATAGACATCAGAGTTTGTACTTGTTGCCATACATGCCATTTTTTCCCAAAATTTACTGTGTTTCAGTTGTATTAGATATCAAATCCCAGAGCCAAGATACAAGGTTTTGGTTTAGTGTTGTCAAACACTTATTAATTTAAAATGTCACATTGCATTCCATCACAGAAAAATGCAGGTATTTTTAGGGTTTTTGTAGTTTTAGACCTAAGGTGTATACTTTTAACTTCATGCACAAATAGGAAGCACACTGTTCTTTCTAAAGGTAAGAGGATACAGATTAACCTCCCATGTCCTAATACTGTCTTACAGTGACCCAATAGTTCTTAAAGGTTAGAAAAAAGAGTTTCAGAAGAAAATGAACTCAACCTTCTGCTAGAGCATGCCTGGAATATGAGTATCTGTGTAAATTTTCATGTGAAAATAAAACTCCTTTCCCTTTTTTTCTCCTAACACCCCATTCAGCTGTCAATAATGTGCAATCCATACCCAAAAATGGAGGCCATAGATTTTCTTAGAAAAGAAGAATTGCTTTCAATCACTTGTAACACTACCACTTTCTTCCTAACTCAATACACACTTTTTGAAGAAATTTTCCATCAAAACCATCCAGAAACAAGTCCCTTATATGACCCTTTTTGGCTCAAGTGCTATGCTAAATTATAATGAGATTAAAACAGGATTTTATAATGGAACATAGAAGACAACTGAAACAATCTTGGTGTGACTAGCTCTGCCTGTCCATCAACAATAAAGTGACAGCAATTCCAAATGTCCAAATGACTAAACACATTCAAAATAGCCTTAAACTCCTTAACAGATCACTTAGGACACATTGATATACCCAGATGCTTCCTGCTCCCTGGATAACGGGCAACTTCATGCCTATATCTGCACTAGTCTTAATCTGTGTACTTCCTTTGGAGGTCACTGCCTGGACTTTCACAGCTTGCAACTTGGTTGTAAATGCTTTCTGGTGTTGTAGGTGTAGTGGTGAGTGCTTCTGTGCTTACCAACACAGCCATCCATTAACTCCTTATCACTTTCATTTGCCAGGGATTATGCAACAGGTAGAGAACACATAGCAAAAACAAACCAGGATTGCATGATCAAAGTTTTTATTCTGTTCTGTCAGCAAATTAGTTTAGTGTTGCTAAAAAATAAAAAGCCCTAAGAATGCTGGGATTAGGAGCTATCTAACTACAAAACACACATGATGAATGAGCAGCAGCACAAGCTTCCCCACTGTCTGACGGTGCATGGTCACTCCTAAGGACAGGAATGATGTATTGCCTCTGACCATGCAGACCATTCACTCTGGGACTTCTCTGCTGACATCAGTGACAAAGTTTTCAGGTGGTTTTCCATAGTTAACCACACGTTGAACCACTGACTCTTATCAGAAAGACCGAAGATGAGAAGAAGGAGTAAAAGTTCTAGGTCCTGTCCTAGATGCGCATGCTACTCTGCAGTCCTGTATGCCGACATGGAGTAACGAGGGGACCAAGGAGATCAACTGCTCTCCTGGGAGGGAAAAAAACCAGACTACAGCACAAAGAACTATAAACCCTGCTCTTGCTAGAGCCTTCTTCTGAAAGACAAATGCCTTCAAACTGTCAGTTTATAGTTTGGGGCAGATGCTGTTAGTGACTGTTAGAGACAAAGTAGGCCCAATCTTATAGAGCAAGATGTCTAATACAAGTCTGTAAACTTACCCTATCCTACTGAAATCAAACTCTTCAGAATTGTTAAAGAGCATAAACATAGTACACTCTCTTCAGTGGTTTTAAGACTATATATTAGTACATTTTTATGGAAGGTCTTGACTGAATGGACAATTGCATTTGTAAGTCAGCTGTGAAACACAGACCACCAAATTCAGAAACTGTCCTGGAAACAGCACCTGCCAGCACTCTCTTATGTAATGAGAAAGCTTAGAGGAACTGATGAATGATTATCTAAAGATGCCATTCCATGGCACCTTCAACCAGTCTCAGCTGAGTGGCCTAAAAAAATCCCCCTGGATTGTTTTTCAGCCAGTTTAAGCCAGTTTGTGCAACTATTCAGGTCAGGAAAGTGCCAGTGCCAGAGCAAGAGGAGAGGGGAACACATAGCTGGGAGCTGAATGTGTAGGAGCACAGCAGACTGAGCAGTTTAAACTGCTATGGAGCTGAACCATGAAACTATTTGATCCACTTTTCAGTTGCTACTGAACGTAGCACATGAGCTCCTACATGTTCATTTCTTAGTTCTAAAGCACTTTTCCAGATATTTATAAAAGATCATCCCTAATTATCACAGAGGTAACTGGACCCTGCCCCACTTCCACTGAAGGCAGAGAAAAGGAAACAAGCTGCTTTCAGTCAACAATGGCAAACCAAACACGGAGTCAAACTGAAAAGTAGCTGTGCAAAAATATTCTAGAATTAGAATTATAGACAATAAAGAAACCCTGAAGAGAAATGGCAAGTGGAGCCCCTTTGGACTTTGAACTGAAACCTTCCCTCATGAATATTCTGGGAAATGGAAATGATTTACAGTAGACAAATCTCCTGATGTTTGACAGCTTGAATATTGGCACAGTAGTGGATAGAAGTCGATGTTCCTTGACTCGTAAATTAAATCAACTTTGAAGTCTTTAGTAAATGCTAAAGTGTAAATAAGCTGGTTGAAGGGAACCTAGTTCGTGTGGAAGTTAGCCAATGGGCAGATGCTCACTCTGCATATAGCTGTCCTAGTCTGAGAGACTGCTACCCTCCAGCTGCCTCTATCTGCCACCCCGCTCAGGGCTGCTGTCTCCCCAGCCGTCAGCAGAGCCTCTGGTATGAGCACTTCCAGGCAGGATTCGTCACAGCAGTTTAAGTGAGTGGTTTGAGCTAATGCACCTTTACGCTACACCCCAAAACGTACTGGGGAGTGTACACACAAACCCCGTCCATGGCCGAGCAGTTGGCAGTGGCCAACAGAGGACTGTGGTAACTGAGCTCAGCAACGCCTTCCAGCTGCGTCCGGAGGAAAGGGGTTTTGACTTCGCTCTTGTTTATGTAGGGAAATTACACTGCTTTAAGTAAATGCACAGTTTATATCCAATTTACTTAAACTATTGCAAACCCTTGTGTAAGCACTTAGTGAAATGCAGCTTAAACAGAGGAGGAACATGGGTGTGGCACAAGTTCCAGTAAACCTGTTAAACTTATTTAAATTAAACCAGTGGGAATTCCATGTGTTAACAAATCCTTTGCAACTCCGTAAGGGCAAATACTCCCATTATGTCTATACCCATGCAGGAGTAAACATGTATGTAGTAGGACTAAATCACTTCAGAATTTGGCTCTGCACTAAGCCCTGACCAAATTTTAAATTGTAACCAATTCCAAGCACAAAATCACAGCAAACCTTGTATTCTTTTACTATTACTCCCAGGGCAAACACCCTACATTAAATGCAGGGAATATGAAGCTCTCCATTCTCATGATCCCTGGATCAGTTTTCCTCAGGCTCAGGCTTTGTAAAGAAATGAGAAAGAACCGTGGTCTCCCAGTACATCAAAGACTAGAGGCCTTGTAAATCTTAATATCCTGCCTGCCCCAAAGAATGGAGCAGAGCTGGCTTTGGGTATGGGGGAGGAGAAAGGAAGTGCTCGTAGGCTTGAATGCAACCAGCACATACAGTAGGTCTAATTCTTGTCCTATCAGCCTTGACGCAATGTGTCCTTTTCCTTCAGCTATTTTAGATAAACAGGAAAGGAAAAGAAAAAAAAAATCAGTGCTGGAAAAAATACAAGTCAGTTTGGAAAGAAAACGTTATTGTCAAAAGTTCTAACAGCAATTTCAAACAATAGTGAGTACAGTATGTCATATGAAAAACAGGTCTAATGCTATGATAGTCAATCATACCAGAAACAGAAATGAAGCGACCTTTTTTAAAAAAAGGTGCTACAATAAGAATAGCTAGTGATTTGGAGCATTAAGCATTACAGCTGATGACTAACAAAGCCTGAAAAACAACAATTTCCTTACACCTCTTCTTCTGACAGAGAAGGTTCTTTATGAATAAAGTGGTTTGTTGTGGTTTGCAAACAATCCCTGAGTGTACACAGCCTACTGCCTAGCAAAACCGTGAAGAGTACTACCTTCCTCTAACCATTAAACTATTCCAGGAAGTATTCTTTCATAATGGCTTTGTACACAAAACCAGTTGAAAACTGATTACGCAGTAGGAGTAATCTGGTTTGACACTCAATACTAATTCCAGAAGCCAAGTCAACTTTCTGGTGTGACTGTGGGGCCGTTAATACCACTAAAAGGGCTCATTCTACAACTGAACACTATAAAACATACTTTCACAATGATTTTTGTACCTCTGGTGCAGAAATCCCTAATGAAAATAGACATAGGTTATATGATAGCAGACCCTCTCACTTGATAAATTTTGTATTTATAAATTTTGTTTATAAAGACCTACTAAGCAAAATCATTGGTGATGGGCACAGCTTCATGTAAATCACTACAACTCAGTGATGTGATGAGAAAATTTGACTCAATCAGTTTAATCTCTTATTGGTGTGTTTTTATGATTTGTAGCATGGACATGAGGGGATCTGAAGAGACACGTTCATCTATTTAGTTAATTGAACAGATCTCTTTTACACCAAGCAGTATGATGCACTGTCACAATTACAAAAAATATGGAAATTGGTATCTTCATAACATTTTGTAGATGCTAACTAATTATTCTACACATTCTCACAAAGTAATTCAATATTACCAACTACTAGCTGAAACTGTTCACCAGTGTTATCTGTTGTCACTCAACAAGTCCACACCTGAGCAAATATTAGAATGAAGCTCCTACTTTTTACCAACACCTTCTACCCATTAGACTGTGCTGCTTATTCAGATTATAAAGGAGTTGGCTGTGAGTAAGAATTGATGATTATTTTAATCTCAGTTACCCATCAAAACCCCATTTATTCAGTGAATGGGCTGTATAGCATGGGCTTCCATTCCAGTTCTTAGAGAATGTCTATTCATAAGACAAAAACCGCCCTTGTTAAAATTGCCCTTAAATGAGTCTCTGGAAGTGTTATGGATGGACTGAACAACACTGACAATACTCTTCTTTGACCCCATTCTAGTTCTTCTGCAGAAGGGACTGTAACACATTATTAAAGCTAAGAGAAGAAAGATGCTCTGAAAGACATCCTGGAGGATGCAGAGTTGCTGCTGCAGAGTATGCCCTGGTCAGGTGACATGGTTCCAGTTCTCAGTCGTGCTCTGCCACTGCCCGGGGTTGTTTGTTCATCCATACATTCAAAAGTCAAGAGTCGATCAAGAGTTTCACCTTCCTCGTGCTCCACTCTAGTAGGACTTTTGCTGGAATTCTTGACTCTCCCCACATAGCAGGGCATGATAGTTATATTTTCTCTACCTCCTGCCTCCTGCTGATGTTTTTCTCTTGTACTTCTTGCTCTGCTTCTGTTTACTTTCCTTTGTTTCCTTAAACCCAGTTGACAGGACTACCTTTCTGGGCTGTGCCCTTTGGCTGCAGGGGTAGTGACCCCTATTCCCAAGAAGAAGCCTCTAGCCCTAAAAATGCAGATCAAGTAAGTTAGCACTTCTGTGAAATAAGCATTCTCCTTTTAAAATATTTTAAAAAGAGAACTTGTTCACAAAAGAACAAAAGACCACAAAGGTTCATAACTCCTAACAGAAACCATCTGCTTGAACATAAAGCTGGGAATGTATCGGTATTTTCAATTCAGGCTCAGGAGAGCTGGGAGCAAGAACACCAGCCTGAAGGCTGTTACTCAGACATATCTTTCTGTTAATGAAACAGTTTTTGCAAGAGAAGTGTTATCATAACCTTAAAAAAACAAACAAAAAAATACTTTCAGATGAAGCTGAACATTTCCCTCTGACACTCCAGAGAAAAAGGACATGCTGCAACTCCACACAAAATACTGCTTGCCATTAAAAATTAATCAGAGGGAAGAAAAATGAAGAGCTGATTTGGTAGTTGTTCTTTATTAATAATTTTAGATTAAAGTTATATATTAAAATATCCAGTACTGATTTTCTACAAAAAAAACAACCCACCTAAACTCAAATATGTGAATTTTGACCATTATGGGAATTTTTGCTTCTCCTCTCTTGAAAATAACACGACCCATGGCCTATTTTTCAAGCCAGATTTCAATCCTCTCCAGCCAGATGTCAGGAAACCACAGAAGGTGCTTGAAAGAGCACAAGAAATGGCTGGTTCTAATCTGTAGGAAAAAAAAAGTTGAGGAACAAGGCAGCTACTTGTGGCAGAATGTTATTTTTTCTTCAGTCTCGGCCTGCATATTTTCACAACATGTGTAGTCTGTTACCCCATCACTTCCCTCTTTTCCTTGGGTAAATATCTCTGCTTTGGAATAAAAGAAGGCCCAGGGGTGCTACTTGTAAGGACTGCACTCGCCTTGATATGTTGTTTTTGAACTGAACACATACAATGGACGCATTTCAAACTTGGACCTTTGCCATCATACATGTTGCTTTTAGTTTAACCTTCTCAGATGATGGGGGGAGGCTGGAGGTAAGGAAGAGGCTGGGACTGGGGTCGTACACTCTATCCTTTACCAGATGTGGGATCTCGTGGGAGCCAAGTGTGATAGCCCACACAAACCCCTCTAAGCACTCAACATAATGGAAAGAGAGAGGAATGCAAACCGACCCTCTCCAAGTCCCGATTCTTTGCAAAATCAAATACAAACCTCATGCAGAAATGGATGACTAAGCCATACCTTTGCCATCCAGCTGCTTAGATTAAAAAAAGGGTAGTGAGATAAAGAATGTATTTTTAAAAAGAAATATCTGTGTACAAGTTCTGTGTCAGGAAGAGAATCAACTAAAAGGAGATTTCCCCCATTTTCACCCTGTAAACTGCATGCCCTGTTAAATGACTGTTTCATGTATGTGATTTAATGTGCCATGGAACCCAACAGATGGACTGAACTAGATTAGACATCTGTTCTGGAGAAGAATTAGATACAGAACTGGGACCTAGGAAATTCTGGATTAAACCAGTACAAAGGCTACTCCACACTCAAATAGTAACCCAGTTAAGGGCACTGGGTAAGACAGACTTTTCACCACCATTCTCGCACATCAAATGACAATGCAGCAACAGGGGAAGGACAAGAGTTGGCAAAGGGCTCACTGAGAATTTACATGCCAGCTTACTTCCAAGTGGCATGTGAATAAAGTCTGAAGTCCTGAAAGCTGACATGTGTACTAAGCAACTTGGAGATGGGAAGAGCTGCCAGTGGGGCTGAGGGGAGTGCTTAAAGAAAGCTAATTTGGGAACAAAAAGTATTGAGTGGTTCCTGGAAGGTGGTAGGAAGGTCGAAAGAGTTGAGAATTCTCTGTACCACACAGTATTGAGCCCAGCTCTGCAATTTTTGAACATGTATTTTATATGCAGGTACTCACTTAATTTGATAATATATCCAACCTAATTTGATCTCAAACCTGGCAACAGGTCACCTGAAGAGTCATGCTTAAATGCTCAGTCTGTACAAACCATCTCTTCCTCCCTGATCTCTCCAATTATACTAATCTGATCCCTTATTCATCTTCCAAAAGTAATACATCTAGTAAGGTCTTACTTCCCCATCATTACATTGTAACTTCTTTCCCAGAAAGAAGTCCTCTTTTATGAATTCTTTTCTTCTTGATGTCCCTTACATACCTCATTAACCCAACACATCATACCCCTCCCTGCTTACTCACTTACCATGGGACTATCCTGTCCCCAGCTTTACACCTCTGAGAAGTAACCAACCACTGGTACAGAGCACAGATAAATCAGAAACCTTATGGCTGGTACCTTTCCCTTTCTCCTGGCAAGTCCCATTCAAAGAACTGTTTCTCTCTCTAAATCAGCAAGTAATTTGCCAGCATGCAAATGAAAAGATTGGACAGATGACACTCAATTTTGTATTTACATCTTATGGGTGTGCTTCCCTAGCCTTGGTATTAGATATCCGTAACTTTGATAACCACTAAGGATCCTTGAAAACTACATTGGCACACTGTGATTCTCATGTCACACATTATAGTCCTTTTCCCAACAGTGCACCTTGGCTAGAGAACAAGCAGTGACAGTCAAGTGAGAAGGTGCTGTTAGAGAAATGCTATAAATGGGCATATCCTGGAGCAATCACTAGCATGTGTTACGTGTACGGAGACTGAATCAGTCTCTTGGATAGTTCTGAGACAAGAGGAATTAAAATCATCTTTATCATTTGCTTTTTACAGTGTAGAGGGATTTAGTGGACATATTCTAAATCTAGATTTTGTGTATCAAAACAGAAGTAAAAATAGAAAACTCAGTCACTGTTCAGTTGTTTGAGAAATCAATGTTTTTCTTGCTGCTCTGTCAAAAAAATACACTAATGAAAATAGCCTGTCATTGGGAATTTTCCAGGCTCTAGAGCATTTTACAGCCCAGAACCCTGGAAGTCCAAAATAGCTCCACAATGGACTATATTTTCCAGAAGTTGTGGAGTTGTTTATATACTCAGACCTCTCTGTGAAAACTCCAAGAGAGGTTAGGAATACAATAAACATAAAATTTCTTTAGCTCCTTTATGAACCAACTGAACTAACTACATTAGTTAAGTTTATGTCAGGTTTCCATCTACTAATAAGATGCAAACATCTCTGGAGTAAAACACAGCAGTGCTTTGTAGGAGCCAAGCAGTGTTATGCAGTGGCAAAAAACATATAAAGAAATCTAATAACATTAGAGGAGGAGAATTTAGGTCCCACATAAGATAAATGAATATCAGATACTCTGTCATGGAAGGGCTAACAGGGTTTTCAGCTATATGTGCTATCTTGCCAGGGATACGGGAACCAGTTCTGTGCTGTGACAAATGGCTTCTTTTCTCGGTCTAGTGAAGCAGAAGTCTTCTGTCCCACAGCATACTCTTGGGAAAAGGAAAGAGTTAACATGGAAAGGAGCAGCATAGCTGCTGAGAGCATGGGCAATTCAATCAGTATCCCTGGCACAGCTGGTATCCTCTGGCACACGCTGGACAGCTTATCAGGTGAAATGACAGCAGGCCGAAGGTTGCATTTCAGATGCTGCTGGTGCTCAGCCCAGAAGCTGGGTAGCAGTCCTCACCAGGCTAACTCTGCAGTGGAAGACTTAATCTAAGAAGATACGTAAGAAATGAAAAAGTGTAAGAACTGCCAAATCACAAAACCTTGTAACACAGTACTAGCAATGGTACGTGTGCAAGAAAATAGAGCAACACCACAGACAGCTAAAAAAAGGTGTTGCCATGATCTGGTAACTTCAGATAAAACAATACAGGCTCTGCTTCTGCATGCCCCATAAAGAAAGAGGGGGCTCACATATGCAAGTCTTTACTACCTCCTTTCTCACTTTTACAGTTTCAATTCGAGTAATGTCACCCGGTGAAGTGGCAGAACTCCAGAGTCATCTAATGAACCGCTGAAATCCACCACTGCTTAACAGGGGGCCAGGATTTCAAGACATTAAAGGTAAAATAATTCCCAGTAGGTCTTCTATGAACATCTTAATGTGTCTGTACTGAGTGGTATTTTCACACCATTCCCTTCCTCTCTCCGTTGACTGGATAAAGAGCTCAGAGGAAAAAAAAAAAGTACCTATGAATACCGATGTGCAGGGAACCCTCGTAAATTCACTTCCCGTCACTCCAACAAATGAGCTCCCCCTGGGAAGTCGTGAGAGAGAGCCTTCTCACAACAGCCTGATTATCAAAAGTCTGTTCTCTCGTGAAATACTCTAACCTCACTGGGACGAGTATCGTAATAATATGAAAGTATTAGAATAGCTTGAGCACTGTAAATTACTTTTGTAACTTGGGATGTGTGGGGCACATTTCCGGCAGGTTGGTTCCCAGTGATGCTGTTTGCCTGTCTGTATCGCTTGAGAATTACCCCAAGCATGAAAGATTCATGTGCTGTAAAAATTCAATTTCAGAATAGAAATGTGATTCTCCGTATATCAGATTTCAGGCAGTCACTGCATCCATCATAATTTTAGCAAGCTGGCTTTATCACTGCCTTGTTCTCCTCAGTAATATAATGCATATTACCTGCTACAGTCCTACCCAGTATTTCAAAAATTTTCTAGAAATAAGCTGCTTATTGATTTTGTTCTGCAGGGATTGCCATGAGTCTACAGTACTTCAGTACTGTTGGCATTTCTGTCAAATTCCAGGTTTGTCTTTCACCGTTCTCTGTCTTGGATCTTTCCCATTTTTGCAGTTTTCAGATCCATCCACCTTTTGCAGCTATCCAGTTGTGAAGGCATTCTACATAATCATCTGAGGAGTTACCTCCTGGCTTTTGTTTAATTTCTTTCCAGTCTCCCTAGAGTTTCTGAGGCAGTGCTTTTGTATGTCGGTACACAAAGATAAACTCACATTTATCCTTCTCCTAACCCTAAAAAAGAGATTGCCTTTACAACCATGTTTCATTTTGGTTGTATCTGTAAAACCCCAAACTCTGAGAAACCAGAATGAACTAGTGTAAATCAAACACTGCTCTTACCACTTAGAACCGCCCTGCAACCCTTCCCAATCAGGGAATCTAAAATTACCATATTTACAGCATCTGCAGCAGAGCCAAGTACAAAACAAGATGAATAGCTGTGACGCACGAGGCAGAGTGTGGAAGTATGCAGCTGGGCCTGCAAACAATATAGGCACTCGGCGCTGAAGTCCATCTAATGCTTTTCACAGAGCAGAGTGACTAAAAGGGGAAGGAGGGGGAGGGAGGAGAAGAGAAATTCCAGGAAGATGAGTGAAAACACAGCAGAAATCCCAGGCTGCTTCACTAATGGGTAATTGAAATGACTCACAAAAGGTCTAGTAGAGAATTCAATTAATTAGGGACGTGACTGGGCAGAGAGAAGGAGGGAAAGAAAAGAGTGCTGGTGATACAAGAAAATCACTCCTCTCCATTCACTTAAAAAAGGGTCTGGAAGAAAACCTCAAGGGAAGAAAAAGCCAAGTTTTTCAAGGCAGGGCCTCTACCCCTTCTTATGCACAGAAAAGGACAAATAAGCACACCTCTATTGCCTGTCCTCCTTCCCCCAGATTTCTAATGAAAAGGAAGAGAAAAGAATAAAATTTGATATATTAAATACATCAGGGCAACTGGTCAGAATAAACTATGAGGAGAAGACAGAGGAATGATGAAGAATAGATTAATGCAATGCTGCTAATAGCATCACCCTCATCATAACACCACTACTTATTCCATGTGACAATGAGGGAAGGGAAATAGGAAGCACTAGAAAGATGAATAAATGAAAAATATGTAGAGTCATATGAAGGAAAAAATATAATGCAAGAAAGGGAGAACAGTAGGGGACATGCAAGAGGACTGGAATTGACAAGAATAGGGAGAGAAAAATGGAAAAGTGTACGGAGGAAAGGTGAAGGAAAATGGGAAAGGTCATGGGTGAGAGAAGCAGGAGGGGGAAAACCTGAAAAGAAGCAGAAGAGCAGATGCAGGAAAGGTCAGGGAAAGAATGAGAAGTTTCACAATCAGTCAGCAGTTAGGACTTGCTGTGATGGATACTTGGGAACAGCAGTGTTGATTCAGCAATCATCTATTGACAAATACTGCTTCTGACCAAGCCTCAGAGACTAAATTTATACTAGTGCTGGTTTAGAAATCTTCAAGAATGTGTGACCTAAACTTTCCAGGCCCACAACTGGTCATTCCTGCTAGTGGAAAACATCAGGGAGAGATACAATGAGCAGGAGCAAGTGCTCACTCACGGGATGGAAAGTGCGATCTGCAGCCTTTCAGAATAAAGTTACCATAGCTTGAACTGTCGCTCTTGTTAATTCTGACTTGGAGCTGTTATTGCCAGGCTGGCTGTTCAATAGCTTTACAAAGGAAACTCAGGGTCATTGTTTACCTTCGTGAATCATGAAGAGAGCTAACAAAAAGTACTTTTTAGGCCCTATCGGGTTCAGCACTGAATGCCCTCTGAAGGCTTAGATATGCTCTCACGCTCAAGGATCAAGATACTATCGCTGTGAAAGGTTGGCAAAGTTTGCAATATGCTGCATGTTTGGGCAATTAGCTGAGTATTTCTGTTCCCAGGGCTGTCAATCTGACATCTTAGCAAGAAAACATATAAATCAAACCATACACCTCTGCCAGTGAACTGACCATTGAGGTCAGCCCCACTATCAAATGACTTTCAGAAAAGCAAAAGATTTTTTATAAGCTTTATATTTTCTGTAATAGAGCAAAGAAGATACAACACTGCCCAAGAAAACAGTTTTTAGGTAGTCGAGACATACTGCACCAGAAGGAAAAATATACTATTTAGGTAACAAGAACCAGTATGAATGATACAAATATCTTTATACTACTGTAAATACACTAGTGTCTAGACACAGAGATTGCACTACTGTAACTAAATCCAGACTTTCACAATGTTTTAAGTTACATACAAAAAAGTGTATGCAGAAATCTCCAGCTGATTCTGAATTGACCTTCCGACATGACACTAAGATACTCTGTGCTGCTGCAGGAATCAACTTTCAGAAGAGGTATAAAGTGGAAATTCAAATTCCAGTGGGCTGGTCTAAAAAAATAGCCCCTTGAAATTTTGCAAAGACATTATTGCTAGTGTTCTGGACAAATATAAACATACTTCAACCAGTTGGGCTGGTATTTTCTATGGAAAAGGACTACAAACTGTGGGCATTCAGTGCCTAGGTGCCTATGTAACAGTGTGATTGTCAGACAGGTATTACAATACAGCTATAAAATGTCAGTTAAGTCAGGCAGCTCCAAAAGCAAATGCAAGCTGGGCAGCCAGAGAACCACTTGACACAGTACTTTTTTTGGCTTCAAAGCTCCATTCTTTTCAAATTCTTTAACATGTCTAATGAAACAGACAGTGCAATGTGCTCTGGAGGTCTTCAGTTTCTAACCAGAGCACCTACAAAATTTAACAGGGCCTTGATTTCACTGCAAATATAATTTTGTCTTTTTCCTGAGCCTTCATCAAGTTAAACTCATGACAACAGCAGGCAGGGTGAACATGTATCTCGAGGCTATCTGGATTCTGTTAAGCCAGGCTGATGCATTTTGTCCAGACCCTCCTCTCCTTCTTTTCAAAACACTCAACAGAAAATAAAAAAAATCCCCTCTCTTGTACAGAATTCAAATAATTAAAATAAATTCTTTTTATCTCTCTAATTAAGTACCATCCTGTATTTAGCCAGTCAACAGCACCAAAGAATGATTTTTCTGTATTACACAATGTCATCCCTCCTCCCTGGATCTATTCAAAGCCTCTTGTACATATTTAATCACTCCTAGCCAGGCCTGGCTAATGAAATGCAGGGCCTTGCCCTGACCTGACCTTGCTATTTCTATTTTGGCTCAGCACATCCTCTGCTAGTTGGGTTTAAAAAAAAAGTTGTTTCTTTCTCTTGGTCTTAAAGGTCCTGTTACTGGCAGGGGGTATGGTCAAGGACACTGCTGAAAACAGAACAAAATGACTGTGAACACTGCTTTGCAAAACTACTGCAAATCAAAAATGGACCACAGCAACCTAAGTGCAAAGGTTTTTCCCCTTTTTTCCTTTGGTTGGCAAACACTGGTGGACACTGTTCATCTACTGGGAATGGCTTATGGCTAGGTAACTCGGTAAGAAAAATGGGCTGCTCATATTGTTTGCAGCACTCATAAAGCACCGCTATTTGTTTTGGGCACTTACTGCAACTAAATATGTTGTTCTTGGTTTTCCCTATCTACCCTTCCTATTTGCCAATGTGGCAATTAAAAAATGTATTTTCCCTTTCTGAGAGCTTGTAAAGAAGTGTGATCCCATTTATGAGCACTTAGGAATCCTGGATGTTGGGTTAGCCCTTTTGTCATATGATATTGGTTGCAGGAATTTATCAACATGCCAACAGAAGTCAGAAATGTTTCCAGTGTACAACAGGACAACATTTACATGGTGACCCATGCGGTCTTTTTAAGCTGCTGTTTGTTTTCAAGTGGTTTGTGATTTTGTTGACCATTAGTTTTGGTGCTCAGTTTGACATACTGAGTTGCTGGATGAACCATAAACCATACTTGAAGTCAGCAAGGGCAAGGGCCATCGTTTTATTCTTTGTGTGTACACACTGCCTTATATTGTGGAGCTCTGGATACTGAATAGGGGTCACAGATGCTATCACAAAACAACCGGTAACAGCACAAGGACCTTTAGGTACTCCGACTGTCAGAAAAATCATGCTGAGCAGCACAATTCACCATTGTTCCTCAATTATCTCTCAATGGAGGCACGTCAGAGAAAATGGTGCTGAATAGGATGAAGATGCCTTAACTAGCTGCCCCAAACTAATGCCCTACATCCCACGGAGCACCGTGAGCCTTAAAAGCTGCCTAAAGACCATGGATGTAGACCATATTTCTAAACGGCCAGAATCAGTTTAACACATCCCTATTAGTTCTTCTGCATGTGCTGGAACTGGCATAAGAAGAGTTAGACTAGCATTTACAAGCCCAGTCTTTTCTCAGCTCAACTCAAAACAAACAGATTTGAGTTGCAACATTCAGATGAACTGAAGCAGTAGGACATTAGATATTGCTTGAAGGAAGAAATGATAAAATCATGTTTGCAATCGTTAAAGCTGAACAATACGACACAACATAGTTGTGTCATTTTCCTTCTAATACTGTTTATCAGTTCTTTTTTAGTCTGTTTTTCTACACAGACAACACTTTTGCAATCACATTCTGTACCCCAGTAGCTTTTATTCCTATAACTTTTTCAACCAAGTCTGACAAAGAATAGGGGTTCTCAAACATAAGTGAGGTTACAGAAATTCAGTGAAAAGTGATGAGCAAGTAGAGGAGAGAGTGTCCATAAATATCCTAATATGGCTTATTAAGTTACCCATTATTAGATTCCATAAAATCCACAAAGAGGACTTCTAAGTACCAACCACAGGAAAGATTTGTAGATACAATCAACCAACCACAAGGTACAGATCTCTATTTTATTAGCTTACTATACTCATAGGTTTGCCATAGTTTCCAAAAATACTTGAAGTTCCTATTTCATAGGAAAAATGTGGAAACATACAGCTTTGTTGGGATTGTGCTATCAGTCTTTTCCACCACTGCAATGCAACACCTGCAGCTGAGGGTACGCTATCCTGAAACAAGTAGTTTTACTTCACTGTCCCACATGATTTGACACTGGAGCCAAATTGCTCTAAGTGTGAATGGTTAACAGGAGACATGGCCCCGTGCTTTCCTCCATCTTTCACCCAGCCTTACCTGATTTCCTTGCACTAGTGCTCCTCTTACTCCACAAGAAACCAGTTCAGGAAGCAAAGGTGGCAAAAGGCTAACACACAAGTGGATAGTGAACAGATTTCTGAGCTCCCATAGACTGCTCACTGCGGGGTTTGATGAGTACCACAACTGATGCAGAAGTTGGCCTTGGTTTGGACACCTGCTGATGACCAAGAGTTGAGAGATCAGCATTACTACAACCTCAAACCTGGCTATGGTCTTATGTGGGTGACCACAGTCAAGTTTGAGAGATCAGCATTACTACAACCTCAAACCTGGCTATGGTCTTATGTGGGTGACCACAGTCAAGTTTGAGAGATCAGCATTACTACAACCTCAAACCTGGCTATGGTCTTATGTGGGTGACCACAGTCAAACATCTGCACCTGGTGACCCTCACCCAGAATGGTTCCCTTGGGAAGACTCAGCAGGCCGTGCCACTCTGAGCGAGTGAAATCAAAGGCACAGGCAACATTCAGCCACTTTTCTTCCCTCTCGAAGCAGGACTGTGACCCACCTTGAGCCCCAGCCCCACTGCAGTTGTACAAAACAGAGCCAAACACACAGCATGCTGTGTAGAGCAAGAACTCTCACACTGACTGCCCCTGTCTTTGGTTTCTTTGTGTTAAAGTTTGCTGCAGGCATTTTTGTTGTAATTTTACACTACAGATAGCAAGAGCATTGAGTGCTGAATCTCCCTTGCTTATGCTGTTCCTGATGTTTGGCAGAGCTGGAGAATGCTACCTTGGGGTGTTCCTGCCCTCGGAGATCTGGCGGGATGTTGCAGTTAAGCCACATCCCCACAGCTAAAACCACAGAATGTGAAAACAGCTGTGAAATCCAACTGTCTGAGCTGCCTCAGTGTTTGGCTGGCCTCTGCAGGGCCAAATTTTTTTTGACTCAAAGAAAAATTATGATTTTGCATCATTCACGAGACTAGGCAGAAACATTTTTGGAAGGTTAGTTCCAACTTACTTGTAACAAACAAATTTGGGCGACCACCTACATATGCCAGAAAAAATGTTTATCCAGCTTAGCCAAAATTGAGCCAAATAGATTTGCTGGCAGCACGGACAAAGCTTTAGGCTTTTTTTAAGGTCCCTTCCTAATTTCAGTTTTCCATTCCCCACCCTTTGGAGTTTCTCAGATGATTCTTTCTCCTCAATGGCTTTTCAGTTTGGGTGCTGCCCTTTAATTTTTTCTGCCCTATGGTTCTTTTCTTTCCTCTTAGTCTTCTTTTGCAATTGTTTTTTTTCTGTCCTGTCTCATGAAAACGCATTAAAAGACCTCCTCTCTCTACCATTCTTACCTTTTCTTTGCCAAACTATTTTTCCCTGGCCAAAGATATTGCCTTTGACACCCCTTGATTAAACTTCCAATGTATTAAATCATTTGGGAAATAGGAATCTTAAGTGGCCTAAGACCACTATTTCAAAAAACAGAGGGGATTTTTTATTTACATGTGTCTTACTAATGCAGATATTTATATATAGATACATATATTTTAATACTCTCGCCATTTCCTCAGAAACTAGCACAGAGAACATACATGTAAGGAAAAATGGACTAAAGGAGGACTTTTGAGCAAGACAACTTCAGAAAGAGGGGAAAATTCAGACAAATTCAATAGCTTAACAAGGAAAATTGGAGTCTATGATTTTCAGACACACTGGTCTTTCTACTGATACTGCAGACTTCCTATATTTCCCATGCAATGAACCTCAAAACTCCTGTTTCTTTAGCATTAACTGCATGAACCATTTGTAAGATGGCTCACACTCCCAAAAATTAACAGGGAAATTCTCAGCATTCCAGTTAGAACTCTCTCAAATTTTATTTGATTTTTTGTAATTCAAAGTAAGACTGAGTCTCACACTGTTCACAGTAAGCACCACATAGTTTTGTGTGCATACCCAAGGCTACTCAGACTAACCCATGTAAATGCCTGAGTACTATCTATTTTTTTGCTAGATATGTTTCCTAAAAATTGTCTCACTATCTCCAGAGACTTGAAATCACAGTGGTAACTGGTTGTCTTGGGGATGACAAGAAGCAATTCTGCACAGGCAGTTGTTCAAGAGAGCCTGCCCAGTGGATTCTTCTAAGGGTTCATATCTTCATGCTCTAGTAATAGCCTCCAGCCATTGCCTCAGACTCACTTTTCAGAATATATGAGCACTTGAAATCAGTTCATTATAAACTTGTCAAGGGCTGATTTATCACTTTTTAATTGAAAGCATCTCACTAAAAAAAATAATTGCCAATGTTGAGAATGCGAAAGGTTTGGGAGGGATATGACAAGTCACTCAAGTGACACTGAGTGTTCAGATGATGCTTAAAAGCTCAATACACAATGCTGCACAGAAGAAGAGAAACTCTGCTTAGGCAGCCTTCACAGTCATATCAGGACTGGCTCCCAAACACAAAATATGTGCAAATACCATGCTAGTAATCAGTCAGTGTTTATCATTACTCATCACAGGTTTAGAAAATACAATGAAAAGTCAAATTACAACTAAAACCTTTTCATTCTTATGATCAATCAATCGACAATCCAAGAAAGAAGACTTTATTTTGTTCTGATTTTTAGGAGTCCCATTGGAATCACTGATGGCATCTTCAGCAGCTGCAACACTATTGTGGTGATATGTAACCATAGCGGCTCTTGGCAGGTTCAGACAAGAACCAGGAAGACTGATATCACTTTCTTGCTGCATATGTTACTGTGAGATGCAAGTCCTTGCTGGGTCAGAAATCACATGGTGTATTAAAGGCTTAAGATTAATTCTGGAGATTTAAACTCGTTTTTTGACCATAAGCCAGGAATGGACACGGGCTACAGAAAAAGTAAGTTTAATGATTCTGGGCCATGGAGTAATAAAACTTCTTAATCAAGAAAAAAAGAATGAATTTATTTAAGTGATAGATGTGCTTTTAGCATCCTTGTCAAGTAAGGCACACCATTACCTTGTTTCAGGAATCTGACAAAAAACGACAATATTAGGTATCTTATATTAGAGGAGTCTTTGCAGGGGTTTGTGTAATTCCATTTGTGTTGACAACTTCTACGTTAAAAGGCCAGGAACAATCTGCTCCATTAAAGAATAGAATGAAATAACTCTATTCAGGTTGGTTAGCAGTCCCTTTTTCTTCTTTCTGATACAGACCAGATCTTAATGTAAACTGCCTGTTAGGTGAGAACTCTGGTGTCCATTACCAATACCTGAAAACTTCTACGTGTTTTCATCTCTGTATAGCCAGTACTAACATTTTTTTTCCACTTGGGAAAAAAAGCAGTAAATACAAAAGTAATGTTTGAACCAATTCTCAGCCTTCAGAAAACTACACAACAGGCAGATGACATCCTATACTCAGGTAATATATTTCATTAGATGATAGATGAGGAGAGATTTCATATGGTATGTAGGGATGTAATTTTAACATCAAATACATTCCAACTCCCTTATCTAATCTAACGAGCCATTTAACAGTTTATCTATCAGATCAAGTCTTTGAATCAGTTTTGTACCACGGGAATAAAAGATGCCTAGTATTTAAATAATCATCTTTTTTGACAAAGGTGATCTTGATCAGTAATAAAGATTGTTTCAATGCTCTTCAAAAGATCTCTTCCATTTCTTTCCAGATGACTATACAAAACATCACAGTACATAAAATACCTTGGTCTAATCCACTGCCACTTATTTTCCTCTTTTGTCAGTATTTCTTGAGCTTTATGAAGTACTTTTGTAAATGTTTTGGGCCTAGAAAAGGCATGCTCTTGCTTTCATATGGAAACTGTAAGCACTTTCATCCCTCCACTGCCAGAACACACGCACACAGCTGGCACATTCTTCTAATCACAAAAGCAAAAAAAAAAAAAGAAAAAAAAATCACAGCTGCAATTTTAGTAGCAAATATATTCTGGTTCATGTCTGGTTACACTCAGGTGAAAACTGATGTCATGTGTGAGGTTCTCATACATAGCTCTGGCACTGCAACACCAATCCTAACATGCCTCAGGCTCCTTTTAACATTGCTGTAACAGCTCAGTCCTGAACGGCTTCTTGCTGATCTACTCCTCTCCAGTGAAGATTTGTTAGAGTTGACCATAGTTGGTCTTTGATTTTTACAGAAAAATAAATATATGGGCTTCCATCTTCCCTCAGAATCTGAGACTTCAGACAGGCAGGCAGGCCAAATTCTGCAGGAATGCTTCCTCCAAAAAACAATTTTCAGAAATAATTCCTGAATGTTTGCAGAATACATGATGAAAAAAATCTGTCCTAGTTAAGCTGGTTTGTGTGTCCTTCTAAATGCTGTACAAGTGTTCCAACAATATATATAAAAAAATTAAAGTACCATGTTAAACAAAACTGTCTGTATTGTGCAAATGTGTCCCAGATTAAAGCAGTGAGCTCTATAAACACCATCCTGGAGCTCTGTAAGAACCATTTTGGCCGTATTAGGTCGTACATACCCTGCCTGACTTTTGGCTGATCAATATCGCATTTACAGCGGGGGGGAAACTGCTGTGGAAGGAACCCTGGTGCCATTTTTCAAGAGCAGACTAAGGTTTGCCGTTAAAGCAATAATGCTGAGGCAAAATCCCTTATGATCCCTCCCAGCAGTCCTTCACTACTTGCTAGACCCAGGCAGCGTTTACGGGAAGTCACTGAATACCTTGAAGATGCAGGTGTCTCACCTACCCATCGCACTCGCCTCCAGGTGCACGGTATTCCTAGCACAAAATTAAACACTGGGGACTAGGATGCCATGGCATTCACAGCAGGGCTTCACAGCACGCTGGGTTACAGTATGCTCAGCACAACATACCAAGAACAAAACAGTTTAGCAAGAAGAACAGTTGCACTGAAGAATACTGAGCAAATGGCATGGTATCTTTGGACTGCTACCAAAGCGCCAGGTCTTCGTAATACAAAGTAATATGCAAAAATAGAGCTTAACATAAACAGTAGGAATGGGAAAGCATTGCCAGACACTAATGAAATGCTAACTTTCCTAGCTTGGGAAAATTCATTCATCACTACAAAGCCATTGCTTTGTAGCTTGATGCAAAAGCAGAGAAGAATGCCTAAAGAATTCCTTATATGAAGAATTTTATAGGTTCTTTATATAAAAAAAAGAATTTTTTTAAACATACCAGGTTCAAGTCTAATGCTTAATCCCTATGAATGTCTAATCAGTTTTGCTTTCTTCCTCTTCTCACTTTCAAATTCTGGTCTCCTGGACAACCACACAGCAGCAGAAGAAATTTCCAGTAGCTCAGGACATTTTTGCAATTACTTAAGCTGGTTTAAATGACCTCACGGTAACAGGCATTATCACATGTAATAATCAGCTACAGGGAAGAAGCTTTGCCCTAAATGATCAATATTCTTTCAAAAAGAATGATGGAGATTGCTGCCTCTAAATGTCATCACTGTACAGACCTGTTTTAACTTTCCCCTCCATGGCCTGAAAGGGACCACATGAGATAAAGGGGAATGGCACAGCAGAGCTTTCCTGTGAGATCTCATTCTTTCTTTGGGGTAATTAGGCTGCATCACAGTCTGTAACAGTTTCTGCTTGCAAAGCTTATAAGGGAAATGCAAGAAACAGAGAGCAGTGGGAATGCTCTGCTATGCAACTCCTGATGCGTGAGTCAAATTGAATTAAATAGACAGAATTGCAAACACTCAAAGGACCCCCAAATGCAGGGTTCACTTTTCTTGCAGTACACATTTATGACTTTAAAGAAAACAGCTGCCTTTCCATATGCCACCGTGGGCCAAAATAAGCTGCCCATCCCAACATGAGTGACCAACTCAAGCACTTTGCCTCTGTTCCAGGCCCCTGTAACATGAGCAGTCTATGAGGGGATGGGGCACCACGCTGGATGCTGCACTCAAAACGCCTGTCCCTCTCCTTCTGGCACACAGAGCACCACTGTTCCTTTTTAAAAATCCCCTGCTCTTAGCAAGGTTTGTTTTTCTAACTGGTTCCCAGAAACCTCTCGGGCGTTCCAAGCTCAGAAAAGTAATTACTGCATTACTTTGGCCACAGACACAATATCAACCTTGTTAGACTTGGCCTGTGGAGAGAGCCAAACACCTGCTGCTGCAACATTTATTTGATAAGCTTCATGGTTCACTAACATAAACCTGATCCTGCTGACCTGCAGGAGGATGAAAAGGAGTCAGGGGGGAAAGGGTGGAGCAGGTAGGCAATCTCACGGCCCTCTGGCCCAGCAGCTTACAGCCTGCTCTCCCAGTGAGCTCCCATTTCTCTTTGCTTTCTTGTTTCCTGGTGAGAGCTTCAGAGAATTGGTTTTCCCCCTGCAGTTATGCAGGCAGATGTGGATGGGGCTAGGATTCCCATGCCTTATGACGGATTAACTGACAAGTGCAGGATCAATACGGGAATTGTTCTAGCTCTGGCTGCATCTGTAGGCTTCCAAAGCAGACAGAATAGTTGCACACACTCTTGTTGGCATGGTGGTGTGTGCACTGAAAGGCTGGCTTAATACCAAAGTCCATTAGCTACTAGCAAGGAGGGAGGGGAAGAAGGGCTGCAAATCAGTCAAATCAACAGATAAAAGGTTGGGGAGAAAAGCAGAAATAGAAATAGCAACTTGATTTTTATTCTTCAAATGACATAGTTTTCTTGTCTAGTATAAAAATATAAAAAAAAGAAAAGGGGGTGGGGAGAAATAAATAAGGTTTTATCCTAAACAGGACCATCTCTTCCGGTTGCTACTGCCAAGCAATATCTGATGAAAAAAACACATGCCAGGGGACTTAGTAGGAAGGAGAAAATAACCTTCCCAACTATGGTGCTCAATATCAGGAAAGAAACTTATTCTTGTCTTCTTCTCAGCCTCACCTTTTTCTAGGCAGAGGAAATAAAAACCAGACAATCTAGAAAACCAAGAAAGGACATTTCCATGTATTTCACTTACATGGAAAGGGTTTGACCTCAGGACAGTATGTTTTCTAGTGTACTCTGTTTATCATTCTTTACCTGAATGACACCTCTGTCAGTGTATGTTGATAGTTTATATTGGAGATATACAGTGTGATTCACTCTCTTGGAAGACAGTGAGAAGCAGATGAATCACTGTGGATTACATCAGAGCCAGACCAAACTTTTATATGAAACTTGGCAAAAACCTCAAGACTAATCCCCTGAACAAGTGTGAAGTTGTCTACAAGTGCATCTTCTATCTTATTTCATCTTCTTCTGCTAGCTCAGAACTTCAGGAAATTTATTTCCTGATGGATAAGAAAACTTGTAAAAATTCAAATAATATGCCACAAGACATTTTCTAGATAGATCCCACCAAAATCAAAGCAAAAACCTCAAAAGAAAACTCCTCTTCCGGAACCTCAAGCACAGTTTGGCAGGTATGTGAAATTCAGGTAACGATTGATAAAGTCTTGGACCAGCACCAATTGTACTTTTGTATTCACCCTTCACAGAGTAAGGGTACCAGACTCAGCATCAAAGCAAAACATTAACTAGACTCAGAAAACCAGCACGACTGGATTCTCAGAGCTCTGCTTAACCCAGCCAACTGTTCTTCAATTTCTGCTTTTATTGGGTAGACTGTTTCTCTCTGAACAGTACGAGACACATTTTTTAGACCTAGTAATTAAGGAAGAGAAGCAAATAACCTGATACTATTAGAATGCTTTTGTGAAAAGTGCTGCAAGAAAGAAGATAGAATTTGACCTACACTGGGAAGCCTGTAGTGCTTGGAAGTCTGCACATTCAAAAGATCCACAAAGTGCTACCCAGCCTGAAAATCTTGACAGCAATGCATAATACATCCAACTCCTTGAAAACGCACCAGACCGAGCCGTCTTAGTTTTGTTAAAAACTGCTGATGACCAATGCAACCATTTTGCTTTCGGTTCTTTGCCAATGTTCCCCAACACACTAAAAGCAAAATTAAAAAACTCCAAACGCGTTGTTCACCCACCGGGCAGTGCTGATAAGGAAGAATTCATGGCCTGTTCCTCAACAGCTGCTAGAGAAACCAGCAGCAAAACTCCCAAGCTAAGAACAATTTTATTTTTTGGAGGACTCTAAACAACAAAGCCATCTCTTTTCAGAAAGTATTAAGAAGCATTACAGGTAAAATATGGCAATGACTATAAATACCCTCCAAATGGAATATCTGTAAAACCCCTATCATATTACAGGATGTTCATCTGTATTATTCTTCCTTTTATTCTTAAGCCTAGTTTCAGACTGTGAGCAAATGTACACCTTGTACAGCAGCTTCTGCCCATAGTTTCCCCAGAGCATCACAGATGCAGAAGCTCCTCAGAGGATATATGTTTCATGGTAAAACACTGCTAGACTATTACACTAGCAGGAATAGTTTTAAAGAAAGTTGAACAGTTTGACAGCAGCCGGGTTGAACTACTTGATTATCTGAACAGCGGAACCCAAGCAGCTTGACCTGACAGATCAGCAGAGTACTCTGAAACCACACTAAGTTTGGAGTACAGCAGAGCAAATGAGAAACAACAATGATGGCCACACAGTTCACACAGAGAGGGCATCCCCAAGGGAGCAGCTCTGTGCTGACAACAAACACTGCAGCCAAGAGGAACCAAAATCATACAACAGCTTCTTAAAATATATCCTCCCAACATGCCCTGCTTCCTGTCACAGGCACCAGAGCAAAGGAGTGAAACTCAGTCTGAGTCACGTAAGTGCTCATGTGCTCAAGAGCACTAAGCTCTGGGTGCCTTGGCACGTGTGGCTGCCCATGCTTTTCTGCAGCCAGTTACAGGACCACGAAAAGAACATGAAAGCAGGATGTCTTTCTCTCTCCATTTTCTTCCTCAATGCAGAAAACTTTATGTAGTTGAAAATGAAAAATTGTGAGCTTTTTCCTCTCTACAGGTAAAATGTGAGCAGATGTTGCAGACCCTTAACAGTGCACAGGAAACTAGAGCTCAGCCTGGTAACACATCACTTCTGCTGTGCCACATCCCTGGGAACCTCCAGGATCAACACCTTACCACTACACCATTTTGTATGACAGCGAAGGATTAAACTGGACAGAGTCAGAGTAGAATATCAAGATATAAACTTTTTTTCATGGTAACTGAATATTGTACTCTCAAATCTTTTCCCTCTATTTCAGAAGTGCATTTCTAGCTTTACAGTTGTGAAGACAACTTGTATCTTGGGAACCAAGAGTAAGTACTATAAGTAAGTTGCCCAAGTCTGCAAACACATTAAAACAGGCTTCTCAAAATTATGTCATAGCTTGATGCCTTGAAATGACTGAACTCCACCCTTCTCACACGCTTTTTTTTTGAGCGTATCTAGTTTGAGCATATTCAGGTTGGAATCAATGGGAGAAAAGGACTGTGGCTTTTTGTTATGTCTTGGGTTAAAACCTATTGAAACTGGTCAATCTAGCACTGCATTTCCTTTCAAGCTAAATAAGGCTACAGTTAAATACCGCTTTGTTTAGTAATTCCTAAAAACAAAAGACTACCAAAAAACACAGGCTGTGCAGGGTCTGGACCTCACAAGACAAAGGGACTCATGGAAACAGATGCCCCACCAGTGTGGAGATTAGTGCAATGAGCAGCTCAGCTCTGCTTCTGAAAGTGTTGTGGAAAAGCATGGTATCTGTGTCGACATAGGAAGTATATCCTAGCATGTGCAGCTTATTGTAAGCCAATGTTACTTACCTAATTTTTACTATATCAAACTATTTTAATTATTTCTTTGGTAATTTGCTAGCTGTTACTCAAAGCATGTAGAATAGCAAAAGCACACAACTCTTTATCTTACTCTTTGCTTTTGTTAAGGTGTGTGTGCATGTGTAAACACTAAAAACAGGTTTCTTCTTACAAAAGTCATTCTAAACCATCCAAAATTAAGTTTATTCTCTCAGAATACTATTAGGTTACTTTGAGCATTAAAATAAATCTCTGGCCAAGTCCTAGATGGCTAATTACTTCCAATTATTTCTGAATAAAGTTTTAACCACTTCTGTTGGAGTCATCAGTATCTAACAGGTCAGGGTGAGGGGAGAAAGTGATATGTCTGAGCATTAGACAAATAATAGACTTACTGACAGAATACAAGCAAAAGAACAAAACAAAGTAACTGAAAAGGATAGCAAACCAATTTGCTTCTAGCAGCATTTGAAGAAGGCCTAGGGAAGAAGGTAAACACCTTACAGTATCCAAAAGGCTTTGGATCACGTTATTTCAGCTACATCATGCCCTAAGTTTTGGCAAGAAGAAATACAGGCAGAAAATGCTAAGAATATTTCCAGTACATCAACCCAAACTTCATTTATCCTTTAAAAGTCCAGTCTAATTCCTAAAAGCTCGGCGGCAGCTCTGGCCTGTTTTCAGAGCACTGTAGCACACAGGAGGTGAACTGGGTGCTGATAGGAGAGGTACAGCATGTGCTTGGGAGAAGGAAGGACTGCAAGAGAATCCCATGGAAAAACCATGTTCTGCTCAACCTGGTCTCCAGATGACCTGTTATAAATGTGAGAAATTATTTGTCAAGGAAAGTATAGGGGATTTTGCCTGTATTTAAACCTTTGATTGAACTGACTCATAAAGCAGGAAAGCCATGAAAATGCAAAATTCACTTTGGAAAAAGATACCCAGATGAGGACATGTAAGGCTTCCTGGATAACCATGCAGTAAGGACTATATGTATACAGCCTTTAACACTGTAGAAATGGAGCATCCTTCATATAATGCTGAACATTTAAGCATCTCTGTAGATTATAAAAGAAGATGGAAAACAGGACATGGTGAAATTATTTTGTTCATTATTACACAAAACTGGCAAGAATTAGCAGTTGAAGCCAGATATCCTCAGACCTCAATCTTAAAACTGTATTTTCTTTGATGTTACTCATTGCTAACACACATTTAAAAGAGCAGTGAACAACTGGTGCTGATTGTGGTGGCTTGTTAGCCAGTCATAGATAACAAATATTTGTACATGGGACTGAAGCACTGGGAAGCCATACACACACAGCTACTGTCTCAAGTCAACCCTTCCTTCCAAGGCCTGGTTCCATTCTCTCCTCCATCTCAGTGCCTTCATTAATCTCCCCACTTGCCTTCTAGTTTTGCTTAGATAACAAGTTATTGCCATTAAGTACATGAAAACTGTAACCAAAGACAGTCTGTGCCTAACAAAACTACTCAAGTAATTTTCAGCTAATGATTTACTGTTTGCTTCACTTCTCCACCCACCGTCTGGCTTTTTTAGGGCAAAGACATAACTTGCATGTTGCTAGAGGACTACACACAGTAATGGGACTAAGAATGCAATAAAAAAGATTTAACGTCAAAGGGGATGAATGGAATCAATGAGTGTTTTCCCTTCAGCAGAGAACAGTATGTTGCTACTTCGGTGGCAAAGGCTCCTACGCCCAGAAGAAGCTAAGAACTGCCTTCTGCCAGTGCCACGCCAGTGGAAGAACTTTTGGCTCAACATGCCCACGTGTCTGCTATTCCGATTCTTCAACGAGACAATTCACTGTCTGTTTCTGGGGACAGAATGAATGGAGGAGTTAGATCAATTATCTGAGAGTCTTCAGGATACACTCTGACAGATGATGAAAGGACTCTAATATGTAATTGAAATACCCTGTACCAAAATACTCACATTAAACCTTGGCTGATTACACACAGGTCTGAGCTATCTCAGACCTTCAGAACAGGAATTGAGTTGTTTATCAGTGAAAGCCAAACTTCCAAAAAGCTGGCTCCCCACTACAGAGCCTTTGTGTTGGGTAAATTACCTTCAGGAAGAGAATCAAAATGAATTAAAACCACATGGAGATCCTCTCCCTTTACCCCCCTTTTCCCCTTTCCTTTCCTTATATGAATCCCCTCACCAGGAGACAGAGGCCAGTTCAGTATAATTTAGTCCAGTGTTTTTGTTTCCTAAAGCCTCAGTCTTGGGCTGAGTACATTAATAGGCTGCAGCTGATTTTAATCTAGATGAACTCAAGACTCTCTTCTTTGGTTTTAAAAAGATTACAAATTGTGTGTTATATAAATAGAGGGAAAAGGGAAAAAAGAACCAGAATGAGTAAAAAAATCTGCTCTCCATTAGCTGACCTGCTGAACAAGACTGAGATTCAAATAAAGATGAGAAATGAGAGATGTGGGGAGGAAAACACACAACTAAAAGCTGTAGTGATACTGCACCCAGACACAGTGGTAAGAGGAGATGCAATAATGTCTGATAGCTACCATTACCATCATAACAACGCAGAAAAGATATTAATGAGACTCCAAAAGTGACAAAGCAGATGCCTCAAAGACTGTTCTGATCGTTTGCAGCAACCCTTCCCAGTTAAACATAAAATCACTTTGATTAGCAATTATTACCTCCTTGTATCTCAAGGTCTCTCTGGTAGCTAAGGTGGAATAAGCTGGTCTCAGACTAGCTCCTTGTAGATATTTTTGAGTATGAAAGAATGCCATGATACTCACATGGACTGATTCATGTCGGATTTCTTAATAGAGGTGTGAACCTAGAGAGAGAGTTGCCTCAGATCAGTGCTGAGGTAATTTTGGGTGGGAAGGGGCTGGGCTTTTTTTTTTTATGCCAACTTGAATTCTCTGTCTGCTTTATGTCACTCTGGAACTCTACACACAGTCACTGGACACTGGATGGCTCAAGACTGCATGAATCCATGACTTACTTGCTATAGGCTGCAAACGTGACACTCATTTTTATTGATGCTCTACCTCAGTGCTGATGCATTAAATGTTTTCATTTAGAGGAATCTCATGAACAGCTCATACACAACTGCTCCATTTTAAAATGGCCCCTGCAGCTGAGCAGCAAAGCCAAACATGAAGGGACTATGAACAGCACGGGAGTAGAATGTAACTACTCACAGTACCCTACGGACACAGTCCTGGTGAACAGCAACAGGATGGCTGGCATTTGGAAGAACAAGAGTTACAGAATTCTCTGTAACAGACTTCTGTTATTTAACTCCAGCTGGAAAACATGGATAAAAAAACTGTTTTCAATTCATAAGAAAAACAAAATATTTTTCATAACCTATGAGTAAGATGTTAAAAGCTGTATTCACAAACAAAAGGTCCCAAGAAGCTGGAGTCTCAATGTCATTAAGATAATTTAAAAATCTCAGAATAGTATTTGGTTCCACAGATAATCAATTTCAGAAGTCCAGAAATGTTTTTCTCTGCTTGTTAACATTCTTGTTTTGGGAATTGCACACATCTGTAAACAAAGAGAATGTATACCTGTATAAAGTAAAAATCACAGCTCTGCCATAAGAAGGAAATAAAATAGATGTAGTGAAAGTGCTAGTAATCAATAACAAACAGTAGATATGCAGAGAAACAAATGGACAGATGACATGAGTAAGAGGAATCACATGGTCCTATCAGCTTTACCTGAATACAAACCCTCATAATAAGTTTCAATTGCAATGATAAACATGCCTGGATTAAACACAGTAACTTTTAATTCCTTGCTAATGGGGCAAATGTAACTTGGAAGGAGTCTGTATGCAATCACTGGAGGCTTTATTTGTATAACTTTTCTGGAGTTTGACTATGACTGTATTTGATTGCATGTGGGTGGCTGTGGGACAGGCAGACAGCTGGGTGAAAAACTATGACAAAAGGAATCTTGTCCCATTTCCTGCCTGTGCTTCATTCACTAATGAGCACTGCTCTGGGTCATTCTCAAGATTTCTTCATCTGTTGTTGTCTCGTCTGCAAAAGGGGCACCCCGGCAGTGGAGCTGTTGTCAGCTTGTCTTGAGAGTTTATTCTGCTGCCTCTCACCCTTGCAGCTGTGTGGGATTTTAAGTGCCTGGCTGTAAACAAGTCCATATTTCGTGTTTCTTTTTGGATGACTTGAAGGCCAGTCTAAGGCCAGATGTGTTTGCTGGTGTAATCTGTTTCTCATTTATTCTAATAAATGCATATCTCAACAACCAATAATAAAGTGAAATCAGGATTTATCTGTTGTCTTCTTCACTGTGATTTCTGTTGGAAAGAAAATGTTAATAAAATGTAGTTAAGTCCTCAGTCTCTCCTTTCTTCCTGGAGTGCTTGAAATATTCACTGAACATATCCCCACGAATAAACAACCAGGCTGGTGAATCTAATGCCATCAGTCTCCTGTTGTAGCAACCAATATCCCGCTTGCTAGCTTGTGGAAACAAAGCCATTTTTCTTCTTTAAGAAACAGTTTTTCAGTAACACTGCGTCATCTATTCTTGTTTCTTTAGTCAGATCAGTTCACTTCATTTCTTCTTGGTAACAGATTTACGCTTTTTAGCAGGATTCTTTTATATAAGACTTCTACCTGTGTGCAGGCAGGATTCACCCTTTGCCCAGAGCAAACTGTTCTGTTATCAGGTCTAGTCTATTGATGAGAAAATTCATTAGAGGAGGCACATGAGGACTGTAGCTCTCTCCCCGTGTCCAGGGTTCACTAAGCTTCTATCCAGGGAAAAGCAGGAAATCACACCCAATTTCACTGTATCAGAGAGTTGTCTTTTGATTTGTACTGTAAAATGGTATTGAAATACCTTTCCTCTTCCAAACAGGTGTAAAGGTGAGGCAATGGGAAGGAGAATGCTGCAACAGTTTAGCCTGCCCCCTTGCACTAATGGCCTGCAAGATGTGTGCTGTTGCAATGCAACATAGAATTGTGCTGCCCACAACTCTCCTCTTCTTTCCAGTTAGATCATGGCCTTAGCCACTGCCACTTCTCATATCTATTACAGTGTGACCCTCACTCTTAATTAAAACCAGTGCTTAAGTCTGTCAGAAATACTGCTCCAACAAAAAGCAATTCCATTAGGCATGGCTTTGATAGCAGACTTCCAATCCCCCTGCATCTGCTACATGGTCTTTTACAACTTTTGCAAATTGAAATTATGATAGGTAGATAGATAGATAAGTAGATAGATAGACATGATCATAAAAGCAGTTTCTATAAAGAAACTCATAGAGTTGTCTTTTACCCAAGGAGCCTTTCAGAGAAATGCTCTGGTTTCATCCCAAAGGAGGTTTTGCCAAGCCTTCTGGCCCTGGGAGGGAAAGGAAACACTTTCCACAGTCCTAGGCAGTTCTAATTACAGATGCATCAAACCACCACCTACTTTTATTGAAGCTAATTGTTCCCTGACAGTACTTAGAAGCTCATTTATTGTCTTCAACTGTACTAATGAATGTTAGTTACTCACTCAGCCTTGCTAGTTCTGTTCAGCAAATGGGCCACCACAAACCTAAGTAAAATCTATTTCTTCTGTGCCTCTTCAGTTTTATTTTAACACCCAAGTACAAAAACTGTAACTGTATATGTAAGCCACCATGACTGGCATAACTGAAGACAACTGTTTAAAGTGGCAAAGAAGACATCATTAATTCTATTAAAACCACTCATGATGATACGTGAGAAGGAAATAAGTCCTTTTAGCTTTTAAGAAACAAGTAATTTCTAGGGTTAGTTATTACAAAAACAAAACAAACACAAAACATTTGTATTTGTAAACTGAGTATACTTGCTGTGGATTGACTAAAGTGCTAAATGTAATCTTGGAATTTTTTTCTTCAAAGAACCACCACACTTCAAGATGCTAGTAACGTAAGAGAGCTAAATACAAGCAGAGTCATTCCCCCACTGGCCCATTTCGGTTTTCAGCATTTTACTGAGCTTGCATATCTATTATGTGAAATAAAGACCAACCTGTTTTCAGAAGGCCACTTTGGTCTGAATTAATTTTATTTTTTAATTTTATTTTCCAAGACATTCAGAGTTTTCTTACCATTTTCTGTCTTGAATTTAGTGGGTTTACAGAGCCACAATACCAACAATGTAATATGGAGTACTTGTTTTATTTGTTCCTTCATCCAGCATAGTTTTACACGCAAGCTGATCATACCCAGAATCGCAAGAAGCGTATCTTATTTGAGCTTGGCCCTAATTCTCCTGCCTTCAACAGTTTTGTATATGGTTGATGTACCATGACCCTTTAAAGAGTATTTCCTACACTTGACCGTCTCAGTAGTTTCATGGGATTCTCCCCATTTTCTTTGCGTTCTTACCAAATGCTTTCACTCTGACAAATCAACATGCCCTCAGAACACTTTTATTAAACAAAAGGCTATTTTGTCTAATTAAAAGTTTTTCTCTGTCTACAATAATGTTGGTAGAACCGTCACAAAACATTTTGTTGTGAGAACAATTAGATTCCGGGATTATGGAAATAGACTCTAACATAAATGTGTGAAAGTGTCATTTTGTACATCATGCACCACGGTTACCTGTGAATTAACAGAAAATTAATACAGGGATGCACCCTGAATGGGAAGACAAAGCTGGTAAGTATTTGTGGGCTGCTTCTATTTTCTGTCCAGAAATTTCCAAGCATCATATGCAAGGAATGAACTCTGTATATCAGAATCAAAATAAGCACCCACATTTTTCAAACATCCCAACACCACAGCATCCCCTCATTTGGGATGCAAATCTGTTTCTCCAGTGTCTCTTGGTATGCAGAGATGATACACAGACTAGGCAAAGCCAGAGTAAAACTAATGCACAGGCAGGGTAAGCAAACTTTCATGATTGCAAGGGGTATGTTTAAATCATAACCTGAGCTTAGCTGATGACACAACCACTGCCTGAGTCATCTGAAAATCTGAAACCATGGCTCTGAGCATGGTAAACTTTGTCACTAATCTGGCGTGTGTCAGCCTCATGACTTGGAAGGATGGGGAGAGGGACGGGAGCGATTCTGCCACTTCAGTGGAGAAGTCCATGGGTGGAGCAGGAACATAAAAGTACAGTAAGCCTGACCCAGTCTCTAGCAGATACATTCAGCAACATGACTGAACTTTACACTCAGGACACCAGGTGCCTGTCTCATTCAATAAGGACATGGCATCTCTTACTGTTCCTATGGTGAGCAACATTCAGAGGAGGAATCAAATAGCAGAGAAGCAGCCAAGCAGAGGAAGTAGGGTTTAAAATCAGGTTTTTAAAACCTCACATGACCTAAAAAAACCCTAGCATTGACATACCTGATTTGGGGCTGTCATACAAGGGAAGCCTAGTTTTTGATAAACAGAATGTCCGTCCTTAACCTCCTGAACTATCAATTTTCCTCATCTAATACTGCAGAAAGGTTATTCTGCAGTGCCCTGTGCTTCCTCACATTTAAAGTTAGGGTAGCCAAGGGCAACAAAGACTCTTTCCTCTCTAGCCTGATAGCAGAGCTCTTCCTTCCTTTGACTCACATGAAGAACAAACACTAAGTTGAACAATAACAGTGGATGCTTCATTATGATGCTCTCCTGGGCACCCAGCCCTGGTTACCATTATCTTACCACTTGGTTTTGTTTTAAAGGAAACTGTGAATGGCCTTTTCAATCACTGGTGTTTCAAGATCAACATTACCTCTACTTCCTCTGTTTTCAAGTTTCCTTATTTTACCAACAATATGTGGCACTACGAAAAATAAAAAGACATCCAATGAACTGAGAAAGCTGCCGGTCTGAGGCAAGCAGTAAGCAAAGTCCAGTTAAAGGAGCTTTCCAGAACTAGTTAAGTTACTGATGCTGAGCACTATGAAAAAAACCCAAACCAAAACCAAAGAAAGGCAAAACAACTTATCCTTGGCAACTATTGAAGGAAGTGCACATGAGGAACACAGTTTAGGCCTTGAATATACTTTATTTGAAAATATCCAGGCATCTGTTCACACTTCCTGAAACCTACATCAGCAGTAGACCCCTCCCTGTCACATCTCCTACTTTATGGACTAAAGTGCCTTTTGTTATTTAACAAAATCCATACCCTCTGATATGTTACAGATAGGTGGCAAACCTGATTTACCACAGTTACCATCTGTGCATTCCTGTAGACTTTTACTCTTCCCAGACAAGTAATTCTCTTGGACAAGTTACTAAATTATCATTCACTTTTCACACTTCATTCACACAAGTGGATGAATTTAAGGACAATTGTGCAGTCCTCTCTGACCTAGGCATAGTCAAGAACGTACAATGAAAACAGGTGTTGGTGGACACAGTCCAGAGAATCATAGAATTGTTAAGGTGGGAAAAGACCTTTAAGCTGATCAAGTTCAACCATCAAGCATCATCATCATGTACACCATTAAACCATGTCCTCAAGTGCCACATCTGTATGTTCTTTGAACACTTCCAGGGATGGTGACCCCATCACTTCCCTGGGCAGATTGTTTCAATGCTTGACAACCCTTTCCATGAAAAAAAAAATTCCTAATATCTAATCTAAACCTCCCCTGGCACAACTTGAGGCCATTTCTCTTGTCCTGTCATGCTACCTGAGGAAAGAGACTGACACACACTTCCCTACAACCTCCTTTCACATAGTTTTAGAGTCATAAGGCCTTCCCTAAGTCTTCTTTTCTCCAGGCTAAACACCCCCAGCTCCCTCAGACACTCCTCATTAGACTTGTGCTCCAGACCCTTCTCCAGCTCCATTGTCCTTCTCTGAATATGCTCCAGCACCTCAATGTCTTTATTATAGTGAGGGGCCCAAAATTGGACACAGGATTCAAGGTCTGGCCTCACCAGTGCCAAGTACAGGGGGACAATCCGTGCCCTGTTCCTGCTGGCCACACTATTGCTGATACAGGCCAGGGTGCCATTGGCCTTCTTGGCCACCTGGGCACACCCTGGATCATGTTCAGATGGCTGTTGACCAACACACCCAGAGCCTTTCCCGATAGACAGCTTTTGTATGCAACTTATGAAAGTAAAAGACAGTTAAGTCTCACTCGATCCCCTTGTACAAGTTGTGGATGAAGATTAAACTGGGGAACACCAGTGGTGGCTGGTCACCAACTGGAGGTGTCACCATTCACCACCACTCTCTGGGCCTGGCCACCCAGACAGTGTTTCACCTAGAACGAGTACATCCATGCACACCATGGGAAGCCAATTTCTCCATGAGAATGCTGTAGGAAAACAGTGTCAAAAGCTTTACTAAAGTCTAGGTAGACGACATCCACAGACTTTCTTTCATCCACTAAGCAAGTCACTTTGTCACAGAAGGATATCAGCTTGGTCAAGCAGGACCTGCCTTTCATAACCCATAAACCTGTTTGGGCCTGATCCCCCGCTTGTCCTGTACACGTTGCATGGTGGCACTCAAGATGATCTGCTTCATGACTTTTCTTGGCACTGAGGTGAGGCTGACAGCTCCTCAGATCCTTCTTCTGGCTCTTCTTATAGATGGGCATTCCATTTGCCTACTTCCAGTCACCTGGGTCTTCCTTGTTGACCTTGCTGGCAAATGATTGGAAGTGTCTCAGTGAGCTCTTCCACCAGCTCTCTCAGTACTCTTGGGTGAATCCCATCAGCCCTCATGGACTTGTGCAGGTCTAAGTTGCATAGCAGTTTGCTGACCATTCCCTCCTAGATTTTGGAGGCAAAAGTTGTTTCAGTGGTGAGTGGGAAGGGGAGCAACTGGGGACAGACAGCTTCATCCTCAGTCAAAGCTCTTTTTCTGCAAAGAACTGTTAATAAAAAATCCCACTCTTGAACTGAGTATGCAGCAAGCTGTGCCTAAGTTAGTGCCACACTGTTGGCTGCAGCCCTTGGTGGGCCAGCTCACCCTGTTTGCCAGAAGAGGCCCTGAGTTTGCAGATTCAGTTTGTGTACTAAAGTTTCCCGTGCCCTTGAGTGATACAGCACTAAGAGGTGTCCTTCCTGAGCCCAGACAGGTGGGACTAGCTTGAGGAACACCTTTCTCCCTTTGTGTTCAGATGTGACAGTGGTATTTAGTTGATTCCGTACTGGAGAAATCTGGATTTGCTCTGACTTTTATCCATTACTTAGGAATTTTTCCTAAGCACGACAAGTCTTCCAAATGAAAATCAAACTGTGACTCAGGTGTCTGCCCATCCTTGCTGCTGCTACCTTGTACTGCTAGCCAAATTGGTCCATTTGGCTATGGGTCAATTGTGTGACCACACGTTCCCCAGTTCAGCCTAACACATATTTGAAAGAAAAAGGGCGAAAAAATCTGTTTCGCAAGGAAAAGAAAGTATTCTGGATGAATAAAAGTTATCTCTGCTGAACTCCAATAAAGTCTTATGCATACACAGCTGGAAGGACTGTAGTGATGAAGCAAGGCAACAAAAGTGTAGGGGAAGGAAGGCTGAAAGGCAAAGAAGTAACAACATACCTTGAACTCTGGTGTGCGCTGCTTGAGGCCCTGCCTCTGTATCAGACATGAAGGTGGCTGGGATCACATTACAGAACTATCAAAGTTATGCTTTAACCATCCTGATTTAGCACTTTTGGCTTTTGCTACCACATTAGAATGCATTGGCTTGATTTTCAAAAGTAACAAGCACCTACAGCTACTTTGGTGACAGCTGCAGCTTTAAAAATCAATTTAAGATAATTTGCATATTGAGAAGAACTGAAGGAAAAGAAAAGGCCTATTGTGTAGATACGAAGAGTTAAACACTGCTGATTGGTGGTATTTGAGTCCCTTCCCTTTTCAAATGAATTTCACTTCATGTTTTGTTTGGTTTTCCTGTTGATGCATCCTGCACCCTCCAGTGCTAAGGTGGTGGGATCCCACATACTTTTCCTGGCATGTGGTGTTTAAAATAAGAGACCTCAGCAATCGGATATCCTCAGCATTTCCAGCTATTGAACACAATCATGAGTGCTGTGATCCAATTTCAGAGCAGAACAGAAAAGATATAGAGTAATATTCTCCCTGTGCTGGTATGGGTCAGACAAAAGAAAACTAAGCAAACAGGATGTTCTGCTCCTCTGTGGACTTCAGCAAATGCCAAGGCAGACAGGATATGGTCTAGCTCACAGCTAGGACTCACAGCTGCAATGTGTGTGCCTGGCTGCCCAATACCTGTTTTGGGTCACTCACTCACAGCACAAATACAGCATGAAGGAAAGTAAAAGACATGGTGTGCAGTTCCCACCTGTCCTGCCTCAACTCAAGACTGAAGTCCTTCATCCAGCATATGCAGTCTGAAGGAGGAATGTGTTATTCATATACGCGACTAAGCAAGAGTCTCAGCCCTTAACTCACTCAGAACATCTTCACCAGTGCAACACTTGTGTTCAACTTCGGATATCAGCCTGCTTATTCTAAGCCTATTCACGGAGCAGTAAGGCACATCTCAGCCGCGGTCCCCACGATAGCACGCAGCACTCTGTTCAGACTATTCAGACTCCAATATTCCCCAGTGTTTTCTAGAAACGTCACTCCTCACATCTCTGCTGCTGCTTCTGGGAAGTGCACCTTCACAGAGCATTGGACTGTATGGGAAATTGTTTCTGCAGTGGAAAACCTAGGAATTTTAAATGAAAACGAGATTCAGCGGACAATAAAGTAAAATCTTTTCAACAACATATCTCTTGTTGAACTGTTAATTGCAGCATTATTTGCCTTTGCTTCCTCATCACCCCTGCAGTCATATGTGTGCTGCCTTGCCCCTGTGCTGAGCCCTAAGGCACACCCCCTGGGTTATTCAGGTGGCAAACCAAGGAACAGCCTGGGCTGATATACTACACTCTAGCAAACTGCTAACCAACCTAGTTGCCTCTCTCATCTCTATAATGCTTCGTTAACTCAATCTGGCTCTGATATTTAATCTCAAAAAATTTTTAGAGGTCTTCACAGAACTGAAGACAGAGGACCAGATTCTGGTTTCATTACAACATAAACACTGAGGAGCAGTGTTAAAGTTCAAAGGAACATTGCAGAAAATACTTTACAGTAACAGCCCAATATTATGAATTTTAAGGAACAACTGAAAAAGCTTTTGAAGTAAACCACTGTTTGCTGAGAGGGTTTATCACATGTGCCTGTTTCTAAGAAATTGCTATATATTCCTGTTCCATTTTACCCAGACAGATTTAATCTTATATGAGAAGATAATTTAAATCTGTAATTATTCCAGTTTTAAAGACAGGGCAAGTCAACACATCAGATGCAGAGATACATGAGGTTGTTCTGGGTGTGTTAATTCTGGAAACATAGAGAAAGTTTCAAAGAAAAACAGCACTGGGGCCAAAGCAGTGAAAGCCCTATTTGTAAGTGTTATCCCTGTGCTAGTAAGCCCCTTCTCAGACAAAGTTTTCTAGTTTAGACAAGTGCTATTCAAGTGTGCTTGTCTACACAGAATTGCACTCTGGAGACTTCCAGGTTCAGACTCTAGGTAACTCTTGGATCTCCACAGTACTCTCTCTTCCCAGCATAGGGAATAATAAAGTGTCCAGCATTTCTCTTTGGCAAACAGGCTGTACACTCAGAGATTTTACAAGATTTTAGTAATATATAAATTCCTATAGCTGAAGAAAAGTTGCATGTATTACAAAGGATAAGTCATTTGCTATTGCTAACACTTCACAAGATCAAATGACAGCAGAGATGTGTTCACCAAACATGCTAGTGGGAAGCCAGAACAGACATAACCTTTGAGGACAGCAAAAGAAATCTAGTTGTGCCTACGTGGGAAAGGAAGAAATCACAGTGAGACTTAACTGTCTTTTACTTTCATAAGTTGCATACAAAAGCATGAGACTTTACTCTGGCCAAAAAACGTTTTTGAACAGACATTTTTTTGGCTTCCTACTTATGAATGTGTTCACTTAAGAACATTAAGTCCATTTTAGATATATTTGACCTTTTCTACAAATCTGTAGCTCGAAAGATGTAACATCTACATTAAATCCAGGTAATTACTAGTAGATTACTTGGTCTTCTGTGACAAGGTTCAGTTCCCAGAACAATATATTGTCACAAATCACAGATACTACCTCTAATCAACAGACAATTACACTCCTTATGTTAAAAGCCTTTTGGAAAAAAGGCCATTTGCTTTAGCACTATGCTGAAAACCCAGGGGAGCAGCCCACTTTGATCAGGAATTCATTACAGAGAGCCTGGTAAGGAAAAGATTTCGCTGAAGTGAGATCATTTTGTCCCAGGAAGCCGATGCCAGCCTTGAAAAGAGGGGAACAGACTTACACTCTTCAGTTCATTGTTTTAACAACACTGGATTAAAAGAAATTAGTTTGGATTCACACTTGTAAAAATGAGAAAAGATTTGGCACACTGGCTGCACTAAGACTTTTTTCATATTACATTTGCAGAATTTCAGACAAATTAAATGCTGACACTTCAGTTGCAATCTAGTAAAGCATTCAGGGACATGTCTGGCTTTCAGTGTAAGACAGCAGTACTGAATCTTCAGTAGCTTTACATGCATCTTCAGAAATAAGCAGGAAATTCAAAACATTGTGCTAAACTGGATTTATGCAGAATAATATCCTCTCACAAGTTCAGCTCACAGAAATAAATATGACCAGAAACTTTACCAATCTACTGTCTATCTACTATGCCACTATGTGAAAGGTCATGTTTGTAGACAGAAACAATTTTATTGAAATGGAAGTTTATTTGGTTTCTACTGTATCTAAACCCAAGATGCCTCTAGTCTTCCTTCACCATTAAAGTATTTTCCTTCCACTTCTCTTCATTAACATTTTTAGTTGGTTCTGCATCTGTGCTTTTTCACTCTGACCTCCATTATTTGACAGCCATGGAGTTTGGCTACTCCAGCAAGGCTTTGTCAGTGCTGCTGCAGAGCAGTAGAGCAGTTCCCATAAAGCCATCTAGTGAGGACACTCTCATCCAATCGAACACCATTCCTGGGTTTAGTAACCCATTCCTCAAAATGCCATGAATTGCCTGAACAAAAGCATTTTCGCTGATGTCAGCTACATCTGTGTGGGTGATGTTGCTGGCATTGGGATGATGGGAGTCTTATTTTTTCACACGCCTTACTGCCAGGATAGACCTAACCTACAAACCAAGAGTGCTTTTTTGCTCTCATTATTGCAAACCTGTTAGAAATAGCATGAGACTTTCAGTGTCCTGTGCAGAATACAGCAAAAACGGTTCTACCCCACAGAGATCCTAACAATGATCAGTTCATGTTTATCCCTCCAATAGGGCTGAAAATCACCAGTGGCACTGCAAATCAGTTACCATCTCAATAGCAATGCACAACTCTATTCCCATTAATCTGTCTTCCACCCATTCACACATCAAGTACAACCCTGCTTCATTTTACAGATTATATCCATGTTGCTCCAGACAAAGGTCACTTTATAGTTACAGTTCTTCAATTGAATAAAAGCTTTTGATGCAGTAGATCATTGTCTTTCACTGTTCAAACCCACACAATACAATACAAATAATGCTGCCCTTTCTTTCAGAATTCCCTTTCTACCTCACTACTTGTTTCTTTACAAAATAAAATGAGGCACTTTTCACTTGCTTCAGCCATAGAATTTAGTTATTGCGCTTTGGAGACAGTTTGCCATGCTGAACTTCAAACCCAGACCCTGTGCTATTTTGAGAGCAAAATGAGCCTCTTTCGTTGCTTTAGTGACAAATGAAACATAATGCACTGAAGTTTCCCTAGATTTAGCTGTTACTAGATCTTTTCCCTTAGTATTGTGAAACTTAAAAACATAAGATACTCTCTTCCAAGTGCCACATTCTTTTGTTTTTACGTAACGTAAGTTACCTGCCTCAATAAGATATTACATGCAGGATGAGCCGCTTGTGTTCAGACAGGTTGTGTGTAGTGGAAAAGAGTGCAAGAGAAAGGTTGGATTAATCAACTAATCATCCAGTCCTGTGGCACAAACCCCAGACTCTTCCCTTTAGCAATGCCAGGTATTCTGTCCTTTCTTTGAGCAGTGAGGAGAGCCAGCCAGCAGGAGACACAAAAGTTTTGAGGTTAAATTTATAGACAGTTATAAATTTCTTTCAAAAGGAAGAGCAAAACTTAGCAAGATAAATCATAATGCCAAGTATACTCATGAAAAATGGCAACCATTTAACAGCAACAGTGCTTATTTTTAGCATTGAAGGTCATGACAAGAGCTGAGGTCAAAAGCTGAAGGCAGACAAATTCTAATCTGAAATACAGAACAAGGGTTAAGCAGCAAGGTAGCTAAAACTTGAAAACACCGTTAAGGCAAACCAGGAACTCACATTTCTTTATATCTTCAAATAAAAGTGAATAGTTTTCAAGAACACATGATTGAGTGCAACTGAAGTTATCAGGTGCCTGAGGAAAACATGTATGATATATGGGAGGTCAGTCTGGATGAACTGATAATTGTACCCATGTTTAAACTCTATGAAATTGAAAATATATCATTACTTAACATCAAGTCCTAGCTCACTAACGTAATATGCCTTAAGTTTTCAGTGTTTCTGAGTTTTTTCAGTGAAGAGCAATGTTAATCACTTAGTTAAAGCGTTCAATCCCAATAGACTCTTCAGTTGGCAAACAGCCACCATGTTCCCTGTCTTCTTTTGCAGCACCATCCTCTTGGTAACAGAAGGCATTTGCTTAAGTAAGATGGAAGGAGACTTCACAAACAGCTGAGCTATTGGCTGCCAATAGTTCGGCTTGTTGCTAGCTTGTATTTATACCCCAGAACATTGCTGCTTTTAAAGCTAGACTTGGATGATCACCCACAGAATACAGCTTAAAATCGGTTTATTCAGCATATCTTTTTTGCATGTGTGTATGCAAGGCTAAGTAGCATCTTTTACTTCAGCTGACTTAGCCCAGTATGTGCAACATTCAACTTCAATGAAACTACAACTAGGCAAGAGTAGATCAAAATTTCTTCTGGCTGTTAAAGCAGAACAGAATTACCAGCTAGCAATTTCCAATCAAAACAGAAATTATATCACTGCCAATGAGAAAAATCATCTTACAACTTGCACTCTTAATCAATTAGATCTGGAGTTCTTTTAACGTTATTCTTCTTTTTAACAGTATAGCTTCACTCACTTCAATTGGTATATCGAAATAGGGAAGCGACAGCAAGTCCTTAAACAGCAAACAAAAGTTGACAGTAAAACTTCCAATATTTTGCAGTGCTTAGATCCAGGTTTCTGTCTTTTTGTCTAAGATCTCTAGAAAATAGAGATCTGCTATCAGACTCGGTTCTGCACTCACAATTCAGGCTCATCAAAACACTATACAGCATGGCAGGACATGACATTGTATTGCAATGTAAAGGCAACAGAGGGGTTTTTGGGGTTTGCAGTCCACTCCTTCCATAGCACAGAGCAATATGAAGCAATGAAAGGAGATTGAAGACTTTCCTTGCTAAATCTCTGACTGCCCAATCTTGCTTTTCAATCATCAAATATCATTTCTCTAGTCTGAAAGTGGAAATAAAAGAGTGAGTGCATAAACGGATTATCTTCCTCCTTGAACATTTCAAGCTTATAAAAGCAAAGTTTTCTCTATGGCACCCTTAGGCAGCCTGGAGATCTCCTCTGACAATAAAAGAGAAGCAGTTGTGCCTTCACTAGAGTCTCCTCCAAAAATTTCTGTGCCTACACTGAGGCCATGAGATGCAAAGATACCCGGGAAACAGAGCAGCATTTACATTGACAAAGAGGATTTTGATACACTCCTCCAAATGGGGCAGCATTACCATCTTAATAGCCTTTTGCTCTCAGCCCTCTTCCTGAGGACGCTGGAGATTTTTGCGAATGGAGAACAGTTCCGCTTCCCATTTTAAGTGCAACAATAGCAGAAGGGCTCCTTAAACTGCATCAAATAGCAGTCTGTGAAATCCCTAACTAGCCCCACTGCCTCTCCTGCCGTTTTATTATCCTCCAGCCCACAGAACAAAGCAAAGGGAGCTCCTCCTCTTTTTTTTTTTTTTAGCCTATTCCACACATCCTAATCCCTCAGAGGTGGCAATGGAAATTGCTTGTGGAACTGTTAAATCACACTTTCACTTTGTCTTTCATTCCCCATTCACCCTCGCTAATCAGGGAGCTTCCAGCCACATTTTCCGATATCAATTTGTTTATGGCCTATTGGTTAATGGTCCTGGGATGGGACCCCCTGAGTAAAAAGAAAGAATCCTGGGCACTTCAGCCAGCTGCTGCTTCCAGCAGTTCCCACACCCATCCACTTGTTCCCATCAGCCACCCTGAATGTGCTCACCTCCTGACACCAAGAGAATTAAACAACAAAGCCTGAATGGGAGAGTTGGCTTTGCAATCAGGTTGTGGCACAGATTCCACTTGTTAGCACTAGAGGATGTCCATCACGCAGCCACCAGCTGACCTGTGGCCAGTTGCCTTACTATCATCTTACCTTATATCCAGCTTCCCTTTGGAGAGAAGCACAAGCTACAACTCTCAGAAAAAATCCAGTATCCTCTCTTGAACAAGGCAGCCTGGTGCCACTTTCTGCATCTTATCCAAACCAGCCATTTGCACAGAAATAATGATCACTGAAATGTGGGATGAGAAAATGCAATATTTACTTTTACAAATCAGTGAGATGGCTCAAATGTAAGTCCTTATAAGTCTCTGTAAAAGAGTCTGGGGCACATTATCAGGGGAACCATGCCCTTCCTTGCTACTCATCTTGGAGAAAAATATCTGAAATAGAAACATAATGATGTATTCAGAAAGTAATAAAAGGCTCAAACAAAGAAGACATTCTAGCTGCCTTCCAAATGTACAGAGAATGCCTGATATCAAGACATCATTTACTTAAAGAAATCCAAACTGGTATCTCACGTATTTGTAGAAAAATGGTGAATGACGTTTGAAATGTACACCCCAGAAACATATGGGTATAGGGAAAAGTGCAATTGCCACACTCCTAATACAGTGATATCCTCCTATCAGAGGGTGCTGCTCCATCATCATTATGTATAACGAGGCCCATTTGTTCTTTAAAGGTATGGTTCAGTCCCAGGAAAGCTATAGTCATGGCTCACAGAAAAGAACTGAAAAAATAAAGATCCTCTCTGAACAAACGCTCCCTGTTTCTGAAATGGGAAAATTTTCTTTCCCAAAGTTTCACTACATTAGTGCCTGAGGACAGAGCGAGAAATTGTCTGGCTTTTTTTATAATGACCAGAAACATCTATGTAACCCAAGATACCCAAGACAGAAAAGTAGCTTATCATCTGAGCTGCCTTCCAACAAAACATGTAAAGACCAACTCTTGCAAGTAACCTCAGTTTAAACTAATAAAAATTGTTTCTAGTTCCTGTAGACTTTTAGAATTACTGGTACCAAATAAAGCAGATCAGGTGCCCAGAATGCTAGGTAAGAATACACTGAAAACAGTATCCAAAGGCTTAGGAAACACTGGGTGGACCCCTCCCCTCATTATAATTATGTAGATATATCAAATGAAAGCAAAAATGCACCATAAAACATTTTTGTTTCTTTTGCTTTCTGACATTTTACATCACCTAAGATGTAAGTGTATTGAGTCATTAGGAAATATAAATGTGTCATTAGTCTGGTATAGCCTGTTTGAATGTGAGAAATGTGCAATCAGAAGGAAGAAAACGGTTCACATCCCTTAGAATGTTCCTAGTGCCTCGTGGGATCAGTGATTCTCAATCACTGGAATCTGAGAACCAACTACACCACTTTTCTTACTGCCATGGCTGCATACCACAGTGTCTCCCCTGAACAAAAAGTGACAGGCACTGACTTGTTTTACTGTCTGTTAGAGTGATGCAGCGATAAGGAGCCAGGCCGCACATCAAAAGGCAGCAACTCAACCAAATTCATCTACGTACATCTGTCAAAGAGTAAGGATGTTTATTGGGATAAACGAGGAAGAGAAGGGAAGAGTCGAACTTCCCTCTTTGCTGTGGTCTCAAAGTACATGATTTAGGACACAGCCACAAAGAATTCTAGTTCCCTGTTAGCATGGTAGTAATACCCAGTTTTTCAGTATACTACTTCATATCCTAGAGAATCTGAGGATAATTTAAGACCATGGGGCATTAGCACTAAAATAATCACAAAAATAGAAAACAGATATTAATTTCCTGTATTTTTATTGATGTCAAGCCATTTGCTAAAGAAGAACAATTTATTAGAGCAGGTTATTAATAATAGATGGGTATGTTTCTCCTGAAGAAACCTATCCTATAGCACCACTGTTACCAGAACCATTCCACTTTACCTTGGAGGAAAACAGGGAACATGTTAATAATTTCAGGGCCCATTCCTAGATCCGCGGGAATACACAAGAACTAATTTAGAGTAATCCAACACAAAACAGGGAGGCTGCCCTTGTCAACCAGAATGATTAAATATGTGGGGTTTTAATTAGATATAAACAGCACCATTTTCAACAATAGTTATTATCTACATTCAGTTGGCTTTAAATACTAATTGAAAAAGCAAAACAACCAATGTTCTGGTCTTACCCTGAAGAACCAAGCCTGGTTTCTCAATGGTGTAGAAAAAAGCAGAGAATGGAGCAACAGGGGATTTAGCAACCAGGAGCTGCAAAACAAACATGTGAAATATAAGTACTCATCTTCGTAACAGACTGATCAAAGCTCAAATCTGCAAGACAATCTCACCAGATTTAACTTTCAGAAGGAGTAAAGCATACTTCAGAAATAACATGGTAGTTATTGATCTGGCCCTGTCACTTTAAGTAATTGAGGTCTTCTCATACACATGCATAGATCACACTGCAATTTAAAAAGAATTCACAGGTCCTAAAAAAAACACTGTCATGAAAGCATTTTTCTTGTCTTACTGGCATCCTGTTAAGCTTAACCATTCCTGCTGGTCCAGGCCATTGCACTCAGAGACAATTTTGAGTATGTATAAGCAATTTTTAATTGCCGTTAGCCATTCCACAGATAGGCTCCCTCGGCTTCTCCAAGAACTCCACCCACTGTCTTTCTCCAGCCCCCGGAAGCAGCACCATGGGTCACCACACTGGGGATGGTAACATGCCATTGCAAGCATCTGGATGTCTTCTTTTGCAAAAGGGGTAATGACCATGTCAAGCTTTGTTCAACAATCTTGTCCTTGGAATATCAAAGCAGGAACTGCAATTCCCCCAAGGTGTATAGTACAATTGAATTTAGCTTGGCATTAGGGTGTGTTGGCCCTTCATGGTGAGGTCAGAAATACCCCAAGCTCCCCGGCTCCATTACGGAAGAACCATCCTCTGTGGAAGATGAGCTGCAGCAGAGCTGCGAAGACAAAGAAATGTTGTTGGCAGGGTAGGGGACATGGGACCTGAAGGTGGCAAACTCACACAAATGTGCCAAGCTTTATTGCCTGGCTGTTTGATTTTTGCTCATTGCCAAGGACTGCTCCTCCACAGCTTGCCTCAAAAAAACCTCTCATTCTGCCACCTACATGAAGGTGACATCTTAATGAAAAATATAATACGTTCTGCCCAGAAAGTGATCAGCACAAACACTGATCTGATGGTGGCTGTATGGCCCTGCCTTCCATCCCTTGGGACATGGTTTGGGTAGATGGTTTCCCTTCAGCTGATGCTGAGCCAGCAGACCAGTATGGCAGAGCCTGAGCTGTGACGGCTGAGGACACAAAGTTGGCTGTCGGCTTCCTTCCAGTGCACTGATTTCACCTAACCCCTCCGTGAGGCCTGTCGAGCTGCGTGCTGTGGAACCATCACACACCTCTGTGCCTGAATTCCCAAAGCCCTGTCAGACACTGCTCCCTTGCAGCCCATGAAAGGCAGCCCTCTGCCAGATACATACAAATACAGATTTCTTAGAATGACAGACAATAACAATTTCATTTTTAGAGGTCCTAGCAGATCCTGTTGATTTCAAATGAAGTAAAAAATAGCCCATTCTTTCCAAAGGTCATGCCCTAATTCTGTCAAACATTCAAGCACTTGTAAGGGTGACTACATTTGAATTTTGGTTAGTGGTGCCTATCAATCAGTGGGGAAACAGGGAGCAGGTTTTACAAAAACCAAGAGAGACTACAGGAAAATGAGGAAGTTCACACTCACCAAAACTGCTCACGTTTCTATGCAAAGTCAGACAGTATTGAACAATATATAGACATACAGGACTGGGACATTTATTCAGTGGTGTAAGAATAGCAATATCAAGCACCAGAAGTTTGAGCTCTGCAGTGTCTTTAAGTGTGCAAAGGATTTGGCAGCAAGTTCTGCTGCAGCATCGAGGCTCATGTGACTTTCCTGTAGCACTTTAAATGCTAAGGGTGTCTGTAGAGTAGGTAGGTTTCATTTGTATTTGTATGTAATCTGCAGACAGGACCATGCTTAGATGCTTAGTCTTTCAACTCCTTCTCATCTGATTTTGATCCAGGCTGAAGAAAAATGTCCCTATATCTGGTTCTTCAAACATACCCATTACTACCCATAGCTAGTTAACATTTTTATGGCTTCAGCATTTAAACCAAATGCAATTTCCCTTCATTTTTGAAAGTGAAAAATGCAGGCAAATAAGGACCACAGATACAGTCAGAGTACATCAGACCAGTCCAAATGTCAGTGTTTTCCTTTGTGTTTTATGAAGCTGGCAAAACCACCTCAGGATGTGATACGACATTTGTGAATACTCCAAGCAGGAAAACTGCTATGGTAGCAGCACTTTCCCCTCTTCCATGTTAACTACCATTCTCTCCGGGATTATCTCCTGGAGAAAAGATGGGCAAGTCACATCCCCACGTGCCTGATGCACCCGGACAAAACATGAATTCCCTTGCCTGTCATCATCACAAAATCACAGAATAAGATGAGTTGGAAGGGACACACAAGGATCATTGAATCCAACCCTTGTCCCTGCACTATCCCCAAGAGTCACACCATGACTGAGAGCATTGTCCAAACGCTTTTTGAACTCTGTCAGGTTGGTGCTGTGACCACTTCCCAGGGGAGCCTGTTACAGTGTCCAGCCACCCTCAGGGTGAAGAACCTTATTCCAACATCCAACCTAAACCTCCCCTGAAACAACTTGAGGCCATTCCTTTGGGTCCTGTCACTGGTCACCACAGAGACAGCACTTCTCACTGGCACAGCAGGAGGAAGACTCTGCTAGGAAGAAAGCAGAATGAAACGGTGTTGCCTCCTGATGCTTTGCACACTCCCTCAGCTCTGAAAACACCAGGGAGAGGATGGTGGGGTGGAAAAACTGTGCAAACACTCAGGTAGAGTCTCCCACAACAGCTGGATGTTTAATTGGAAAAGCCCGAAGTGAAACAGTTACAATTCTGATGACTAAGGTCAAATTTTTGGCATTCCATGCACTACTATGCACATAAATACTAACCTATATATACATGTGCTCGAGGCACAGTTATACGTGCACGTGGATAGACATTCACATAACTCTATGTACATTCTGTTACTGCATTTTTATGCAGTTACAATATGTGCATAACTAAGTATAGCAATGAAAAAATATAATAAATCACATCCTTTCAGCAGCACATCACAGGGCTTTCACCCTCTGAAAGGTTGCTGCTGCACAGCTACATCTGAGGCTCTGAATTAGCTTATTTTTTAGTGAAATGGAAACAGTTCAGAATTTTCAAAGGTATTGCTTTATTTTGAATGTTTGCTTACTGAGAAAAAGAACCTTTAAAGTACAATTGCATATTTCACAACCAGATAGAGTACACAGAATTCTTTTTTACAATATCAAACTATAACATTTAACATAACATAAAAAAAAAAGTAACTATGTATTTAGATATGCTTTTCAAGCAAAACTAAAAAACTGTAAAAGGTCATTGCAAACCATCCTCTAGTTGGAATAGACAACACAGAGTAGGTTCTTACATACAGACAAGGAACTTATAAAGCACAGAAGGAAATACATATCAAAAAAAGAAAATGATGTTTTGAAGGCCAGGAAATGGAAGTATAAACCAAGGATTACCAAAAATAAAGGTAATGTTGACTCCAGAAAGATTATTAACAATAGCAAAAAGGAAATAAAAGCTGGATTTATAATGAAATGACGTTGGAAAAGTGATTAAATATATTCTAGGTATAAGTGAAGAAATAATCAGTTTTCCACAAGTAGGACGATACTGAAAAAAAACCAAAGGGAGGCCCTGCAGAGAAACCTTGAAAATTTAGGGAACTGGGCAATCACCAACCACATGAAGTTTAATAAGGGCAAGTGGTGGATTATGCACCTGGGCTGGGGCAACTCTGGATGTACGGACAGACTGGTCAACAAGAGGCTGGAGAGCAGCTCTGTGGAAGGAGACCTGGAGGTCCTGGCTGATGGCAAGTTGAACACGAGTCAGCAGAGCCCTGGCAGCCAGGAGGGCCAGCCCTGTCCTGGGGTGCATCAGGCACAGCATCGCCAGCCGGGCAAGGGAGGGGATTGTCCTGCTCTGCTCTGCACTGGGGCGGCCTCACCTCGAGTGCTGGGGGCAGTTTTGGGTGCCACAACGTGAGAAGGATACAGAGCTATTAGAGAGTGTCTAGAGGAGGGGTACAAAGATGGTGAAGGGACCAGAGGGGAAGAAGTATGAGGAGTAGCTGAGGTCACTTGGTCTGTTCAGTCTGGAGGAGACTGAGGGGAGACCTCATCACAGTCTACAACTTCCTTACAAGAGGAAGTGGAGAGGCAGGCACTGATCTCTTTCCTCTGGTGACCAGTGACAGGACCCAAAGGAATGGCCTCAAGTTGTTTCAGGGGAGGTTTAGGTTGGATATTAGAAAATAGTTCTTCAGAGAGGGTGGTTGGGCACTGGAGTAGGCTCCCCAGAGAAGTGGTCACAGCCCCAAGCCTGACAGAGTTCAAGAAGTGTTTGGACAATGCTCTCAGGCACATGGTGTGACCCCGGGGGTGTGCTGTGCAGGACCAGGAGATGGACTTGGTGATCCTTGTCAGGCCCTTCCAACTCAGCATGTTCCATGATTCTATGAACAAAAGTCTTGGAAAATAGGGTAAAAGAAAACATGGGTGTCATGCCAAACATACCTGACATCCTTCAATTTATTTTTTTAGAAATATGATATAAATCTGAACTCATCTCTTTGGATCTCTGTAAAGCTTTTAACACCACTAAATGGGAACTGGTAATGAAGAAAACAAGGACAAGCACAGAAGCTGGAAGACCAAAGGGGAAACAGTCAGTTATTGAAAAGCAGACACTTCCTGTGTATATTAGTACCTCACTAAGATTGACCCATTAAGTGATGTAGCCAAGACAATGGCAGATCCAATTGTACAGTGCACCACCACATACACCTGGCAAAATCAGGGATACGTGGGTGTTTCTGCACAAGCCACCAGCAAGCTTTAATCTGGAAGACCATGTTCTGTACAGGTCACTTATAAACTCAAACTGCAAGAGGTCGGCTGTATGCGGGCGAGGAGGACGGAGCGCTCATCTGAGACGCCACTAGAAAAACGTTAGCTCAGTGAACTGGCAAAAATGAAGGCTGACGGTGTCTATGTGTGTAAGTGAATGGGGAGAGGGGAAATGAGAGAATGGAGCAGGAAGAAAGAGAAGAAATTCTCAAACTGACAACACTGGCAGAAGAATACCCGTGCAGCCATGAAGACATTTTGGCTGAAAATTTCCAAGCTTATAACCATCAGTAAAGTGAGATTCTGGAAGAGCCTTCAACTCAAGGAGGCAAAGCTAGAAAAGTTAATTTTTGTTTTTAGGATTCAGATCAAAATACTTATGAAGGAGATTGAAGCAGTGCCTAGGGATCACTCCATGACCTATTAAGTCTCTTCAAGTCCTATGGGCTTCCTGAGAAGCATCAAAGCCCCTCCAACCCATGTTTTATGCTGACAGAACTGACAGAGTTGGAACAATGCATACTAACAATGTCCTTTGATGGTCCACATGCAAATAAGGATCTTTGTGGTGAATAAACCAAGAAAAAGCTGCTGGTTTTCAAATACAGAATCTGTAACTTAAGGTCTTCTCATCTGTATCTTCTGGGGAGCATCAGCTCCTCTCCCTAAGATTCCAAGCAGCCACCTAAGGATGTGGAGAACACATGGGGTCTTCCAGGATAACTCAGAAGCAGACAGGCAGGCAGGCAGAACAGGATTTTCTAAAACTCATATATTTAACTGTATGTCATTTCAATTCTAAATCACTCCTGGTCAAAACCTGGAGAGAGTACAAAAAGGTGTATTATTATCTGAACTTGGACCTGAATCAGAATTATTTAATAACAAGCTGAAACACAGACCTCTTTCCACAATCTTACTTTATAAAACTTATCATGAACCTAAATTTTCAGTCCAACGTAAAAGATTTCCCCACTTCCTTTTTTTCTTCAGGAAAAGAAACGAAAATAGAACTTCACTAATGTTCTTGATGTATGTAAAACAATTTATTGTTCTGTTTCCTAGCCAGATAAGTGAAAGACACACCTTTAGTGTTAAGTGCTATTTAATCACAAAATCAAAGATGAAATCTAGGCCTCACCAAAAATTTTTTCCAATTAACACTTCAGTGCAGGCAAAGTTGCACCAAAAATAGTACACATTTTGAGATGAGTAAACAGCAATGGTAGGTAATAGCCTAAAGAAATTAGCAGATATTTTGATTACAAAAATTAGTTTTTAAATAGTGAAATTAATAGAAAATAGAAAATTAACAAAACAGTACTGAGACATTCTAATTCATCCTATCTATGATACTTCTGAAGTGCTCTCCATGTGCTACCCATGAGCTTCTGGAATGGAATGTAAAATCTCGATGCAGTTACTCTTATGCTGCTGTGCCTATAAAGTCAGAAAGATAGAGATGGATAAGGGAAGCAAAAATCAAAGCAATTTCAAGTTTTACCAAGTCCTACCTCTACAAAATGGTCAAACCTTAGTTTACTTTCTAGCATCACATTTCCCTGTCAAGAGGTTTGTAATAATAATAATAATATTTATTATTTGACAACAATGTAGAATAAATATTAAACAACAGAAAAATTATTTCTGCCATGAGGCATATTAAGAACACAAAGGTACTATGGAAGAGGAAATATATCACCTTGATGAAAAGTGAATAGAAATTGGATAAATGCCATTAGATTAGATAAAGAAAGATAAATGTGAGACAGGCAGAGCAGTTGAGAAACAAAGGGATTAGAGAGAATTGATGATGACAGCAGAATATTGTACATTAAGGTTTGTTTTTTAATTAGGGAAAGCATTTTTATTAACACATTTTATTGTTTATAAGCTTTATGGAAGGAATGAATCACAGAATTGATTGTAGAAGCCCAGCAGAAAATACAAATTCTTGGGACACCTCCTGTCAATAGCAAGGAAAGTGATGAATTGGAAAATGTATTGGATGAACTTTCAGAAGGAGTCTGATAAGCACAAATCAAGCCAAAGTCCTGCCAAAAAACAAGTAAAGATGATGAAGGGGACAGAGTCTTATATCAAATTAGTTATCAAAATGCCAGGATGATAAACTACCAAACAGTGAAATAATAAGATGATTTTGACTCAGCTATAAGCTCTCACATGATTAAAATAATATGATTTTATAATGGAAAACTAATTATTTTAACAAAACCAATGGAATATTTCAATGAAATACTCGAGAAAATCACCTGTGTTAACATTTAATACATCATTTCCATTTAGACTGGAAAGACAACCAGTTTCATCCCTATTTTTTTATGGAGACTATTACAAGAAATTGTTTTTTAGCAACAACCGAGCAACATAAATAAAACTATTTGAAGCCTCTTTTAAAGTATGTCAGTTTCTTATCAGTGAACAGATTCTTCTCTTTTTATTTTATTCTGTGTCAAAATTTTTCTTACTCTACCTTTTCTCCTAGACTGATATTATTCTTGTCTGTTGTACTGACAAAACACATATTCGTGACTAAGGACTGAATGAAAAACAAACCCACATTTACAGTCAATACATATTCTGGAATTCAGGTCTACTGACTGAATACCAGAGACCTGTGAAAGGAGCCTGGCTCTCATCATGCCTGTGGCCCTTACTGAAACAATGCTGCTTGCTGGGATATTTTGCTAATTCATATTGTTGTCCTGTTGCAGTAAAGAAGCCTTGCTAATGGTGCATTTCAGCAGAACTCTTCAGTAACACCACATTCACTTGAGAGGGCAGGAAAATTGAGAAGGAAGCCTACACCATCGACAGGGTCACTCAGTAGGGAAAAGACTATCTCTCAAGGTTTGATTAGACTCATGTACTAATAAAATCAGTGCTAAGCTAAACAAATCTTTCCTGTAATTGTGCCAAATTGACTGGGTGGACAATCTTCACGCCAGAATTTCCCTTCTTATTGTAGATCAGAAGAGTTGTTTTTTCAGCTGCAAGAGAGCCCAGGAAAAAGCCAGCAAGGAAAACAACAAAGTTGATTTAGCATCAGATATCCCAGCAGACTTCATAACTGTTTTTTCTGCCCTCCCTTCTGCTTCTTCTTAGGCCCAGTGTGCAGGAATTTGATATATTCTAGAAATGAAAGCAGCAGTCCTTATTCTGCAGATCATTTACTTTTGAGCAGGAGCTGCAACCCAGTTCCCAGGGCCAGCTCTCTTTCCCAATCCCACAGCTCACGCTGCCTCCAACCCACTGGAAAGGTACCCAAGGAGAGAACCAGGAGCTTCCTAATGCGTACTAACACTGTAGTGGCATCAAGGCTCACAGAACAATATACCAGTTGTTCCCTGCTCCCTCTTCATGTTGAAGCATCCTTTCGGGCAATAGGATAGCTTTTTACAAGGTAGGAGAAAAAACGGTTGTGAGTTCTGCCAAGCCTTACCGAACACTAGTGCTTGCTAGACCTTGGAGCCCTCTGAGGCTTCAGCCCCACAATGGGTTCTGATTTGACCTGGGGGATAACTGTCCCTTGTTGCAAAAACAAAAAGTGACCCTAATACCTTTCCAGTGTTATAGTGAAAGAAAAAGTAGTTTAGGTCTCCTGCAATCATTTACTAAACTCACAAGATATACCTATAAACAGTTATGTGTTCTCTGACAGCAAATACTTCTTGGGATAACAACATTTTGCTTATATATGGTTCTTGATCTACAGATTTAAAAAAGGCTTTACAAGAGTGGGAAAAAAAAATAACCCCATACATGTATTCTCCATGTTAAAAAAAAATAAAATTAGTGGATTGAAACAGGAAATGCTTAAGATGTCTTGAGCATTAGCGTGGAAACTGTGAAGAGAGGGGCTACAAACATGCTGCAGTACTGGGAATAGATGTGGAGTCCCTTCTGCTTTCGTACATGCAAAAAAAAAATTAAAAACCAATCATCATTTGGAGTTAAACGATTTCTTAGGAAACTATAATTTAATTTGTGCCATGCATAGCACCTGAGAGATGTGGTTCTCTGAAGTCCAGCTGTATGAAATGGCTTTCATCACAGCCAGGTTAATGGGCCACAACTCAATAAAATTCTTTATAGAGCAGTTTAAATGGATTGTATCTCCCCTTTCCCGACAAGAAAATCCCAACTAGAGGAAATTGTTTAGGAATGAGTTTCCTTTCTAATATTTTATAGAAAAGCAACAAGGGTAGCTAAAGACACTTTATGAGAGGCATTCCATAAATCCAAATCAATTAGTGCAGAAAAGTAGGCAAGCAGAGTTTGTTTGTACATCCTAAAAATGTCCATTAGCACACATCTGGAAAAAACAGCAAAGGGAACGGACTCAAAAGGCAATTGACTATCCTGCTGTTGTCTCAACTCCTCAAAATGTAGCAGCACATCTGTTTATTTCCTTTTATTGCAATGCATAAAAATTTCACATATTAAAAACATTGCTAAGACTGCAAAGCCAAGAATTCCCTGTTTATCATCTTAAGAAAAAGTGAGGGAGGGAGAAATGCAGATCCACTTAAGACATTTTTACAAGGGAAACAGCAATGATGGGCACTGCTTGGAGTAAGAAAATTAATGAATAGAAAGTCTTCAGTGGCCAAAGGAAAACATGAAATTGATTCAGAATGGGAGAAAGAATTCAAAGAAATTTCTATCCTGAAATATCAACATGACACTTATATTAACAAATGTAAATTAATATCAAAGAGATCAAACTTTCTCAGCCAAATTCCAACAGATTACCTTTAATTATAAGAGTCAGTGCCATTGGGAAGCAAAGATTTCAAAACATTTAAAACAAATCTCTAGAAATCATGAACCTATGAGATAATAGCCAGACTTCAGATAAATCACTTCTTGCCTCTGTTTCATCCTAGCAATAACTTCTAGGATATGATCCTATGTTCTTTTGTATAAGCCTAGGCAGACCACTTCCCCTTTTCTCACCGTGCTCCACTCCCAGAAGCAGTTATTTAATAGAAATTAATTCTACACCCCTGTATTTTTTATGTGAAATTATTTAGGCTGCTTACATACCTAAGTTCTATCTTACATTAATGTTAAGCATATGTTCCTAATTCAACTACCAACAGTTTTATTATTTATGCTAGATATTAATCTCAAAGAAGTATCAGGAATTCTTCACCTGACCTTAAAGATGGGAGATGATGGTCTTGCCCATGCTGACACAGAAATGTGTGATAACTTGACAGAAAAGTGAAGATTACTTATCTAGTGTGAAGGCCAGAAGTGCAAGTGAGATAGAAGTATTTTATAGTAGTTTTTACTTGTCTTTTCTGAATCGGCCATTACATCTCAGGCAGACCTGGCTTGGTGATGTTCTGGCGGTACTCTTTATTATCCTAAGAGGATATAACAGTAGCCAGTGACTGATTGTGCTTGCACTTTGTGCAACCACAAATTCTTCTCCAAGCAGAGGTCAATTGAGTTGCTTAGGTAGCAGAGAGGTGGACAGATGGCTGAAAAGTTGACCTAAAGAGACAGCATGCAAAGAAGCTGAGAGGTGCTGAGACTGTGCTTTGTGACACCAGATACAACAGAACGTTCAGGAGGCAGTACCAGTGTCTGAGCTCCAAACTCTCAATGTCATAATGACAGCAGTAGATATTCTCAATGGCTATGGACAAAACAGGACCTTTTAAAACAGAAAAAAGAAAAGCTCTCAGAGCAGTTTGTTAGTGCAGCTCTTCCTATAGTAATGAATAACAGTCACAGGCAATGACTCCAATAAAAATAAACCATCATTGCACGCACATGTGGCTAGGCTTACTCCCACAGGAGACATTCAATACTTGCAAAGGAAAGAAATGAAAGGAAAACAAACAAAAGAAGGAGATAGAAATGAAAACCAAGAATCTTTTAAGAACAGAGGAGAAACAGAGGACAAGTCCAGGAAAGAGGACACTGCAAATCTCAAGCCTGCTATACCTGACTGGCTTCAGGTCTTTCTTACAAAAAACAAAACATGTATAGAGCACTTATTCACAATGCACAATGCCAGGACCTGGGAATCAGGATGCATGAGTATTCTTCCTAACTTTGCCACTGTTTTATTGAGCAACTACATGAAAATCATCTATGGAGACGACATCTGTAGCAACTTCACTGTATTAATTTTCTGCCAGGTAGGCACAGCTCCAGAGGTACCCTACTTTCCCATACCCAGAAGGTACAATCCAGAAGAACCAATAAGCAACAGCTCTGCTAACTGTTTTCAGTGGGGCCAATTCCTCCCCTTCTCATAAAACCAGAACAAAGGCATGTGTTTTGGCTGTGTCTATCCAGGCAGTTGCAAGCAACAGATGACCAGTCTGCAAATTGTTTCAGTCTTTGTGGTGCGCCAAACATTGGATTTTAAGTGAGAGAGGTCAGCATGAAATATGTAGTGCCATTCAGACATGGTTTTAGCTTCAGGCACTATTATGAGGAGCTCTGAATATCCTTGGACTGAGTAAACATAACTTCAGTGGAAGGAAACCATCAAAACCTCAAATGAGTATCAAAGACAATCACAGACAACAAAACCAAAACTTTCCAAGGTGAACTGCCCTGATGTGCTCCAGAGCAATAACTGTCCTGAATGCAATAGCCCAAATCTAACAAAATGTTGCTTTTCTTTAGCTGTCCTTTCCTACACTGAGAGAAGATTCCTGAACCCTCGGATCCAGAGAGCCTTTTCTTGCCTGATGTACATAATTTAACAATAACTTTAGTGGCAGGGACTTACACTGCCCAGGCAAACAGCATGTAACTTCAAGTTTTAATTGGAAAAGAAAATGAAATCCCACATGTGTATCCAACTTGTGTCTGAACTGCAGCAACATGGCCAGGGAACTGCACAAAAACAGGCTGCCTCCAGTATACTTCGCTGAAGTCAGCCTTCTGGTGAAAGTTCCCCAGGGTGAAATACAGGGTAGTCAGCTCCCTTCAGCTCATGAAACACCAGATCCTATGAAATTCTTCCCCTCAGAAGCATTTTCTGTCTCCCTGCCACATGCCTTTTTCCCTAGTTCATAAAATGAATTTTGTCACCTTTTCTGTTTCCGAGTCTCTCCTAATTTTCCCAGTGGAAAAGTCCTCTATAGGCTAGGAAACTTCAGAAGAACTTGGCCATGATGATTTCCTATGCTCTAATACTTTTGAGACTCAAAGCCCTGATAATTGTCCAACATGAAGGGTAATTCAGGAGAAAATGCTTGTAACTTTTACTAAGCAGGAAAGCAGCCAGCCAGCCGGAGTGTCCTGCTTACCACAGTAACACAGGGCCAAGAAAAGTGATCTGAGGATGGTGCTGTGGCTGGATGAAGTAGTTGGGCAACATAAACACAACCTCCTATGGGAATTCTCTTATGTGGCAGCTTGTGGTCACTCATTCACAGTACACCAGTAGTGAGAAGAACAGAAAATAAAGTTTATGTAGCCTTTCAGAGCCTTCCATATTGTTCCATTTCACTTTAGTTCTGGAAATAAGAAAAAAGCTGAAGCATGTAATACTTATTTACGACACATATTGGAACACTGCTTTATCCCAGAGATCTTGTGTCCCAAACCATGAAGGACTCCTAAGGGAGTACAATAGCACCAGAGCAGTTCTCCTCACAACACATGGCTGCTTCCACCCAGCCTGCCAGGCTCACCTGGAAGAGATGGGAGCAGCAGGGAGCACAGCTTGGAAGCCCAGCAGCTGCACACTTTCTCCTCCAGAGCCACATGCTCAGAGATGCCACTGGGCTCCTCTGCCCATGTCACAGCATGGAGTAAATAAGCTCAGTGTAATTCAGCAGCACAACAGGAGGAATACACACTCTTAAGTATGTGATTAGCATGTGCACTGCCATTATGACTTATTACTTTTATTATTCTTCAGATATCTATAATAATTTTAGCAACGTACTTGTTTTCTACAGATAAAAGAGTATCCACTGTAAATTCAACTCCAATGCCTGTTTCGAATGTGTCTCAAATCTTTATTTAAACAATACTCATTCATTCTTTAACTTTCTTTTGGTTTTCTAAATGATTAAAAACACCAACATTATTGTTTATAAATTGAAAGAAAATTAATTAATTGTAAAATGGCATCAGAAGTGGGCTCTTCCTTGTCTCCACTCACAGGTTTTGAACATCAGTAAAAACAAGTGTCCTTCATACTTCCTTGATGTGAATGCATAATCCTAAAATCCCAGACTTTGGCCAAAAAGATTGGGATTCAACCAAGTTGAAGTCCTAGACCATAGCATAAACATTTTTCACCCACACTAGTGGCTGCAAAATGCCTTGAACATGAAACAAGCAAAAATGCTTTCCAACTCTTTTTGTGTGTTCACTCTGTTCTGTTCCTAACAGCAAAGTCCCTGGAGACAAGCTAACACAACACTGCTAAGTCCACATGTGGGAGACAGCAATATTATGTACAGCAGAGTGTACTTTAGAGTCCACTGGGCATCACACAACAAGGACAAGAAAAAAACCACGCTAACAGATCTGTGAGCTAATACATACAGATGCAATATGTGTGCTTTTGGAATACTGTTGTGCTCTACTGCTGTTAAGAAAAAGGTGATAGAGTTAATTTAAAATTTAATTTCAATCTTTCTGTGAGAGTCAGATTTTATCTAGCAAGAACATTACTGGGAGAGATTTTACCAAGGAATTGGAAAACAATGGCTGTATAAACATCATCTATATTGCTAAATAATAAAATCCTAGAAAAACTCTTCCCTAACAAACATGAACTGTTCTAGAAAGCTTTATTTACATCTCTACATGGTAGTGGATCCCCAATAATCCCCAGCAGGCAAATGCAAACATTCGTGTTCCAGTGCATGGCACAGATGCACTAAAGACTGGTCAGCCCTTTAAGACCTGAAATAGTTCTTTATAACCCATCAGGTCTGAAATTTTCAATGATAACAAGCCCCAAACAACAATCAGTAGGTTAAAAAACCTTTTTATGTTGGAGAAGAAACAGAAGCAAAGATCATATGTGATGATCATTCTTTTCACAAAATTACTGGGAACAGCTCTTAGATATTCTCCTGCATGGGGATTATGCTTAGAAATTCAGACTTCAGGGATCCTAACAATGTGCGAACTTTAGAAAAGTTTATTTATGTTCAAAGGACAGAAATGTAGCCATTACAAAGAAAATGCAAAACTGTAGGGGGGAAAAAAAAATTCTCAACCTCTTCTTACCTGCACTGGCACCCAAATGGCAACCTTCAGTATATGTCTTACAGTAAGTTGTTTACCTTTCTTTTATATATTTAATACCAACTAAATATAGCTGGTATTAGTTTAGTAAGATTAGTAAGAAACTCTTTGATTTTTCTTGTGCTTATTTACACTTCTATTTTCTCTTTTCAGCTTGCTCAGTTATTTCAAATGAAGACTGAGATGGCCATTATAAGATCACAAGAGAGAAGCAAGACAAGAAGTATGAAAAAAGGAGAAAAAAGTAGTTTCCTCTTGTTTTTGATATGAGCTGTACCACATCCAGCTGTAAATATCAACACAACTTAAGAGAGGATTAGGTGATTTTTTTATCTGTAGCTTGAGATGACTGTGGGTACAGTGTTTTATATTATTATTAGATAGATAAATAAAGACTGATGCTAAAAGAAACAAGTTCAGTGACGTACAATGAAGAACAAACATATAATTTGGACCAGAACCATCAATTTGCTGAAAAAAATGACAGTGTCGGCTCAGACATGATAAGATTTTATTGACTCAGACTCCAAACCAAACCTTCTCGACCACTGTCAGCTCTGCATAAGGTCAGCTCAAGTGTCCTGAAGTCCATCACTTCCAGTTCAATGCTGTGCAGTATGTAAACACGCTGAACTGCAGAAAATATCTGTACAGCCAAACTAAATCAAATGGCAGAAAAAAATAAGATTGATTGTTCAGTCAGGACTAGTGCAGGAACTTCTGCCAGAGATTCCGGGCTCACTTGTAGGAAATGACTGATAAGAGAGTCCATGAACCATCACTGTTACGCAAATGTGAGAGGGCCTTGCAAACCCAAGATAAAACAAATGAGCTCTTTCCAATGGAGAACTTCAGTAGTGACTCATACACTACACTGCAACCTAAGTCTATCCCTTTCTTTGATAAGACAGGGGCATTTATTGACAAGTGACCTGATTAGTTATTTCCAAGCTGGTGTTGCTCCAGTATGAATATTCAAGGAAGAAGTAATTCATTAACTGAGCTGTACTTTACAGTACCTCTTACCAGTAACCTAAAAGCTGAAGTTACCCATTAATCACAAGTCTGTCAGAAACACTGAACTTCAACATGGATTGAGGAATTTATGGTTTTCTGTTAATATGTATCCAGAGGACGTATCTCTCCCTAAACAAAGTACCTGTGAGACCTGGAAGCAGGATGGCTCAGGTAGCTACTTATAATGCCTTTTACCTTTTAGTCCCAAGTATCTTGCAATGCTTCCACCATTTTGTGGGTATAATACCCTACACCCTCGTGGACACATCCCTTCCATTCCTGATTGAGCAGATGTCCTCTAATCCCACTGTCTTCCAAAAGTTACAACAATCACTCAAAGGGAAGGTAATATTGTGAAAATTATATATTTTATTATCTTCTTGATGCATTATGATGGGTAGATACAATACAGTTGGCCAGGCAGCTCCCACTAAGGACACAACACGAGAAAATAAAAAACCCCTCTGTTTTAAGGTGCAGTCCCTCTCAGGCAGTGGTATGTCAAAATGGGTTTTATTCCTTAAAGTGGACCAGTAGGCTGCATTTGGTTCCTAAGCAGTTAAGAGGGTTTCTTCCTTTTCAGCCTGTTTTTACATCACAGCTAAAGGCAGAGGAATTACAGAGATCAAAGATTAAAAAGTCTATATGGATCAAACTCCTCCAGATGAATTGATCCTACCAAGGGTAGATATACTGCTAAAGCTAAAGCAAAAAACCTCACTCTGTTTCTGGTTTTTTAGAGTAGATTTTAAACATTACTCATTGGCTGCCATTCTCCTGTGTTGTCAATCTAGGACAGTTCAATGACTTTAGACTCACACAACAAGCAAATATTCAATTCAGAGTATAATATCCTAGACTCACAAACTCCTGAAATGATTCTGCCTTAATATGTTTAGAGCATCATGAATGTTGTAATGCCTGAACATAAGAATCATGTCTAATCCCTACCTTTTCACACAAGATGCCATGCCTTTTGCCCACCAAAGTCAATATGTCAAAGTTTTTCTGATTTTAAAACTTTATCTGAGGTTTAATTTTTTTACCAGTGACAGCTCAAACTTGTTGCTATGTCAATAAATACGTTTTATCTAGAACAGGCCTTGGCCGGGAAGAAAGTAGATAGAGAAGAAAGGAGAAAGTCACTTCAACAAAAATTTCCAGGCCATATACAGTATTCCAGAGATGTCCCCAGTGCCTTTCCACAATGGTACAAACATTTTTCATTTGAAAACACCTTGTCTGATCTATTCTAGGATAGCCCAGGCAGACCCTTTTCATGGTTACATTACACAGTTATATATCACAGTCTGTGATAAACTAAACCACTCCAGTATTAGCTTCACTTTGAACTTGTATGCTCCTTATGTAAAACAGAAATTAATTTGAAATGCCCAATATTATTTTACAGATTATTCCACCATATTTTCATTACTTAAGGTTGTCCAGTTCACTCATAATGATATTCTGATATTTTTCACTATTAAGAATGTCTTTAAGCTTTAAGTATACTATATTCCAAGAAAGACTTAGCAGAATTTTTCTGAATAATAAACACTTAAATTTGAGTTAGGCATTGCAGCTCTTTGCTTTCAAATTAAAAAGGAAAAAAAAAAGGGATGATTGGGTAGAAGGCAGGAGGCAGGGGGATTTGCCAAGTCATTCCAAGGGTAAACAACTTTGATCATTGCCACTCTGATATTAGGAGCGATGACACTTCAGATACTGATGAGAGAGAATCTGCCCTAAGTTAATTCCACTCTGTTTTGAGGGGAAAACTCACACAAGTCAAATCAAACTCAGGAAAGTGATTCTGTATAAACAGGATGGGAGTCTGTGCAAATGGACTTAAGCTTACAGAGTATTCTTCAGTCAATTCAGACCAGAGCCTGAAAGTCTCATCTGGTTCTTTCTCTCTCATTTTTATGCTGCTCAATTTAAGTCTAAGTACAGTGTTTGTAAAGGGCGTTGGATCAACAGCATCACAGACAGAAGTTCTCTGTTCACACCGAGAATAGATTTTGTTACTAGTAATCTTACACCTCCCATCCTGACCTGAAAGTGGTTCCCAATAAAGAACAGGAGATACAGCCCAAATTTCTGAGAATTGCTATCTGGTTAACATGAAGGTGCACAATTATCAATTAGACCAAAGCAAAAGGCCACTTTCTCAGTTACAGAACTGAGAAAATATGTAGTAATTAAAACAATAACATCACTGTGACTAAGTATGTCTTATCAAGGTAACAATTCTGTTTTCTATGGTCTGCTTGAAAGAGGGGGAAAAGAAAAAGGTGTTGATAACACTAGAAATATTGCATTAATCAATATCGTAGATAAGAGGCTGGACAAGTATTTGAATAATCTAAAAATTTAACTGCTAGCTCCTGTCTTTGTTGGGTACTTGCACTTTGAAACAGTTTTATGTCTGCAAAGAGGAGAGACAGAGGAAATCAAGGTGACTTCTAGAGCTGAGGCTTGGAAAAATCACCTATGGTATCCAGAAACTGGAAACAAGGAAGCAGAGAGGAAGTTCTGCCATAAAGCTCCAGTCACAGTCCCAGTTTCATTAACCTTCACTGATGAAAAAAGTTTATGGCGTGCTAAGGAGAGAGATTCAAGACAGAAGTCAGCACCCACAGTGAAAATCAGTTCAGCAGGTGAGTTAATCTACAGAGAAAGTTGGAGCAGGAAGCAGAGGGAAACACTTTTCCCAGCTGAGGAACTACAATACCACAAAGAGATACAAAGACCTGTAAGTGCCTGAAACAAAGGCAGTAAATGTTGAGCAAGATCAAGGTTCTTGGCCCATAATGGCAGTGAAGAGATTCCAGCTCTGACCCCAGCTGCAGAGGATTTACTCTGGCCAGCCAGTTATGATTCAGTTTCCTCCGTTATGAGCACCTGGCAAGGGTACTGCACAGGTTAGTCTGCCTCAGTCTGCCTGGAAAAGTCTGTCTCTTTTCCATAGTAATTTGAAAATATAACATCATATGAGATGGTTAACTTGTAACTGGTGTAGATTTGCAGCAACCAAAAAGAAGTCTGAGAGCTGACTGGTGTGTCAGTCACGGACACCTACCATACCCAGAAAGTACCCAACTCTGCCACCAGAGGTAGGAAGACTCAGTGTAACTTAATGACTGAGTTTGCCTCTGTCTCAGAAAGCTTCCTGCTTCTCTATTTAGGATGCTTTGAACCACAGGTCAACGAGTTTGCTGCTAGATTTTATCCATCTGATATTAGACTTATCCTCATTAAAAAAACTTGCAGTGGTTATTAAAGATATGACAGAGAACAAGATGAACTAATTAAACATTTTCTTCTAGTCTTTTCTATTTGAGCTAGGGTCTTCTAATTTCTATTTAGATTCCTAGAACAAATTGACTAGTGTTTTATAAGCACCTGGGTAAATTAATTCTAGTTCAAGAATGATGGAAACATTTCTCTCAAAGAAAGTGTCCTGTTAGGAGGAGAGGGCCATAACTCCAGAGCCACTAAATGTAGGCGGTGCTACAGTGATGGTTATATTGTATGACCATCCCCTGAGAGTTCATTGAGAAGAAGGCTGCTGCAGGGACATGAACAAGCACTCAAGTCAGGAAAGGAAGTCACCTAGTGAGGTTTGAGCTCCAACATTTGTTAACGAACTGGCTCTATTTTTATGGCATCCTTTCATTTGGCACTGTGCTGGATTAAGTCAGTATCACACTATGTTGATAACCATCTGTTTATGCTACAGTTGTGCCTTGTGTCCAGTTTCATACTGTTCTCATGCATCTCAAGATTATATTGCTGCTTATGCTTGTAGATGATCTATGGATAAGCAAAAGATTTCTGTCATAAGAGCTATCTGTCTAGAGCCTTTTTAACCAGAAAAAACCCCATAAGCTTATTTATGTACTTTTAAGGATGTGGTATGTACACATGCATGGAAATTTGAAGCCATAACAACATTGTGTCCTGATTCAAAATACTCAGTTGGTAGTAGAGGTAAAGCAAAAGTCTCTGAAGTACAGACTATGCATCCCAGGGAAAAAACAACAGTTCTTTAAGTGAAAAGGTTTGCAGAACTTGAATATGTGCTTCTGCGGTCTTTCCATGGCTATTTTTTCAAAAGAAGCATAATGGAGAACCATAAGAAATTAATCTCACCTGAAAAAAATCCACTTTCCTGTAAAACTTCTTATTACATTTTTCCTTGCATGCCTCCACACCATCCACACTCTCATCTTAAGAAAAAATTGTAAAAATCTCTCTGTGTGTTTTTACAGAACTGATTTTCCATATGATAAGCATATTATACAAGAAGATGGCTAGGAACAGATACACACTTAAAAACACTTCTAAAAGCCATGTCCCTTTTCTATCACTGCTCACTGGGCCTCATTATCCACTGCTATCTGCAGATTTGCTCATATCTAAACACTTGAAAAAACAATTATTGCACTATGCACATAATCTGCATTACTGTACAATGCACATGACTCATGTAGCATACAGAGATGGGTTTTCCCTACACACACTGCAACTGCTCCATTTGTCTTAACACTTCTGCTGAAAAACCCCACACGAGCTTTCTTCTGGACTTGTTCAGGGCACTGGGACATCTTTTTCTGAGTCTCCCCAAATTCTAGCTCAGCAAAAGACAACATAAAGAGCAATTCTTCTTGCCTTACACATAACGATGGGCAACCTACTCACATCCTCAGTGACTTCTTTGGCCAAACACTGATTTCACTGCCCAGTTCTCTATGGGCTCTTTCTTGCCCCTCTACATCAAAAACTGAACTGGCTTTTCCTCTGCTCCCACTGAAGCAGGTGGAAAGCCTGATCACATTTCTCAGCAACAGTGGCCATGTCAATCCTATTCTGACTCTAAAACTATGTTTAAGACTATTAAAAATAATTTTTCCATTGCATTTTCTTCTTATTTGCTTGAGTAGGTAGCTGTAACTGCTCCAAAGTTAATAGAAGTAAATGCACCCACATTGTTAGTATTTTGTTTGTATTACACTTTATTGCCTCCATCTCAGAGTGATTTTAGTACTTGTTCTGTCTGATTACATTTCATTGCTTTTTCTTTCTTCCCAGAAAATACTACTATCTCACCAAAGCATTAAGAATCCTTTATGGTATGAGGCTACATGTTTCACTATGTTTCAACACTTAAAAGTTGCATGCCATTTCCAAACTTCATTATTATACTTGCTACCCTACAGATTACTAAAGCAAAATTTTAAGAGTGTTAACTCCAGATAGTAGCACTTGTTATATGTTTGCTCTCCACAATGTAGTTAATTTGTTTAAAATTGTTTTAATTTTTGTTGTTTATTTGCTTCCCTTTTTTATGGATGAAAACCTCAACTGCTATTATCTTTAAAATGGAACAGATATCCAACAGCTACAAAATACACACAACTACCTTCAATGTTTTAAAGGGAGAGATAAATATGGTCTCACTTATGCTCTGAAACCATCAAGACTGCAAGAAGTTACATTATTTGTATTTTTAATATATTTTCTCAATGACTGGTAAAGTTCCAGTCAACCATCTGAACATTTTGGTTTTACTAATATGATAAAAAATATAAGGTGAAGAATCATGGCAATCGGCCTTAGCAAATCACATAAATGTAAAACATCATCCCCACTCCCCTTGGCCATCCTCCAGCCCTTCCCCAGTCCAGCAAGTACCAGGGTTACTTCACCATCGTAATTTTGGAATGCTTATTCGGGGCTTATTCATATGATAGTAAGCAGAGCAAGATGAAACAGCTGGTCTGTAACCAAGGACACAACAAAAGTTATGTCTGGCATTAGTCTGAATGACATATGGGGGGTTTGTTCTATTTTGTTTTTTTAAGAATGAGTCACCATATACTTATGCATTTGAAACACTTTACCTAAACACTTTACCATTTTACCAGGAAAATTGCTGCCCCACTGCTCACTTAGCACAGCTTGAAAGCTTCAGCCCATATCTCAATCCTAAAACCAGCTGTTCTCCAGGTACCAGATCCCTGATCTGGAAGACACAGACAGGGAGCAGAATGAAGCCCCCACAATCCAAGGGGAAATGCCCCGAGACCTGCTATGCCACTTCAACACCCCAAGTCTATGGGGCCAGGTGGGATCCACCCAAAGGTACCGAGGGTGCTGGTGGAAGAGCTCACTGAGCCACTGCCCATCAGTCACCTGCAGTCCTGGTCAGCTGGGGAGGTGCCAGGTGAGCCTGGCAAATGTGACGCTCACCTACGAGGGCCAGAGGAGGATCTGGGGAACTACAGGCCTGTCATCCTGACCACAGTGCTGTGAAAAGTCATGGAGCAGATCATCCCGAGTGGCCATCACATGGCACACGCAGGACAACCAGGGGATCAGGCCCAGAAAGTATGGGTTTGTGAAAGGCAGGTCCTGCTTCACCAACCTGATCTCCTTCTATGACAAAGTGACCTGCTCAGTGGATCAGGGAAATGCTGAAGATGTTGTCTACCTAGACTTTAGTAAAGCTTTTGACACTGTTTTCCTACAGCATTCTCATGGAGAAATTGGCTTCACATGGTGTGCGTGGATGTACTCGTTCTAGGTGAAACACCGTCTGGGTGGCCGGGCCCAGAGAGTGGTGCTGAATGGTGACACCTCCAGTTGGTGACCAGCCACCACTGGTGTTCCCCAGGGCTCAGTATTGGAGCCAGATCTATCTAACATCTTTATCAATTGTCTGGTCAAGGGGATCAAGTGCACTGTCAGTCAATTTGGAGGTGACAGCAAGTTGGGCAGCAGTGTTGATCTACTGGATCTACTGGATCTACTGGAAGGCTCTGCAGAGGGATGTGGACAGGCTGGATTGATGGGCCAGTTGTATGAGGTTCAATAAGGTGAAGTACTGGGTTCCACACTTGGATCACAACAACTGCAGGCAATGCTACAGGCTGGGGGATGAGTGCCTGCGGGTGCCGGTCGACAGCCACTAAACACAAGCCAGGGTGTGCCCAGGTGGCCAAGTAGGCCAGTGGCACCCTGGCCTGTATCAGCAATAGTGTGGCGAGCAGGAACAGGGCAGGGATTAGCCCCCTGTACTCGGCACTGGTGAGGCCACACCTTGAATCCTGTGTCCTGTTCTGGGCCCCTCTGTACGAAAAAAACACTGAGGTACTGGAGTGTATCCAGAGAAGGGCAATGGAGGTCTGGAGCACAAGTCTGATGAGGAGCTGGGGGTGTTTAGCCTGGAGAAAAGCAGACTCAGGGGGGACCTCACTGCTCTCTACAACTCCCTGAAAGGAGATTGTAGCTGGGTGGGGGTCAGTCTCTTCTCTCACTTAACAAGTGATAGGACAAGAGGAAATGGCTCAAGTTGTGCCAAGGGAGGATTAGATTGGATATCAGGAAAAATGTCGTCACAGGGTTGTCAAACATTGGAACAAGCTGCTCAGGGAAGTGATGGAGTTTCCATCCCTGAAGTGGAATGTGGATATGGCACTTGGGGATATGGTTTAGTAGTGGACTTGGCAGTGTTGGCTTAATGGTTGGACTCTATGATTTTAAAGGTCTGTTCCAACCTAAATCAGTCTGTGATTTTAAATGCTCTTTCTTGAAAATACCACAAGAAAACACTGATTTGTTATAAAATAACACTTCTATATGCACTTTCTATCTGAGAATTTCAAAACACATTACAGAGATTAACACAATGAGTGTCACAAATCCCTTAAAAATTATAAAATAAACCAGGCCCATAGAAATTGCCATACCAGATTTGGCCAGTGTCTCACTTAATCCAGCACCCTGTCCCCAATGGACAAGAACAAAATGTTAAATATAGCATGTCAATGTATTAAACCTTACCACCATGCTGACCCCAAAGACAGCTGAGTACACATGGATACAGTAACCTTGAAGCCTCCTGACTCCAGTTCAGGAAAGAAGGATAATTATACACATAGAGGTAAATGAGGAATCTGATAGTTTCTAGTGCAGCCCCATTGGTTTTGGCCCAAACTCAAAGGGTCTGCATGTTTATGTATGCATTTCAGGAAAATAAATGTCATGGTTAACTACTTATAAGAGTGCTTAGGGAGAACCAAGTATCAGTATCCATAAAGATAATTCCCTTCATGAAAGCATTTGTGTGAAACAATTAACTTTTCCCACGTTCTCACATGTTCTTATGCCACGGTGCTGCTGTGGAAATTGTGCAGCTCAGTCCCACCATAGTAGCTGAAAGACTCCTATTATTGTCCGTGCTTGTGGGTTTGGGTGGCATAATGAATTTAAATGCAGACTGGAAATCTCTTTCTGCCGTCCCCCAGTGGTGTTGCTTCTGTCTTGGACGAAACAAAAACCAGAACCCTGGCTTCTCAGAAGGAAGTAAAAGAGCAAAGTTCATCTGTTTGTTCAGAAACCTGTTCCTATCCTAGCAATAAAGCAAACCTAACTGATTTTAAGGCAGGCAGGATGTCCCAGGAATTTTATTACTTTGCTGAATTGGCTGCTGTCTTAATAATGTTCACCAGACACAGAAAGGGTGGGGTGGAAAAAGGGATAGCTGGCTGGAAAATGTCTAATGGACAAACAAAATAAAGGCATTTTTTACTTAATATATAAAAAAATCCCAACTCTGTAGGAATTCTACGTTTAATTTCCTAAGATTTGTTACGTACTTGTTCTGCCACCTGCTGCCCTGGCATTTCCTGAAGTTTCAGGAACAGGGACTATGCCTGTGAGTTTTCCCAGAAACAAATACTGCGTGACTAAGAACAAGCAGCCCAGTGGGCTATCCTGTCCAGGAGACACTAGAGTTGTGGAAAACTGCTTGCTTGAATCCTCCTGAATGATCACATTATCACTTCATGTTTTGAAGAATACCACACTTGGCCCAGTGCTTGCCAAGAGGTGCTTTCTCTCTTGATAGGTGGAATTCTGCAGCAAGGATTAGCACGCTGGCTCTACTACCTTGGAAGTCAGATGTAACAAGGGAAAATCCCTCTGACTGTCACCACTGCCCCAGCTTCTCCAGGGAAAGAAAGAGGGAAAGTAGATATAGGCGGAACATCTTCAGGACGTCAAGTGACTGAGTAAAGAATGAATTCTACCTTTTGCAAGAACAAATTGTGTCCAGTGTGCAAGGAAAAGGAAGGTTGAAGTCCAGTTGAAGCAAGGTCAGGTGACATGGGAAGAATACAGAGATGCTGCTTGCCATGGTAGGGGGAAAATTCATGCAGTCACAGCTCTGTTAGAGATGTAGCTGGCCAGAACTGTGCCAGAACAATAAAAGAGTTTTTTCAAATATATTAATGGCAAAAGGCAGTGTAGAAATAACATTGGCCCGTTAGAGGAGGAGGATGGTCACCTCACAAACAGGAACAGACATGGACAAAGTAGAGGTGTTTAACACATTCTTTGCCTCTGTCTTCAACATGGATGTTGGCCCACAGCGGTCTCAGTGCCCTGATCTGGAGGACCATGACTGCGAGATTAACTCCCAGTCAACCGAAATTGTGTGGGATCTGCTGCTCCAGCTGGATCCCTCCAAATCTATGGGGCCTGATGGGATCCATCTGAGAATTCTCGAGGAGCTGGCTGATGTCATTTCAAAGCCTCTCTCGATGATTTTCAGCAATCTTGGGAATCTGAAGAGGTCCCAGCTGACTGAAAGCTGGTGAACATTGTCCTGATTTTCAAGAAGGGCAAGACGGAGGACCCCAGAAACTACAGGCCTGTCAGTGTCACTTCAGTGCCCTGTAAAATCATGGAAAAGATTATTCTAGAAAGTACTGAAAAATACCTGGAGGACAACAGTCATTGATCAGGGCAAGCACAGCTTCACAAGGGAAAAGTCCTGCTTGTCAAACATGATTTCCTTCTACAGCAGGAAATCACCTAGATGACCTAGGAAAGCCAAAAGATGTAATCTCTTTGGACCTCAGCAAAGCCTTCGGTACCCTTTTGGACAAATTGTCCAGCATGCAGCACGTGCTCTGTGCTGGGTGAGCAACGGGCTCACAGGTCAGGCTCACAGAGCTATAGTGAATGAGGTGACATCAAACTGGCATCTGGTCACTAGTGGGGTTCTGCTGGGCTCCATCCTCGGCCCTGTGCTCTTCAACATCTTCATAAGTGACTTGGACACAGGACTCAAGGGAACACTAAGTAAGTTTGCCAATGGCACTAAACTGAGGGGAGCTGTTGACTCCCTCGAAGGCACAGAGGCTTTGGAGAGAGACCTCGACAAATTAGAGAGATGGGCAATCACCAACGAAATCAAGTTTCTACGACTCTATTAAAATACAGTTTATTCCTTGAACAGTATTGATTCTGCAGGGTTACAATTTTTGCAAAGCAGGAAAACTTGGTTTAGCACTATTTTTCACCCAAATCCCCTGAACAACTGTGTGCTGTAAGTAATTTTCTAGAGTAAAATTTCACTGTAAAACCAAGACTACTGATAATCACAGGTTTCTGAGTTGCTTTTTGGGTTTTTTTGTCTGTTTGTTTTGGGGGGGGGTTTAAATACAGTCATATGAAAATTTGTAAATGTGATTACTGACTTGGCAGTTTTTGAATCTTCATGCTAAGCTTCCTTAAAAAGTGCTGGTTTTTAAAGCACTGATATCAAATACCTCCTGGCAGAACCACTTTCTGATGACTGAAATGGCATCTCAGGAACTGAGGCACCTTTATTCACAAAGTGGGCATAAAGCAGTTATAAAGGAGCGTATGTGTGTAAAACTATAGTAATTTGAGCAATACAGTGCTGCTGCAGGTAGGGTAACTCTAGATGCCTTCCTCTAACTGGAAACTGCATGTCTAGCTGAAAGATTTCTAAGAGCTTAAGACAAGAGAATTTATCTGAAAAAGGGACACAGATACCAGCAACAGGCAAATACCTACAGGACATCATGGACAAATCCCATGTCAATTGTGGACTTCACAGGCATATCAGTGTTTATATCACACTTTTGTTTCAAATTACTTTGATTTTAATAATATAGACAAACATTTACTTTAAGGTTGTTTTTCTTTGCTGTAACTTTAGTTCCTTTGCTTAGTTAAAAGAGAACAAGCCCATAGCTTCACATGTAAGCAAGGGGGTGCACCTGATAAATCCAGTCAGGAAGAGACGAAAACTCTACCTATCAGACCATAATTTTAAAGGCTTGAATACAACTTTTCATACACTTGTGTTCTATTACTTCTCAAACAAAATCAGGAAAAACTACACATAATATCTGAATGTTCTTTAGGAAAACTGCTCCCTTTTTCCACCACTGGAAGAATGTTCTTAATCCATTTTAGCTGACTTTGGGCATCATGAAGTAGCACAGAGCCCAGTTTCTGCCCTTTACCCTCTGCCAACTCCACCTCTCATGTAACTCCAAAGTGATCCAGGAAATTTATGAACAGCCTTGTATTTTGCAGAACTTAGTATTTTTGTAGAAAAGAGAACTCATTACAGACCAGAATAAGAAGGAGGACTTAAGAAAATTTCTAAGAGCAGCAGCAGTAAGAGTATATTTCTGTGCATAGTCTTTAGAAGGGAGTCCAGAAGATGCCTTTTCTATCTGCACTTGACAGTTAACCTTCTACCTCAAAAGTCTAGAGGAGTACTGCTGCTTCACAGTGCCCACTACTTGCAGAAACTGGAGTGCTATCATAATTTTACTTCTAATGAATAAATTTCTAATAAAACAGGATGGCTTCCTCTCCTCTGGCTCTAAAGACTGCAATCTAAAAGTGAGAAACCTTGTGTTGTGGCAGTAAAACCAGGAGCACCAATTTGAATGCACATGGGTAGTAATGGTATAGGAGTAAGATGGTACAAATATCATGCAGCAATTTTACTGACAGCTCTCTACTTTAACTGGTGGAAAATCAGTAACATTAAGACTGAGGGTCACAGCCTTTGGAAAGAGTTACATCAATGCAAAAACAGAATAGACAAAGCCAAAAGAGATTATAACCACAGATATCCCAAGGGACAGATGAAATCATGCGTTATGATGTTTTTAAAAACAAAAAAAATGTTATTCCCTCAATCATACCGCAAATGTCTTGTCTCCTAGTTTTTCACAGTTTTTTTACATTAAGAGGTGAAGACTGCAGTAAAAAATGCTACTATATTTCACTTAAAAACATACAGTCTCTTAGAGGAAAGGGTAAGTATTCTCCTACTTGCAGGCATACTTCTGGGAAATTGGTACCATACTTACTGCTCAAAGTTAGGCTTGCTAGTGTAGGCAGCAAGCTTCTACTCACAAACAGCAGTTGCAGAAAACGGAGTGCTCCCTGTCCTAACAGTCACAGCTGAGATTGGGCACAAAGAGTGGACAGCACGACAGCAAAACAATCATAGTGGCAGTGAAAGGACGAGGTTTCTACTCCTGCCCCAAAATCCCTGTGCAGGAAAGCACTTTAAGGATTACCTTTCATCTCCACAATGTGGAATGCACTAAAAGCTCAAGGAGCTTGTATGCCTGTACCAACTGTGACTCAGAAAAGCCCATCCTAACACAGGGAGTCACTGGAGGAGTGCTGGTCATCCCTTAAGAGCAAAGGATACTGATTGATCCCCACTTCAAATAAGCAATTTGCTCTCGAGGGCCAAGTTCTCAACACAGGTAGCATAACCACAGAGGCTGAAGGACACAGCCCATCTGACCGAGCACTGCTGGTGTAGCTTTATTTAAATCCTCTTAGTTGTTTAGTTCTCACCTGTCTGGTTGGCAAGTCATGATATTGTAGTATGAGCCTGGTGTTGATGCTGTGACTCCACGTGTTGCCAAGGGCTGCTGTCACACAACCAGAATCCCTCTTCCCACTTATAGAAGCTCCTGAAGAGAAATATGACAGAAACTGCATCAGGACCTTGGCACAGAAAAGGGTTCAGCATGGAAACTCTAATCAGTCATCTCAGATCATTCCCTAAGCTAGGTAATCACAAATGGCACTTACTAGATGGCACTGCTGCATCAATTTCCTAGCTTTCTGATTTATTTATACAGCTGCAGTGTGAGTTCTCCATCTAATCTGCTGATATCTACACAAAGTGCCAAGAATTAAGGAGACATTGCAAAGTATCACCTATCTTCTTGGAGAGACCAGTATATTTTCTAAATATCCAGGGGTGGACCATGCATGTGGGACACTTGTCTTTTCCTCTTTAGACACTCTATCCCCAAGCAAACCAGCTTTCTATGGACACAGAGGAGAGGGAAGCAGGCTGGTAGAGTCCCAACGTATAATGACATAACAAAAAGGGAAGCTAAAGGAGCAGAATGTGCTCCTGACCTGACAATACCCTGACCTAAAAACCAGAATACTGGTTCATGCCATCAGACATCCTACACTTTTTCTAAGATTTGCAAAGAAGAGAGCCCCTTAGCTGTAATTACCATTCTGGTGTCTCTGAAATAATTTGAACTTTATATAACCCTGAAGGAAAATGGACTTTGCTGCAATCAGCAACGACAACATAAAGAAGTGTTTCCAATAATGCCACATGATGCAGCTTGCTGAACTGCCACTGCACCCAAACTTTCTCAGACCACAACCTGAGACCCGTACCTAGACATGGACACACATGCAGGCAGGTAGGTGCCTGAGACCTTCATCTTTACTTATCATAAGTCCTGTGTAAGATAAACAGATAGATGGGTGACTTGTTTGTACTTCAAATGACACTTCAAGAACAGAGCAAGTTGGACAAACCCCTGAAATTCAGAAACAAAATCCTAGCTGTTATTTGGGTATAATTGATGACATGCAATTTGAAAATCGAACTGTTTGAGGCAGACAGCCCTTCCTGTTAAAAAGCCGTGAGCAGATGAAATGCAGTTAGATTTAAACTCAGGTAACTTCCTGTCATTTATCAGGCAACAAACAGAATTGCTTTCCCAGTACAGTTGTGAAGTCCTTGTCAGCTAAGTCAATGAGAGTTAGACCAGACACTTACTCTGCCATAAAGCGGTCTTACGTTTCTGTCAAAATGATCAGTAAGGCAACAGTTAATGTTGAAATCTAAATTATAAGTACTAGGTTTTGGAAGCAAAACTGTACTGAGATCACAAAGTCATTTTGTAGCTCAGCAGACCTTCTGGAAGATTCAGGTTTGAAACCCTTTGTTACTTTTACATTTGCAAGGAAGAGGGTTTTGTTCCTTCTCCCCCCACCCTTTCTAACTCTTCATAGCAAAAGCATAATTTCTTGATTCACTAAAGCTTCTATTTTGGAAAAATACCCCGTAAAGAATAAGACCAAAAGTGTTGACATGTAATGACAATCATTATTTATATCACTGCTGGTAGTTGCAAGCAATGAGAAGGACACTATTAGACTGTATTAGGTAGAGGAGAGCAGCAGGATGGGGAGAAGGGCCTGGAATGATCACAGTGCACTACAGGATTCAGATGAAGCCTCAAACTCTCCCCAAGTAATGAAAGGTTCAATTAACATCTACTGGATTTGGATTAGGTCTTTAAATGTTTAAGGTCTACAAAAGAAAGGAGTGAAGCATCTGGTTCAAGCCAATAGTTTAACAAGAGTCTGGACTCTGTACTTGTCTGAATTACTTCCCCACCATGGGACCTCACTGTGATATGCACAATAACTGCTCCTCCAGAACACCTGTTCTAGTCTGAAAACAGGCTACAGTTGTGCCATCCAGCAAGCTTTCTTTACTTAAAACAAATATCTTGATAAGCAGCAAACTTCCACCTGAATAACTCACCAGAGGAGCATTGGACTGGAAGCTTCAGTATGAGGAACACTATTCTGTTAGTCTAACCCATCTATATTGGGAAGGTGGATGTGCTAACAAGAATAATGTCTCTTCATCTGTGTTTTGGATTTAATTTGCCAGCTGGAGGAGAGAATTCGCTCAAGTGGTAAAGCAGGGTGCTGGGAGGTCTGTGTTTCATTCCCTTAAAATGACTCAAAGCAAGTTATCTAATTAAGTTCATTAAGTTCTACAAATTTTTGGGTTTGTGCTAACACCACAAAAGTAAAATGCTATTACTGTACAAACAGGATAATGGAGAATACAAGACAGTGAAGCAGCTTTAAAGTTTCACAATCCTCTCACGTGGAATAAGCTGCAGGCAACACAGTTCTTCTTTCCCTGCCCTGTTGCAAGTGGGTAAGAATCACAACATTCAAGTGAGGCAACTCGGTGTTAATTCTGGTGGGTGTGGAGGTGTTCCCCCCACAGCTGACATAACTGCACCCCTGTACGCAGCTGGGAGCCACCATTCCACACCACTGAGAAGCAATTCACCCACCCCTGCTTGCAGGCCCCTCACTACAAAGGGCCCAGACATTCCAGAAGCAGCTAGCCACAAAATTCACACCCAAACTTTGCTCAAATTATGTGTCTCTGCTGTTAGGTAACAGGAGGAGTAACATCTCACTGTTGCAATCCTGAGCCAGGCATTTAAGTGGTTAAATGTCTGGAACCTGCTGCTATTACATTATGGAGATATCACTCTGTAGCAATTCCTAATTCTGCATTCCTTCCAGGCCTAAAACCTGTCCCAAAATGAATAGAAATGCTGTTTGTGTAAGGCCTGTGGCAGAACAAGCTAATTGCTGTAATTTATTTTGTTTTATTTTCTTATACAGAAGAAAGCACCCTGTACCATACTGTGTCAGCCCCTATATGAAGAGGGCAAATCCTCTTCTGGGAAGTTATTAAAGTTTATTACTTTGGTGCAAAGTAGTTAGCAAACCTGAGCAAATTTACAGCAAAGACTTTTTACAGGGTGGAAAGGAATGCCTCACTGGAAAGGTTTCCATTTTATAAGGGATCCTCCTGCAAACTGATGCATTAGGCAGATAGAGAGGCAAAACAAGAAGTGAAGCAAACCGAGGAGGAAGCAGTGCCAGCTTTGCAGAGAAGTTCAAGGGCAATGACAACACATTCTGCATTCCTTCTTCTTGCTCTAAACACAAAAAGATAGTAAATGTCTCAGAGGAAGGAAAGAGGATATGTTAAGAAAACAGATTTATGTTGAAACATGGCCTTAAAAAAACCTTGGACTTATCTTTTCTGTTATTTCAACCACTACTTAGACATTAATGAACTGGACAAAGGAAGTGGATAAATAACACTGTCCAGAGAGAGCAATTTTTTTCAGTATGCATTGCCTTGTGCTTCCAAACCCTGATATTTTCATATGTAGAGAAGGGAGTATCAGACCAACACCGGCCCAAGAAGAAAACAGGCTTGTAAGGCTTTGGGTCTCTCAGTGGTCTCCAAACTCTCCAACTTGAACCACTTCAGAGTGCTATGGACTGCTTACCCATGCTGTGGGGTGGGTGCTTCCACAGCACCTGCAAGGTGCAGCTGATCAGCAGCAGCTCCAGTCTCTCCAGCCTGCTTAAAGCAGAGTTCTTACTCCAGTCACTGCTGGCATGATGGTTTCTGTTCAGGACACAGATGATACAGGGAGTGCAGGGATTAGGGAGAGTAAGAAAATTGAGCTGACATACAGATGAGAGAAAGGTGTCAGGTATCTCAGTATATGGGTGCAGTAAGGGAGTGGGTGTCCAGAAGCACAGAGATGGGATCCTAGCGTGGGGAGGTGAAGGTGAATGCTAGAAGACTGGAAGAAGATCCTGAACAACTCCCTGCTTTCTGTATCAGGTCCACCTCAAGTAAAATGGGTGATTTCAATTCCTGTAAACACCCCCTCCTTCCTCACACAAAAAGAAATAGCATTAAACCGATCTTCAAAGAGCACATCAGCAGACAGGCCAAGGACTGCACAAGATGCCTGTTCAACCGACTGCTGTGAAACCGAACTTTTCAGAGCACTGGCAGAGACAACAGCAGAGACCGTATCTGTTCTGGACTGCAAGCAGAGAGGAGGAACTGGCTGCTTCACTCTCACTGAACAGCTGTCACAAGTGAAAATAAAGCTGCTTGTGGTCTGAGTCAAATGCAAAGTAAATGCCTCTCCACAATCAGGGGAGAAACAAAGAAGAAAGGGTGACTCTTCAAATGAGGCCCACAGTGCTGCTCCCAAGCAGAAGAGGCTTGCACTGGGCTCCAAAGCCCAGGAAGGAGCTGGCAGTAGAACTGGGCCACAACACTTGGCCCTACTTACACATGAGGACTAGATTAATTTTGCTTGTTTCTCCCCATCAATGCAATCAAAGCAAACTTTCTATAAGTAACTCCCCTGTCACTGAGAGGAATGCCATATATAAGAAGGATGGGGAAAGTGGTTTTATTTCACCTTCCATTTTTCACTGGAGGGAACAGCAGGATTAAAGCTATTCAGCTCAATACTGGGATTCTGGAATTATTCTATTATGCAGCTTCTGGGATAATTTTATTATGTCCAACTAGAGCATTGTAAGTACAGACCTGGCCTCAAAGATCTTCTTATCCTCCACATGTAAGAAGGTATATTTTAGAGACTAAATCTTCATGTAATCAAGTCTCAATTGTTGCAAATATGTTGGAAAGCAATTTAATCATAAAGAAACTTCAGTTTCATTAATTTCTCATCCTATGAAAATTTGAATAACAGAGCAGTATCTTGAATGAAATAAAACAAACTTCTTAAAACAGTATTTTTAAATGCAAGAAGTCCTTGCAGGCTGAATGTGACTACACTCTTGATTAAAAACCCCAACTTGTTCCTTGTTGGTGTAACTGCACAGAGCAATTAGTTCCACCTTTTCCACATTATCATGTATAGGTTTTTGTCTTTCCAGATCAAAGTGTCACTGCCTAGCAGATTCATCCCCAACACTAGGCCCCTTTGCAATCTCTATCAATTGGTAATTTAAAACTATTTTCTCATCAAATGCTAAAAATGGATCAATGCACTAAATGACAGTGAAATAACAAAATAGTGAAGCAACCAGTCCCCAGATCTTTCAAATCTTATTAACAAACCATCTTGATGAAAGCCTGATCTATCAAAAAGAAGGAAAAAACTATCTGAAAGTACAAAGAAAATATTTATAACGAATTAAACTACTGAGCTCAACAAAACCAGCACACCATGCAGTAAGAATGAAAGTACTTTCCCCCTTGCTCAGGCTGTGCAGCTTTCCAGTTCACCGGCAGAGCTCAAAGATCACTACTTTTCACCTGCATTGCATTTAGTCTGTATTTTGGGTGCAGATCTCTAACAATGAGACCCGAAGAAAAAGAAGAAAAAAAACCCCCATCAACCCCTAATCTATTTTTCCATCCTCACCTACTCAGAAAGTACAAGTATAAAAATATGCAATGGTGGAAAAACCCATCACACAATAAAAAACAAACCACAGGACAAACTCATCTGTGAAGTAACTAACCACAGCGCTCTTCAAACTCCCACTGCTGGCTTCTGCCATTTTCAGCCCTTCTCCACAGCTTTTTCTTTAGTCAAAAGGTCACTCTGATTCTCCTCCCACACAGTGGTGACCGTCTCACTCTCTGCACTGGTCAGCCAAGGCATCTCAAAGCACAGTATTGACTTCATGCAGGCTTTTACTATTTAGGAGATATGGCAGGACAACCAGTTGCTGCTGTAAGAAATCAAGCTTGGCCACAAAGCTAGACATGTGAAAATTCTAACGTTTAAAATGCTTATTCTCCTCCTTTTATTAAGAGTGGAAATCTGGCAATTTTACTTCTATAGTTCTAAATCTGTACAAACTACACACACATATCTCACCACCACCCCAGATGACTCCATTTTACTTCAAATGTAATTAAAATTAAGTAGCAACATTTTATCTGGAAGTTGGAATTGTTTAGTAATCAATGACATGTAATTTAGTTTTCCTTTTTTTTCATAGCATAGTCATCAAAACATATTCAGCAAACAAAGCAATTATGTGTAAACCCCTACCAATCTCCAGTTAAAAAAACCAAACCTGTTTCAATGGAAACTTTTTTGACCACCCCTAGTTATGTGCTTACTCCAGATTACACTAAACAAGCTGTTTGATTCAGTAGTTGTCACCAAGATACCAAAAATTGCCAGTTATAGACTCCAGCTGCAAAGTTCTGATGGAGACAGCAGTGAATGTGACAGAAAGGCAATAGCTCACTTCTCATTTTGGACAACACAGTTTATTTATCTTATATGACCCAAACAGGTGAGTTTTCCAACTTCTATGTTTATCATTATATTTAGGTATATATGTGTACACATTCTGCATGATTTCTACATGGTTAATCTGATATTAGATCAAAACTAAGGTCCTTTCTGCTTTTTTTCAGTCATTCATTATTTCTATTGTGACAAGTTCTAGAGCTCTCATCTTCAAGATGCAAACCACTAGACAAACAGAAAACAAAAAGGTAGTTCCTGACCTAAAGACCTTCTTTTCATGAGAACTGCACATTACAAATCTCTTAGCTGCTGATGATTATTCCCCACTAAGAAGGAATCTTCCCTAAGGGATGAGAGAAAATACACCAAAATATGTCACAGGCCAGAAAAACTGTGTATATATACTTTCAGTATTCCCCATGAAACATTAGAAGCTTTTTCAAATAAGTAATATTAACCATTATTCTATCCCCAAAAAATCAGCTGGGACCTTTATACAGCTCAAGATATAAAAGGGTCCACCAGAGAACTGGACAGATGCTGGTTTACTTTTAATCCCACATCAGCACACCTACTGTTACCAGGGTGTCTTAGACCAGAAGATCTCACTCCCTCATTGAACTCATTGGTGAGCTCATGTCCTTTCTCTTCTGAGTTGAGAAAGAGAAACGCACACATGCTAGTACTGAGACTCCTGTCTGCTGACCTAAAAAAGGAACTGACATTAAGAAATGAAAAAATACAGCTGGTCTGCCTTCTTGCCAGACAATCTACTAACCATGACCAAAACGATCAAGTCTCAGGAGATCTGTGGAGGTGGGAAGACAGCTGGTGGTTTACAGCACCTGAAACAGAGCCCAAATCACGGAATTGTGGAGTTGAGATCCTTGGGAATAAATACTTTGTTTTTATCGGTGGAAATGTTCTGCCTCTGCAGCCTGACACCACACCACAAAGTGATGAGTTTCCTGCTCTCTATCTCTGCTGCAGTGCTACTGCAAATGACCAAACGAGTAGTGCTTTGGTGGGAGGCATGGTGGAGAACAAGTAGAAGAAAGCAGATAAGTCAATTCCTTTCTGTAACCAAGGATAAATTCTTTACCCCTCAGCTAAACCTCCTTCCCTTTCTAATGGTGCTCTTTGAGAAATTATCTCCTTTTCTAAAATCTAAAATTATACTAATTTACACCACTCTCTTAGTATCCAGAGTTCTTCCCCACATTGCTCACCACTAAAATTTAAAGCAGCTTCTCCTTTTGAACCTCTCCTATGCAGTCACTTCTTCCTGTCTCTCCAAGACTAGAAAATAAAATCACAAACCATTGAGCTAAGGGAGGAAAAAAAACCCCCAAACAACCCAGATTTTGCCTGCCTGCACATATAAAGGATGCATAGGTTAAGAAACAAAGCTTGCCCAATCATGGCATCTGGCAATGCTAGGGCCCTCTGATCCAGAAAATGCTTTTAATTATCACCTCACCAATCATGCTACAAGTTATTGCTGTAATTTTTTCGGTTAAGTTCCCTTGGGGAATTAAACAGATCATGATATTAATCAGAAGGTATGTAGGAGGGAGGGGGCAGAATGCTAGAATTACATATGTGTAGGTCCCTTAAGGCTTGAATAAAGAAATGAAATTTAGAATCCCACTGTCAGAACAACTGAAGTCTTGCATGCTGCAAGCCTTCGCCCTCTGACCTACACAGTCATGGTATTATCATATCTGATTTTCCCAGGATGGTTAACCTCAGCTGCTAAACTTCATCAGTCTCTGATAGTGTTTACCCATCATCTGGATTTGCCACTTCCGAACTTTCCAGACTAGAATCGAATAAGCCAGCTGTCACACTCGCCCCTCCAACATAACAGCCTGAAGCCTGGAAGCCTGAATGGCTGAATCCCAGAAAAGGCAGAACAAAAGCTAATACAGCTGGGGGGAGGAGAGGGAAATGCAGCTCCAAAACTGCAGTGAGTTTCAGAATGCAGTTCACAGCAATATGGTTGTGTTAGGATGCTGCGGTCTGAGATGCAGATTTTACTCCCACAGTCTACATTTTTTCCATAAAATATGTCTTGGTAAAGAAGCAGTGTCCTGACAATTTAGCTCTCATACCCAGCAAACTGGCACAGTGCAGGCAAAAGCAGCAGTACTCCAAGTGGAGTACTCCAGAGGAACCAGTCTGAAAGTGAAACTTAAATTCAGAATCAGGGTGTGGGAGGGTGATGGAGGTAGGAGAGAGAGAGTCCAGTTTCTGTTACTAAATGAGTTCTCCAGCAAAGTGGCTAATAAAAGCACCGTTCAGTATTAACTTGCCCAGCATGTTTCTGACATGGCTACCCATCTCCCAAGGAGCAGGCTGATGGTGTATGCCTACATGGCAGAAAGAAAAGGACAGTAGGTGTATGCAAGCTAGTTTTAAATGAGCACTAAGGTCTTCCTTGGTAAACATATTCTGCTGAGAAGCCACAGAGAGCATTGTGTTGCTACAGTCGAGTCACTGCCAGTACCTGAATTTGCTCAATTAACACTAGCACTGACAGTCAGCCTACAATGTGGTGGATGTTCTCAATGTTCAGCATAAAATGCCCTAGAAAGAACAATTTTTGATCACAGCCTAGTTACACGGCTTTGAACTAGTGAATTAAGTTGTATGTCCTTTTCACTCCTGAGCACAGGAGTATTTTAGTAGTGATCATCTTTCCCAATAATTTTCAAATTTAGTGAGTGACAACTTCTTTATACAGAGGGTTGAAACACGCAATAATTAAAACTCCATAGGGGGATGATAACCACAAGGACTATGTTTAAAAATCAACGTTAAATAGTACTTCAAGTTGAGATTGTAATTAAAACCGAGCAAACTGCTTTACTTTGCAAGATGACCGTCATAATTTCTTTGAAAATTTAGCCTTCAGTGTTCTTAACACTGGTCCCATAGATTGCAGTTGCAACAATTTCGTCTAGGTGTAAATAAAAAGAAAAATCTTAGAGCTGTAAAGCTAGGATCATGAGCCAGAGCTATCAAAACTGAAATTCCAGAGTGAAACAATCCTCTTTCAGCCTGCAACATGGAAACAGAGGTCAGCCAAACTTCTGAGGGCTAGAGATGACTGTTTGCAAATTACAGCTGTTCACATCTGGAGTTCAGATTTGGCCAAATGCTTAATACTATCCACCACATAAGCTGAACTGGAAGAATGTTTTGGTTGTGTGACTAAGAACATAAAAGTTAGGAAATATTAAAGGTAAAAAAATGCTACATGCAATTTCAACTCTGCCTATCAAACACAGAAGAATCGACTCAATTATGTCTCACAATGAATATCATCAGGGTTGACTGTGGCATTTCGTAATTGGTATTTAACCACAAGTTTGCACTTGCCAATATAGGCTTCTCTGGCTGTGTCTATTTCTCAGCATAGAGTAGTGGGTGACACAAGATGAAGGATACAATCTCTTCTCTGACAAAGTATCTTTTAGGCTGGCACAGCAAATCCTACACATAGACCTAGCAGATGCATCTGAGTACTCAGAGTACCTTCAAAACACAGCCTGGAGTAGCTTTGGAACATACATTAATTGGGAACTTTGACATTTTTAAAATTTCACTGCCAATATACCTATGTACAGAAAATGTGTTCCCTCTCACTATAAGATCTATGACAAAGCATTTTAGTACGTGCAGACACCATAGGGCCCAGTGCTCAGTACTGACTCATCAACAAAGCTGAAAATACATATATATTTATGTACTCAGGCACACACACACAGAAGCAGTATAAAACATGGAGGATGTTAAAATGACTGAAGGTTACAGGGGTCTGGCTTCACTCTCCGACTGACACACTTTCCAGGAGGTTCTCAGCTAGTCAGTCCCTCTCTTCATGGCACAGTCACCCACCCTGGAGCGGAGGAGGTATATGCTTTTTTTCTTCATCTCATTCTCAAAAAGGAATTACTTACTTTATCTGAACTAAGCAAATAAATTCAATTTTGGACAGCAACCAAGACTGGAAAATTTCATCTTGATAAGCTTTTCTGACTGAAGACAGAAGGCTAGAAGGGAAACAGTTATACAGCCTTAACTATAGGAGGTTCCTTCCGTTCCTGTTATAATGCAAAATATTCCAAGATGTGCCAAGTTTTCACGGTATTTTGTATCAGGCAGTGACAGGACACTGAAGTGTTGTGTGGAGACTAATGCATAAACCCAAAATGATCTTTTGACTGCAGTGACTCTTCTCTCCTGAGATGCATTACATTTTTTAAAGTCAGTGAAAAATAAAAAATTGCAAAATATCACTTTTAATCCTTGGACTACAAAATGGTTGAATCCTCTAGAGGCCAGTTGGGGCCAGAAACAATTTTTTTCCCAGATTTGGGGGGGCAGGGGGAGGACAAGGGGAAAGGGAGAGAGCAAAGAGTGGTTGGTTTCAAATAGCAACATTGTCCAAAAGGGTGAAAGGGAACAGATGGCCATGGAGAATGCAGCCTCAAAGCCCTAAAGAAAAGGGCTATTTTGACAGATCTTGCTGTTTCCTATTCAAGCATGAACACTCTGGCATGGGGAGTTAAGATGATACAAGGAACAACCTCTGTTCCCAGCAACTGAGTATGGGCAACTGGCCTCTGAAGCTCTCTGAGAAAAACAACATGAGACAGACAGACAAACAGATATGGCAGCGAGCCCAGATCCCAGACACCAGGAAAAGGAGGGAAAAAAGCCAAAAACAAAACCAAAAAAATCCCCCAAACATCAGAAAGGCTAGAAACAGCTGCCTTTTCCTGGCTTTAGTGCAGAGCATTAGAAAGAGCCTGTCCAGCCTTTCTCATCTTCCTTTTTGGTGAAACTTCTTGAAGGGGTCACCCTCAAGCTGTTGGTCTTTGCCCTGAGTGGAGGTGAAAAAGAGGACAGACCAGAGCTCAAGTCTGGCTCAATGAAACCTGCTTCCTTTAATCACAAAGACCTCCCTCCAGCAAACAATGAAGAACTCTAAATGTAAAAATGCGTAGTTAATGCTGGATTTTTGGATGCAAAAAGGTTGAGAAACTTAAAGTTGTGGCTCCCACAGTACGTGTAATTTGTTTGCATAGTATACAGCAGCGAGCCATTATATCTGAGGACAGGGAGAATTGTACTTGCTGTGGGAAATACTGCTAATGTGTGTCCTGACTTTTCCCTCAGTCTTACCAAGAGAGTGCATCAACAGCTGATTCATTCACCAGTTCTGGAAACGTGCTCTCAGATAAAGATTTCTATTTGGAAGGACAGCGTCATACCCATTCCCAAAATTTAGAGACAAACCTGAGCCATTAAGTGTAACCAGACTTCACTGTTTCCAAAGTCCATAGAACAAGAGATGAATCTGAGTTTCTGAATTTCTCTCTGATTTATGTGTGATTTTCATGTTGAAAGCAGAGCCTGATGTACTGACTGTTTCTCCCAGAGTTGCCTAAGGCAGAAGCACTGAGCAACAGCTTCCCTTTTCACTCTAGCCAGGACCAGAGCAATGGTAGTTTCACGCAACAGTTGCAGGGAGGAGAAGAGGGGGCAAGTGGTATAAACATTAACCATCTTCACAATCCTTCCCTGAGGCAGGGAAGTAGCTATCATCTCAATTTTAATATTCTCTTTTTTAAAAATCCTTGAAGGAACAAGATAATAAAGAACTGCGGGTGCTCACATGCCAGAACTCCAAATGAAGAAATGCAAATGCTACATACTGATCCTATCTGCAGCTTTGTTCCTTCATCTATGAAATAGCATTTGTTTACTTTAGTCAATAAGTAGTAAAAATGTAGAAAAATAGACACCAGGAACAAACCACCTTGATATCCCTTAGCAATCCAAATTACTATTAAAACCATTGTTTTCTTCAATGTGTAAATAGTTTGTGGTTTTTTGTTGGTTTCACAAAGGACAGCCAAGGTAGTCATTACTAGCAGTAATTGTTAATTAGTAACTAAATAGATAGGATCTGACTAGTAGAAGCAGTAAAACAATAAATAAAATACCTTATTTTAGGCTAAATCAGATAAATTCTTTTTTTTTCCTTCTTAACCATGAGCTTCCAGAGACTGAGTAACTGCTCCAGGCTGTACTTATTAAGGGAAACTCGAATGGGGATTATTGGCTAAGTATTAGTAAGTATTGAACTTGTGGATTCAACTTTCTTCCCCATGTTTCCTTGAGTAAAGTCAACCTAGCACCCCACAGTTTTAATTTACTTTTAATTTATTTTTAATTCATGATTCCTGTTCACTGCAAGTGTAATCAACAGTGCCCACAAACCAATTCTGTCTTTCACGTTGCAGGACAGGTGGTCCCTCAGCATATTCCCACACATTCCAAATATTTTAAGTGTTCCACATCTGTTGTCTAAAACATTTTTAGTTCCCTGCAAGAACAGTAGGAGATGAAAACAAGAAGTCATATACAACATAGCAACTGACCTTATATGCCACATGAGCTCTCTGTCAATCTCAACAAGATTATAAATTTCAAAAAAGAGCTCAACCTTAATTTGTTATACTATACAGTTATCTTGCAGAGAAGATAACTTGAGAATTAACTTATGACAGCTGTGATAGCCCAGATAATAAAAGTGAGTCTAGATGTGACTTTTTTTTCACCCAAGTATCTGCTGATCTACAGGGAATTTTTAAAAATTAAAGAATTAAGATGATTTACACATGTTGTCACCCTAACAACCCCTCTATCTGCTTAAAAAATAAAAATCAAAACATCTCCCATGTATGCATAAGCAATCTTGGTGGGATTTTTATAAGTGCTTAGCCTACAGCAGGTATGGAAACACTAAATGCTTTAATTTTTTTTCCCCCTACATGAATGAATCTAATGAAGGTACTTTATGACTGCAAGTAATTCTTCTCACTAATGAAACAGAGCCACTGGGCAAGATTTGAGGCCAGGAAATTCAAAGCAGGAATTGCATCTCAACTACTAAGCTACTCCTAGGAGGCAGAAAATAACTGTACTTGGGAGAGGTGGTGAGGGCTGGCATTTCCGCTCTCGCTCGAAGTGTTGCGAGATGGCAGCAGCTACCAGCACTGGGAGTGTGGTTTGCATCTCAGGCAGAAGCTGGCACGTCCCACTTCAGCAGCTCTGCAGTGCCACTGGGCACTGGCTTGCTGCAGACTGTAACAGGAGACTGTCCCCTGCTGCATGACCAGTGCCATTTCCAACAACACAACGGCACTCCTCCGAGTACTCTGCCAGCACAACCACACACGTCCGCTAGGAAAGCTGACGCCTCGTCACGTGAGATACTAGCAGTACAAACATGATCTCCAAAGCTGTGCAATACAAACAAGTGTGCACTCTTTTGTTCCTGTTGTTGTTTTGTTTAGTTTTTCAATTAAAAAGAAACCTCCTAGTCTTACTACACCAAACTGTTACAGGGGATCCCTGAGTGACTGACCCCAAGACTATGCCTCATGGCAAAGGATGCCACTGTGCAACCATGTCCAAATGAAGCACGACTAGAACATGCAACTAATGTCTCAGAACTTCCCATGGAGCCAGGACTGAAACGTAGGCATTTCAGCAAACCTGCCCAAATTAATTCTGGAAGACAGGCTGCCTTTGTCCAGCCCTAAATCAGTGCTGACTGCAAGGCACAGTATCTCAACAGTGCATAATGGCAACATGATGTTGGATATGAGTGAGGATGTAGACACCTTCACCGAAAACACAACTGGACATATAGTAAGTGGAACAGACCCATGAATTACAGGATTTTAGGGATTTTTGTAATAGCAAAAAACCCAGACCCACTCATCATAAACTCCAGATGGCCTCTGACATCTTGACACCACAGCTACAAGTGGAAAGACAAGATAGAGGAAAGAGGGACTACCATGCTGAGGCGCATCACTGGGTACCACAGAAGAAGCTGGAGAGATGAGAACCATGGGAGATCCACTTAACTTTTAAACCCTACCTTTCAAAAAACAATTCTGAAGCAGACATGTTAGCATGCTTAACTCTGCAAAACAAGAGGCTGACAAAGGCTGAAAGATCACTGAGAAGTTAGAATAAAAATTACATTCAATTATGTACAAAGATTTATTTTTCATTTTTGTGGAAAGCATTTCACCAGCCAAGAGGATAATTTCAAAAAATTCAGCATGTCCAAATGAGCTAATTCAACAGATTTCAGTGAAAAGACTGATAACAATGCCTTGTACTTATGAATACACTTTCTAGACTTTCAAACTATACTGAATTCTTCTAAAGAAAAAAAAATCAAGTAAAGGTTAATGTATTTTCACTGGCATTACAGGAGAGAAAACATCCTTCTGGATTTTTTCTTTTCAGAACCCAGAAAGGCCTGGACTATATTCCAGTAAGCACAGAAGGCATTAGCAAGTCAGTGGACAACTTTACGTAAACAGAAAAGCTTCAGAGGTGTACATTGGCCCCTCAAACTGCCCTATTCACTCTGCAGTCCAGATGAAAACATACTTTGGGGATTCCTTTAATCTGTGCTTCAGACAGTCTAATGAATGGCTGGACAGAAAACATTTGTATGCAGTTATGTGATTAGTGTAAACCTGGGATATTCTCCCATTAACAGCATGGAACTTCACAGATAAGCTCAATCTGGCTTCAGTGCAAGGAGAATTTGCCTGGCACCAACAAATCACTTCTGATATCTGAGAGATCAGATGGCTTCCCTCCCAAAGTTTTGGATGTTACTACCTTCTGACTAGAGTTTCATTAGCTTCTCCTCATTCAACAAGCTGTACCTTCATTTCCATGGCAAACTGCTGAAAGGCCCAGTGGTGCAGAGAGCAGCAGTAGTTACTAAACAAAGGACAGCCTTTCCTCAGAAAACTATGTTTGACCTTCTTTCATTGCATGATGCTGCCACAGTGACGCTATTTTTGTAAGAGATAAAAGAAAATACTTTTAAGTCACTGATGATCCCATAGCAACATCAAGAGTATTAAACTGGAACCTGAACAGTGAGGGGAGATGGAGGAGGAACAGGGCAGGGTCTGCCTTTCAGATTTGCTCTGCAGTCCTGGCAATCTCCAGAGCCTGCCAAAGAAATTGCATGAGAAAATATTCAAGCTGTACAAATATAGTCTGAAACATCACACACTACCATTACTCAATGCCTATTCTAAAACTTCAATTTCTGCAGTCAAGTGCTCAACTTAAAGTGAATCCTGGAGTTGTAACACCACCTCCACAAATACAGTGTTTCACCTGTCCAGTTCTCTGAAGACTGAGAAAGACTTTGCTAAATTAACTCCACAATAGAAGCTCAGGTGTTCACACAAGTCTGATCTGGAGGCACTGACTGCGTGTTTGTCTACAGCATTTCTGTCCTAACTCTACCAAGCAGTATTTGTGCTTTCCTTTGCACCTGCCAAAGATTCGGAGTGCATTTAGATTTCACTGTGGCTTAGCCTCCAAGAACAAGCTTCACATATGTTACATTCTCCATGTCTACTGAGCTCAGTGCCCCAGGAGATTGTGACACTTGCCTTTTTCCACTTTCTGCCCAGCTGGCAGCACTTCAGTACAGCTGGGTGTCAGGTCACTGGGTGCACACAGTCCTGCAGCACTTCTCTCCAGCAGCAGAGCCTACTGACAGCTTCCTCACTCGCTGCAGTGAGTCTCCTGGAAACACCAAAGTTCACTGTCCTCATTGCAAGCAGGCCTGTATCCCTAATCCAGTGTGTCTAAAACAACTTCTGAAGTCCACAATGAAGGCATTGGTTAACAGCCCCATGCCAGAGGTAAACTACGTCCTCCTACACTGAAGTTCATCTGTGTAAATTCATCTTTCCCAAGTCTGCGTCTGTAGAATTAACTCCTGGGCTTTAGAGTTTCATTGCCTTCTAGGCAAAGAACATTGCTTTGGACAGAAGTACTTTTTAATGTAGATAGTATGTTACATGAAAACCTCACCACAGGTAGGCTCTACATTGTACAGTTGTTTTTTTGTGGAAAAAAGAAAGAAAGAGTGAGTTGTAAAAGACAAACACTACTCAACACACAACTGGAAGTTGGTCTAGTCACACAAAACCTTGAAAAACTGCAACTTGCATTGAGAAGCTGCTGTGTTCACATAAATGAAAAATGGTAACAAAGATTTGCAGGAAGTACTATGTCACACCATCCTAACCTCAAAATAAATAATACTATTGGATACATGAAAACAGCATCATATCTCACAAGAGAAAAACAATACCCTGGTTTTTTACTTTCACCAGGGGAATGGCTACTTGGCTGATGACTATGCCAGTAGCACCCTCCAAGGAGTGTTCCCTAAATTGTGACACATTTCTATCCTTCCTACACTGCTGTTGCACTGAACTTCTGAAGATTCAACACAGAATTAGAGGGTGACTTGCTAAGTTGCACATCCAGTGATATGAAGCACGTGTCTGTTTTTCAGCATAAACTAATTGCCAGAACGTAAAGTAATTTTAGTAATTGACCAATTATGTAATTCCAGGCATTTCTACTTCATATATACCCATTACCCATCCTCTCCAAAAAACAGCCCTGTGATTTCACTAAGTATCTTGGAATCAATGAAGCCAGCTGACTTCTGCTTCTGGAAAGCAACACCACAGGAAAGTTCATTCTGCCTGATGCGACTAAATAGACATACAACGGGAACATCATATATTCCACCTAGAAAACCAAGTAACTGCTGTTTTTCCATCACTTCTGGAGCTGCCTATCCTACTTTAGGCATAAAAACTGCATGATTTGATTACATTACATTTGAAACAATTCAAATTTCTTCACACTTGGACTAGGAGTATGTAAAACAAATGACTTGAGCGCTATGATGGAATACAATCCCTGGGGAACTGCACATATGTTTCTCAAGCAGAACTTTTACCATGGAGCCCTTGACTTTGAAAAGCAAATGAACAAGAACAGTAATTAGAAAGTAATTATGAGTTCAACTTTGTTACCAAGTAACAGTACAATTAAAGATACTATACTTGACATAGATAAGAAAGGACTAAGTAGTGTGTTAATGAATGTGGTTAAAGAACCTGACCTTCTTGTGAAACCAACTTTGAATTTTGCCCTTACATAAGCTCTATGCTGGTAGAAAGTTTCTGTAAGTGACAGAACACTGACAGGTGGCCTAGGTGAATTGAATGTGGGAGTCAGAGCTAACCCACAATAGCACAGGGACATCTCACAGAGCCTTACATCCAAACCCATGAATGAAGTAAAGTGTCAACAAAAAGCTGGCGACCCAAATAATGTGGAAAGATTAATTTTCTCCATAAAACAGAGTTTGGGGAAGTGGAAAAATCTACTTATTATCTGCATATTTTCAAGCCAGAAGAAAAGGACAAAAGCATATGCAGAATTGCTTTTTTAGGATGCCGCATGAAGAAATACAACTAGACTGCCATCAAGGCACAGGAGACCTGGAAAGCACATAGTGACAGTCACAGTGGGTTTCTTAGACAGAAGAAAGCAGGCGTTCTTTTCTGAAGGGCAATGCCCTTGACCATTTTATAGACGCTGGATGGATGCAGGTTAGTGATAGTTTAGGTAGCCTTGTTTGGTATCACTCAGATATGACATGAGTATGCTCTACATATTCATTTGCCATATACATTACATATTCTGTAATTCTAAACTGAACAAGATTCTTCATTTAACTATCATGCTATAATCATGATAAAAAGTAAATGGTTTAGAAAGTAGTAGTTAGGAAAGTGCCTCCTGGATACTGTAGATCAGCTGTAGATCATCACAACACTCTATAACCTCCATTACCATCAGTGGTGGTGCACATGATGTGAGGCATCTTGCATGTTAGTATCTACTTAGGCAAAGCTTTCAGCCAGAAATAAGGAATGTCTGGATCTTTGGTATCTACTGGAGGCCAACTATTCTTCAAAGTCTTTTGTGTTGGTTCTAGTGAATGTGCCTTAGTTCTCCCAGCAAAGTAATTACTGGGAGAGATTTGCTCAAACTAGATAACCAGAATAGGCTGTTCTTTCCCTAGCTTCTAACTTTTTTTTCAGTAAGGAAGACTAATCCTCAAAACAATTTGTTAAAAAACTGAATGAAAATGAATCATATGAAATTAAATAACTGGTTCTCTAAATGAGTAATAAGATTTCCATAATTTATTTTGAAACAATATGCAGGTTTAAATGTTGATCTTGCTAGTTTCATCAACTTAGGCAAAATAAAGTTTATAGTATGTGGTCAGTGCAAAAATGAGGCCATGTACTTCTAAAGTCAGTTAACAATATCAAGCTACTACGGAAACACAGCAGAATTTGATAAGAGGTCAAGATATTCACGTTTCCAACTTAGTGAAACATGATTTGTTGTTAAAATGACAGCTCACGCACCAAAAGTCAGAAAATGGAAGAGCTCTCCTGTCCTTGCTCACTTAAAAGAAGTGGGGTACTTGGATTCAAAGCTCTGCTACTAACTGCAGACCTTTATTACAGCTTTCTAATTTCTACCTGTGGATAGGTATGTGCACCCAGCTGCTCTAGCAGGCAGTAGGATTTGTAGGACACCTTTTGTGGCAAATTTGGGCCTAGTTTTACATCTTTAGTTTCCAGATGTTTCTGGTGAACAGAAGCGTACCAACAGTTTGCAGCCATTGCTGGCTTACATTCATGCCCACTGAATCACATGAACAACTTGTATATACTACACTCCAACACTGACTATTATGCTGGCAATATTTCCTAACCAGAACCAGTCAAAAAAACCCCAAATGTAACGCCCCCTGATTTTTAAAATCACTCAATCTGCTAAAGATTAAATGCTTTGTGAAAACCTGTGCATGCCAGTAAATCTTCTGACAGACACAGGTCATGTTGATACCTGCCAAGCAGATTTCCAGCTGAACCTTGCTGCTTTCCAGCCCACCTTCTGGCAGCCTGCCCAAAGGACAGCTTTGGACCAAGGACCTAAGACTTCCAAAGAAACAGCATCCACATTCACATCTTTTTCAAAAAATATGTTGCAACTCTGAGTAGACACTTAAATTTTTGTCTTTCCATTCCAATTAGAAGCATTTTCTGGAAACTCAGGAATTATTGCACAACAAGAAATATCATTTACCAGCCACTCCTATTACAAAGAACAAAAGTCTTAATCCTTTACTGGAAAGCAGATAAACTGTCTCTCAACTGCCCTTCCCTTTTCCCCACCTTCACCTCACCATCAAATTTTCATTCTTACCTGGAGTCATAGTGTAATCTAGGTCATGTGACCAGTCTCGTACTCTAACATCTGATCATTGTTGGCTAGGACAGTGCACAAAGACCATTCATGCTATAACCAAACGACTTTCACAAAGGAAGAGGCAATTCCCATTATCACAGGTCTGACAGAAAACTGGGGAACAGGGTTATTGCATCTGTGATAAATTATCAACCCTTACCTTTGCTTATGTGCTGACATAACATACCTCTAGAGTACCTTAGAAAGAACTGGTAATTCCTGATTAACTGGTACTTACTTCCATGATACCTGACTGTAAATGTGGACGTATTGTCTACGTGATATAGGGGGACAGCTGTGGCTCAAACACATTTGTTGCCATTCAAAGGTTACAGTGGCAGAAACAGCATTAAGCTTAGGAGGAGCTGCCCAAATTAGTAGGCATACTAATAAATTTTACCACTTTTCCTGGTATGTCCCTAGTCAATGTTAATATCATCCTTCTTTTAAGTGCAAGCACTGCCAAAGAAAAGCAAATTACTTGGCTGGGCTTGTATGATCAGGTTTTTTAATTTAGCCTAGGCATGTTACATCCTATCTCTTGCAAGAAGTGACACAGGAATTTCAATTAGTTCAAATGGTGAAAATAACAGACTCGTGCTTCATGCGAAAGACAGTGTTTCAGCAATAAGAGTGTCTCTTTATGTCGCTCTCAGTGACTGTCTCAACGCTAATCTAGCAGAAAATAAGATCCTTGCTGAACAATCAATATTATTATTCTGTGACCAACAAAAGTTTATCATGATCATTTCAGCCCAATGCTACTTTATTTACAAGACACGGCAAGATAAGAGCCAGAGGCACCACAGTCATTCATCAGTTAACACTCACAGCTGACTACAGCAAGAACATACTCATGAAAAACTGAAATTAGTCATTCTCCACTGGCTTCTCTAGACTTTCTCTTCAGATGTAGTGAGTTATTTAAGCAATAACCATTGCAACTTTGATGAAATTACAAAAGGTACAGAAATGGTTTACAAACACCAGTAACACACGGCCTTATGGTGGGGTTAAACCTACAATGATACAACAAATTTTACTTTGAGTTTATAACTGGCAGTCTCTTCACAGAATGGAGACTGGTATTGAAAGCCATGGTCAAGGGCAGGAGGCTGCCATTAGTGCCACGTACTCCAGCTTTAGTCTCCCCCTTGACAACCAAAATACAGCAATAGTGCTGAGTTTGGTTAACACAGCTGTATGGTATCTTCTCTGTTCAGAGAGGGAAGAGGAAATAAGGCACTGCAAAGGAATTTGCCAGACCACAAGTGCATTGTCATATCCAAAGCAATATATATGTAGTGTATGAATCAATTTAGAATAGAGTGTTAAAGACTAAGGTATGTATTGACTGCAAAAGAGCTGAACTGTTCTCATTCTAGCCATTATAGTGAGTTTTTCTTCCCTAGAGAAACACATCCTTGGAAAAAAGAAAGGAAACAAAGAGGCAGAATGTTTCTAGCACTACTCTAGTGCACTCAGTCCATTGTTTCATTGCCTACAACTTCAAGCTCACCACCTTCAGGAACAGACAAGGAGAAATATGAGTTCACTCACCGCACAGAATTCTGCAGTGAAATATATACAGGTAGAAATGTACTCATTCTCTTGTAAAACTGAATGGTTTCTGGGCCAAACACAACAACATATCAAACTCAGAACACATCAAACAGTTAGTGCCAATGTTTACATCAGTGTTTATAATGACTTCACAATGGAAGAATCCAGTTCCTTTCCATCCTAAATTTGGTGTTGGCTTCAAAACCATATAAATAAATGAGATACAGCAACAGAAAATACCAAGTCTTGTTTGCTCCCACAACATAGCACTGGTATTTCCACCAGTGTTCTTGTATCTTAGTAATTATTTTCTAAAAACAATCAGCTAATAACTATGTTTCTCTGTAACTGTGTTAATGTTTTATTGCTTTAAATATCGATTTTTTTCAAACCACTATCTTTCACAGCTCTATCTTTAACCTATCTGTAAGCAGATAAATATTTCAGATTTTATGTACTCTGACTCAAACGTTGTTTGAGAAAAAGAATGATGAACATAAAGCAAAACTGACCATATCTTCTGCAACAGTCCATGGATAAAGTTCTTTTAAACACACTCTACAGCACACAATTAACTTCTTTTAATTGCTGTACTTGAGGCTGTAACTCAATACCTGCTTAGCAGCTCTACAGCTGTACTGTTTAGCAGCTTGGGGTATGAAGTGAATCAAACTGTACTCTACAATTCATATGTATGAGGCAGAAAAACCCCAGAAAAAAAAAATATATATATAACAATGCAGTGAACACTGTCCCAAGGGTGACCTATTACATTGAGTATCTATCCTAAAAAACAGTAAAAACTTTGTTATAGCAAGACATTTACAACAATGCAGAGTGATTATTAGACATTTCCTGTAACAGCCAGAAGCTTGGAGGGCTTGGGAGGTGGGTTAGGTTTGGTCTGGGGCTTCCAGGGGATTTTTTTGAGTTTTCTTTCTTTTTTTTAATTAAGTTTGTAACTGCAAGGCAGGCACTTGCCCTACACTGCTGCTGGTTTTGGATTTATCTTTTAAAGTTACAGATGCAAAAACATCCTGGAAACCTAAAACAAAGTTCTTTTGAAAAATAGTTCCATCCAAACAGAATACCAAAAAAAGCCATAAAATCAGAGACTGCTCTAAGAAGCCTGTAATGAGCTCTCAGATTAACCGAGTTTGCAATGAATTCTAATACACAGATAAATTCTGTGTACCTTTTGGGTTTTCTGGCAATCACGTTGCACAGTCTTGGCTATTACCCACATGGGAGTTTTGCCACATTAATGGAATTAACATGCTGCTTTTCTTTGGCTAGCAGGAGTTCTTCTATCTCAGTTCTGCTTTCCATGTTAAAGCTGGCGTATCTAGAAGCAGTGGCTCACTGTGGAGGACATGCACCATTTCAGCATTGGCTCAGAAAAACACATTGCTTGGGATAGAAAAGTTCTCCATTTGAGAAAACCACCAAAATAAATAACACTGAAATAAATATTTATCAACTCAGCTATAACTATTTCCCTTTCATACTGGACAGTGGAGGACAACAGACAGAACGTTAATGACTTGACTATTCATTCTTTTTGTATGCCTCATTTAATTGATTAAAATCACATCGAACATACATGTGTGGGAGTTGTAAGGTCCCGCCTGCTCCGGAACAGTAAGGAAATCTATTGCATGTTTTAGTTTTCCCAGCAGAACATTATATCCCACTCTCTCTGCAAGGCAAAGATCTATGTTTCTTTCAAAAATTATGGTTTAGATTCTTATGTAGCTGATTCACAGAGGTAAAGAAACTGCAGTCTCAAGGGATCTGAAGCGTGACTGAATTTTCAGATGTTTGTAGTAGCACCTTTTTTTTTTTCCCCTCTTCTGCATTTCTCCTACTCCCACCCAGGACAAGACTACTTTTTATTAGCTTCAGTGAGCTTCTCCAACAAAGTAACACTTCTCAGCATCTACTGTGCCCACTGCCTTGTCCAATCGAAATTCTAATACATTGACTTCACTATTACCCAACAGCACGAGTTCTCTATGGCATTGAAAACAATAATGTGGTGGATGTTCCCTTTAAAGGATTTTATCAGTGATGCAGTTTTATAGTACAAAACTGCTTCACACATCTGGGGAGTGGGAGAGGGTGGGGAGCAAGGAGAGATAAATCTGAGATCAGCACCAAACCTTGCCTCATCTCCCAAGGGTGATGAATCATGCACCCTGCTCAGAATAAACACGTCCTCATCGAAGGGGATCATTGGATATCAGGATTAAATGGAAAACACCCTAACAGAAGGATTTTGTTTGTCTGTAGATGCCACTCCAATACACAAAGAGAAAAAGAGAAATTAAGTTGCTGTTCTGTGATTAAGTTGCTGTCCCAAGTATATCTCAGGCCCTCTCACTAAAAGCCAGTTCATTTTTCCCCCTTGTGATCCAGTTTTTAAAGTATTCACATTCCATTTAACTTTGCACTGTGAACACCTCATTGCTCTCCATGGTATAGCTAATAGCCAGTTACTACCTAGGAATGGGTATTTTAAACAATAAATCCACTCACTTTACATTTGGATGGCTTAAGGAAGAAGATACGCCGGTGGAAAGGGAAGGGAGGAGAAAGAATAAAAAGTAGAGAGGGAAGCCAAGACTGAAACGGGGTCAGTGGCAGGAAATGGACCAGGGTGGGGATGGCTGAGCTTGTGACAGCAGGGAATGGTTAACTGGCTGGACCTGGCAAAGCATTATGAGGAGACAGGACAACATAAAGCAATGAGAGCACACTGCACTCCAGGTCATGTGAGGAAGCCACAGGAAAGCCTTTACAGTGCTATTAAGACAGTGTATTTTAAATATTTGAAAACTAGACTCAGACAAAATAATAATATTTTAAAACAGAATCGAGTACTGATCCACAAAGCATCACATCTGCTCAGAGTCCAAAGGTCTTTCGGGTGAGATTGCATAATTTATAGACAGCTCTAAGCCATCTAATGGTTTCCTTCTGCTAGCATGCCAGTTGAAATGCACAATAGGTAATGACTCCACAAGACTCTCTTTCAAGACTCTTTGAAACTCTACAGAGCAAAGATGTGTTTATATACTTCACTTGTACTCCTTGAACTACACTAATTTTTTTTAAAGTTTCTGATAGATTTTATTACACTGTGTTGATCATGTTCTATAAAATTCACTAGGGAGTTTTCTGTAGTCTTCCTTTATCAGCTCTAAATCCTTTAGGAGGATCTTTTTGTGCTTTAATTGGGCTGTGGAAATCAACTGGACATTCTAGAATAACATCGCTAAATACCTCTTCATATTCTCAGGAATGCCTCTTCATACTCACAGGAGATCCTCAGGTTACAAGACTTTTCTCCACTTCGCCTTAAAAGCAAACAATAACCTGTCTTCTCAGAGAGACTGCACAAGACTTGCTGGGTCTTTACACTAAAAGAAAGACAGTATAGCCATAGCAATTTGAAATCCCTATTAGCTGAGCTCTACAACCCGAGCTATAAATGGATTTTTAAAAATTGGGCCTTATTGACCTTTTTTCCCACTTCTCTTTACTTCTGTTGGAGGCATATGTGCTTCATGTTCACAAGCAGTTTAATTAATTCACAGTTTAATTTCACAAGTAGTGAAATAACTAGATCTTTGCTGTGGCAGCATCACTTAATGAAGCTACTGTATTTCCTTCACCTGAAAAAAACTGCATTTGGTGTTCTGCTGCTCAGGCAAGCAAAGAGGTCAAGTGATATATTCCAAAAGACAGCATTTGCTGCAAGAAGTTATGCAACAGCATTTGATCAGAAGAAAGGAACATATTTACAGATATCATGGTGAAATGAGACAAGAAGTTACAGTTCCATTACGGTGGCATCTTCCTTGCAAGTCCAGAGAAGATGAAAATATACATGTTTGAAGAACTCAGAAAAATGTTATTTATCTTAGAGATACAACCCCTACTCCAGATCAAACATTCAGCTGTTGCACATCATCTACCAAAACTGAAGACATACAAACATATTTATGATTAATGCTGCATGCTACCTTCATCTATCCATCAGTGCTCTGTACTTGTCTGAAAGTAACTAATGATGGACACTCATTTTTATGAGAGAGCAGGAAGGCACCCTTTCTCCAAAGACTGTCCATTTCTTCCTTTACATTGAAGTTTAACCTGTATTTTCCCCTAAGATTCCCAGTCTCTCACAGCCTCAGCTGTTCAGCTTATAAATGCCAAGGAATTGGTCTCAAACTTTGCTCAAAATTATTCAGTCAGGGTCAGGGTAAGTGGAATAGCTGTTGTAATATAAAATACTTATTCTGTGGAGAAAAACATGCAGTAGAGTATAGATGAAATCTGAGTCTGTCAATTTTGCTAACAGTTTCTTAGTGTACTTTGACGTCTTTTCCAGGCTGTGTATGTTAAACAGATAACCTGTGCAAGCTAAGGAAAGAGAGACCATGTCTCAAGGTTAAGCAGTAGGTTCACGCTAGGACCATTACAACATCCAGGGATGCTGGGGTGAAACATGAGGCTGAACGATGTTAAGTAGCCAAGAACAGCAACAGCCAAATAAACAAGTGAGAAGATGGACTTTCTTTCCCCTGGCTGAAGTAATACCGTACACAAAAGACACAAAGCTTTAGCAGACCTGGACTACCAAAGCCAATTCTGAAGATAAGCCTGAACTGAATTTGAACAGGGCCTCACAGTGAGGCCTTTGAATCAACTGGAGCAAGAGGCAGTCCAGGCTAAGTATAGGCTGTGGAAGGGGGCAGAGAGTAGAAAAAGTTTCATGACCAGCATGAAACTACTTTCCTACTCCAAGAATACAGGCTCAGACAGGGGAGAACCACTGGAGCACAATCTCTTTGCTCCACAGAAGGCAGCTACAAATTTCCTATTTCATGTAGGCAGGAAAGTTCTCCAGACTTAGAGTGTGGCTCAAAGAGTGGGATTTCAAAGAATCAGGCAGAAGACACTGGTAAAAATGGTATCTCAGACTAGAGGGACCATGCTCCAAACTCCTACTCCTACAAATGTTCTCATACTGTTTATTCCCTTTTCTTTTCTACTCATTATAGCAGGATAACGGAGAAGAGTAAGTTTTCAAATTGCCCCTCTGCTTGCAGATTCTGTGATAGGACAGTCCACTGCTTTGCCAGGGTGGTTGTTCTCACAGAGCTCTGGTGACATGCTCAGCCAGCAACCATGCCCAAGCACAGCAACAGGCAGAGCCTGTGCTCAGCACAGGGGACCTAAACACAGTTGCCCCCCTCCTCTCCTTGCTTTTGGAGTTTGGTCTTTCTGATGACCAATGTTGACCAGATGGGCCCTAGATTTTAATAGCTATGTGAAAAGAAGAAGGGATGTCTCCTGATGTGCTTGCACTGAACAGAAAATCCACCTCAGGCTGTACCATGCCAAGAGTTATCCATTTGAAAAACAAAACAAAAAACCTGGTTGCTTTATATCAGTGGAAGCTGCAGAGTGGTTCACACTGGAACTGTGCACACACACAAACACACAACAGGCCTCACAGTGCAAATGAAGGGGCTTATTAGAGATGAAAGAAGGCCTCACATCATCCCTTGTAAGGGACCATTGTCTCCCTTTCTGCTACAGTGGTCTGTGAAGCTGTGGGAAACAAATGACCTCCGAGCCACAGCGCTGTGTGCAACTGCAAAAGAAAAGGAAGGGGGAGAGGGAGGGGCTTCTGAGGGAGGGCAGCATCCTCACTCTCCAGTCTTCCAACAACATCCCCACCATGCCATCCCAGTGCACAGCATGGAGATGTTTTGCATGCCTCCAGCTCCTGCTGCAGCCCAATCAGCAAAAAAACTGGAATCTCAGCAGAGAGAGCAAGACACCCTTCCCCACCAGAACAACAGTTTTTTCAACCTGGCTGCCCAGCTGGTTACTCAAGCTTAATGGTTGAAGATATGCTTCAGACCTTCTGCTTTTCACTTGTACTTTCTCATGCCATTAATAAGGAACAAAAAATCTTGCTTCACTTGGAAGAAGAGTAGACAGGAACAAACAAAAGAGAAACCAACAATGAGTAAATGAAGCACTGGGGAAAAGGGACAGAAAGGATGGATGCAGAACACAAGTATCTATAGCCAATGCTCATCCCGTGCCCTTTACTGAGTTTCTGGTTATGAGAGATACTGGGAGATGCAAAGGTGAGTTAAACAGTATGCAAGCACACGCATTCCCCATACTACTTTGAATGCAAACCACCCTCATTTAATCTTTCCAATCTTCTCTTCTTTTTTTTGCTTGCTCCTCATAACCTTCCTTCCAGTCATTTCATCAATCTTTAGTCTTTTACACCTAAATAGAAGATCACTCTCTATTATATGCAACTCTGCTTCAAATAACAAGACTAGTATTTTGGATTAGGTTAAATTCTACCGAGATGTGAAGTCCAGCATATTTGGGAAGTCCATTGCTTCAGGAATCTAAATTTCTTCTAACTCATTAACACAAAAACTGTGTTTTCCACTCAGCATCTGATTCAAGATTTCTGCCATGATATTTGGATATTAGTCAACACTATGGGAGTAATCATCTCTCTGCAGTGTCTACAGTCAGACCAGGCTGCCAGAGCTAAAGAGGATGTTCTGGCTGCACCAGGGAGGAAAACTATCTCTTGGACCAAGAGAGAATAGCATGGATCTAACTATGTTCAGAACTACTACTAACTATGTTCAGACAACATTCAACTTAGCTTTCACTGAATTCTTCACGAACTCTAATCACAACACCAGAAGGTTCATGCAGTAAACACCTTCGAAATAACCATCTTCTTTACAGGTTGAAAAAGAAAGAAGTATTATCACTAACCTTATTTCTAAATTTAAAGATTTAGGAGATGCTCGGACACTTGAGCAGTGCAAGGAGATAACTGGATTTGCAAGGGGTTTTTTTCCTTAGACTACTCTAAAATACATTATATTTGTAATCAAAAAGTATATAGCTGTGTTACTAACAGCAACACTAACTGTAACAAAAAAAAAAAGTTAATATACTATTCCATGATAAATTCTCTTTGGCTATTTTGTTTAATACAACTCAAGCTGAAGACAGGCTTTTAGGCCCAGCACTACACTGTCTGACTTGCAAAGGCATACAGGAAATACCCAGGGCTAAACAAAACTGTTCTTAATTATTTTAAGTTCATAAAAACAGCTCTGTATAAGGTTCTGAATCCCTTTTTAGTTAATAGAAATACCCTACAGCTGGAACCTGGACTACAGCTCTAGCCACCTCTCTTTCCAATGTCAACAAAATTTTCCACTTCTGTCACAAGATTTTGACAGTTCTTACAACATCAATGAATCAAGTCTTGTGGTCTCTCTAGAAAAGCTGCATTATCCGCAGTGCACATAAAAGGGGAATCAGCAGAAAGACAGCTTTGGGGTAGTTATAACCCACAGGTTACCCTGCAGAGTGAAAAATGGCGATGGGGAGAGATGCACCGCCCTTATAGCTGGTCAAGGGCTAAACACATTCAAACCAACAAAACTTGGATCAGAAGTAATAAAATGCATCCAGGATAGAGTCAAGTAGCAAGGAAACAAGCAATGAAAAGCTGGAAGAGCCCTCAACCACCCTAACTCACAATCCAGCAGGGGAGATCAGAATCCACAAAACAGCACAGATTCGTACTGGCATTTTTTATTCCCCAGAACAGGATTATGTACTGTTCAACGTAATTGTGTAAACCACCCCCCCCACCCCCCTCCCCCCACTTTCAAACTTAGCTTAAGTCCTTCAGGAAGTTGATGGTAAAGTTGTGTACAGAAGCCAGGTCTTCAGATGCCTGATCCTGCAACTTCAGAATACTTCTGAAAAGACTTGTGTGCATATGTAGGCCATGTCTATATATAACACATGCATAAGTGTCACTACATACATGGACTGTATCTGAGAGCTTAGGAACCCAGCCACAGTACAGAGGTCTGAGTTAGCATCTGAGAAATGGGAAGTTAAACCTCTATAATAAAACTGGGCTTTACATACTGCTTTCCCTGTTCTTGGCAAACAATAATTATACAAGTGGTTTTCACCGTCCATTCAGAGTGAAAGTAAAAAGAAATCACATGAACAGAAAGTAGTGAACTAGTAAACAGGATTGTACACAACCTTGTGGCTTTAGTACTCTCAGGCAGGGAATTGTCCAGTGTTTTCTATTTATCTTGCTGATGGTCGTTTCAGTAAGCACCTACGCACAATAAAGTTAATTAAAATGATTGCACAACCTATGAAACAATATTTGCTAAGCAGAGTAGCAACACAGTGACATGGGAAAGACAGTCCATAACCTTCAAATTAACTAGTGCCAAAGAACACTAAAACAGATTAAAAATAAACATTGAAACCCAGAAGACCACATCCCTGAGTACAATTATACGCTGCTTATGTACTCTGCAGGTAGAAAAGCATCATCACAAAAATCAACAAAACCAGTCTAAGGAGAATCATTTAAATGCAGTGAGGCCAGCACACAGTCCCCAATACCATGTCTTCCTCTTTCCCCAGACCAATGCAAACACAGTCACTACAAAACGGAAAATAGGCGGCATTGACTGATTCTGTAAGGGTTTTCTTTTTAATTGTATTTTCAAGTCCCCTGAAGCAAGCTAAGATGCTTTTGTTCTGCTCTAAGTCTGGTGGATCAGTTTGCATCAGAAATAATCAGGGTAGAGTGAAGGTGAGCTAAATAGACACACATTATATTCAGCCTTTATTAACATCCATCCCAATTATTTTGCCAAAGAAAATATTCCCAGATAGTTAGTGGGTTGTTTAAAACTCTGTCTGACAGCAGTCCTACCAATCTGGCTCTTATTTTTGTGTTTCAGAAAACAGCTGTTTGTGTTTACAGTTACCAGCAAACAATTCAGCTTTTTAATCGAACAAGAGCTGCTTGGGTGCCTTTGCCCATGGCTATGGGAATCAAATTGCTCTGGAAAACAGATCTTTTACAACAATACTAAGAGGCCCTCAGTGGATGCAGGGGATTTGAGAGGCATGCTTCTTGAGAAAACCAGGTTTATAGTTTGTGGTATTCTCCATCCTGGGTCAATATACTGGGTTCAGTTGCGAACTCCAAACTCTCAAAAGGGCTCAAGGGTCAGTTTTCTTTCTTCTTCTCTCTCCAAATTATGTTCTTTCTGCCTCTTGTGCCTACATCCTCTAGCTTTTTTCCCCACTGCATATGCAGAAACATAATGAAATATTAATTCAGATCTACTATAAAACAGAGTTGGGCAATCCAGAGATGATGATGTTCTTTTTCTAGCAGTAGACTATATTTTTCCAGTATGAACATATAGGAACATTTTTCCAGTATGAACACCTGTATGATAGCACTTGCTTAGAGGCTGAATAGAACATGTGAACTCCTTTCCAGATTTCACTTTAGCTTTGTGGTGACCTTTGCCTAGTGCTGGCCTGCTTGGAACTGTTGCTCACAAATACAAGACATCTACATATGCCATACCTGCAATTGTTAGTTTGTCACAAAACAAGACCAGTTGCTCATTTCTCTAGAAATGAGTTAAACACCGATATATCAATGGTGTGCCTCATAAGGAGTCAAACTGAAATGTACTCTGGCCAAGATTTCACTTTCTTGCACTGGTATGTACATCAGCCATCAAAGGAGAAGCATGTGAGTTCAAATGCTGAAGCTCTAGACCTGGAAAGGCAAAAAAATGGATCTCAGTGAAAAGCAACTACCTAGTCGTTCCTCCTCCTGATCACTGTCTACCAGCATACTCACCTGTTGAATTTCAAAACACAGACCTCTGAGCCAATTCAGCTTTTCTCTTTTACAGAAATAAACACTTATGATACACTTTGCAATATTTGCCTTTCCTGTCCCCAAAGCTTCCCTAAGAAATGGCTATGCGATCTATGAAAACGGAATTCTGCCAGGAAGTCTCTTCTCTTCTAGACAAAATCCCAGAGAGCTTAAAAGAGCTAACACACTAGAAAAACCCACTAGGAGCTACACAGCAGCAGGCACAGGAGGCTTTTACTTGACTTGAAAAGAGCACAGCCTCTTTTCTTGAAGCTGGGTAATATGAGGCAGTTTAGTTAACGAAGTTTTCCTCATTCCACCAGAAATTCCAAGGCAAGTTTGAAGACTTCTATCTTCAGAAAAATTTTAGTTAGTCTCACAGATCCTACACTAAACAAAAAACTAGTGAAGGCCACAAAGGGAATGTAAATAAACCTGCACTGGTCTACAGACTGATGAAGAACATCAATGCAAGAAGTAAAAAAAAATTGTATCACCATGAGCAGCTGGGTGCCAGACTCATTCACCACAATTGTGCCACTAACAGGAACTGAGACTCTCCATGGTCTGTCATTGCAAGTGGTGCTGCAGATAAAAATTTGTTCTCCCACAAGGTTACTTCAAGTAGATCACTCCTCAAAGACTCAGAAAGTGGCAACCCGGAGACACTGTGTTTTCATTTTATATGGTATCTGCTTCCTCTGGGATTCTGTAGCCAAGGTACTGCATAATCTTTTTCAATAAAGCAACACTGTTCAGGCAATTCCCAAGACAGCAGCTAAAGGAAAAAATAATAACCCTTAGCAAAAAATACATAAACAACTATCTACAATATGAAAGAAAATCCACTTAGATACAAACTAAACAGGAAACTGAAGTGTCTTGAGTTTAAATGAGGGGAAGCTGCAAATGAGTTCTGGCCCCCTAGAGAATAAAAGCATTTCAGCCTTATGGCCACTAACAGCAAAGATCTTTTTCATTCTATCTCCTCAAAACTTGAAGTCTGTGATCCCTATCGAGTGAGCATGAGGGAAAATTAATTCCCTCTGCATTAACTTCTTGAGTCTTTTGCCTTGAACACAAGTTCAAAATTGCACACAACACCCTTATAAAACAAGCAGTCCCCGGGTTTCATAATCTAGGTTATCCTTCCCAGGCAAATGCAGTTTATTACATGGAGGAATGCCAAAAGTTAAGTGTGTAAGTTTATACAGACATACCACACTATTTGTATTGGATTGATTAAAAACCAGCAAACGAAAACAATAAAGAAAAGAATCTAAGAACAGAGCATTCTTTATATATTTGTAATTTTAGTTTCTAAAAAGACACGCTTTCAGGAGTTGAATATGTCATTATTTTCAAAACTTACAAATGAGAGGTAATGAGTAAGACAATTGGATGAAACATTTCTTTTCAGCTGAACTTTATGTGCACCTTATATTTTATTTTAAATACCTGCCTTCCATGAATTTTTCAAATTTCTTTTACAGGGAAATGTCACAGTTGATACTGATCTCTATATTTTGTGTAATCCACCTCATAAAGGTTCAATATATAACCTAAATAATTAAAATAATGCCACTTCTGTTGAAGTGAATGTTACAATTGTTATTGTAGAATGAGGAATGCATGACAATGTCTCTTGATCAGGCCCCAGGACATTCAACACTGAACTTTACTGTCAAAATTGCCTTTACCTTCAAAAAAGGAAGAAATTCAAACAGTAAGAAGTAAATTTAGTCATGCTGTAATTATAAATCAACCAAAAGAAAACTGATTAATAAAACAACACAGAAACAGTTTCCCATTTGAATGTCAGTTATCCTTTCAAAATTACTAAGATATAAATTCAAGAATTTTGCTCAGTGTCATTAAACTAACATCTACAAACAAGAAACACAAACAGCATAGCTGAGATAATCATAGAGTTAGCCCTCCTCTGAATATTATTGAAAGGATATGCTCAAAATCAGAAGGATTAAAGTACAGAATGAATATAAAGTACAGCTCTTTGGAGGATTTACAGGTATTTTAATGAACAGTTTGTACCTCATGACATAAAGGCCTAGATAATAGCTCCACTGTGCAATTGGTTTTTCCCACTGAGCAGCTGAGGAAACTGAGACTCGTGGTCACAGTCCCAAACTAGTATTCTCATTGTTCTGATGGAAGCATACGTGACTTCACTCACTTCTTTATCTCATCAAATGCTTGTGGCTGACATCTAGAGAAGTACCTGGCTCTGTGCTTCCTGGTCCTCTTCATACACTTGCTCACTGTGAAAGCCTGCAGCTGCCCCAGCAGAGCCATGCTAACTTTGTGAGCAGCTCCCTGTTTCTCCTGGGGACATTCAGGTGAAGGTTAGGACAGAGTTCTCTGAGGTGAAAGGGAACCCCACAGCAAACAACGTACACAAACGTGTATTAAAAAAGAGCATTTAGTGAAGAACTAATAGATATCTGGCAGAGAAAAATCAGTTCCTCATTATCAGTGGTAATCCCTGACTTAGAACCGATTGGAAATTGGTATATTTCTTTTTCCGTATCATTCTGACAAAAGCCTGTCATGCACATGAAACCTTTCAATGTGCATAACTCTTTCCTTCTTCTTCCGTACTGTACAGGATACAGGACCAGATTTTATATGCTCTTCGCACAGGTAATCTCTGTGAATGAGTCAAGCAACTTCTGACCTCTATTTGGGTAAGTTGGAATTGGAGCACCTTAAAAACAATGCACGTTCATAAAACTTCCATAATTATTCTAGTCCTGATTATTCATAATAAGCTAAAACTGTTGGTCAGGGAGAGAGTGAGGAGCAGGTAAAGATGAATGATGAACGGGTTGATTCTTGGCTCCCAGACATACAATTCATTAAGCTATGGTCTGAAGTAATGAAGAAATGGTAATTCATAGCTAAAATAAGCCATTGTTACACTGTTACATGATCATTCTCTTGCCAAAGCATAGAAGAAGGAAAAACTTCAGCTTAGTGATGTGCCTCCATCTTTCAGTGCTATCTGTGGCTACTTCTCAAGAATAATGTACAACTTGTCCCCTGCATAGGGCTGTTCTTGAGCCTATAATTATGCAAAATAACTTGATGCTAGGTCTAGAATTACAAAACCCACAACTCATGTTTTCTCCTAGGCTGTCCAGCAAGAGCTCCTAACCTAGATACCTAAAATTACATTGGCTATCATCAGACTTGAACTTTAAAAACTCAGCCTCCATAAAGTGAAGTCAGAGGCACATCTGTGATCATCAGCACAACACTGATGTGGGCTACATTATAAAATTATGCCAGTGCATATAAAATTATGCTCCAGTGTGAAACTGCCCATAGTTCCTTATTCTGGTAATATCAGTGTGCAATTTGTTGGACAGATTCTGTAATCCACAGATGAAGGCAGTTGTAGGTTTTGACTTTATCCAGCATTAACAGCCCTTAACAGCCTAGTTCAGCACAGACATAACAAATGGAAACGGCTTTAAATTATCCTTCCCCTGAGACGTAATTTCATAAGAGAACAAACCCTATATGCACAAAGAGAGATTTCCAATGTAAACATGTGGTGGAAGCTAAAAGCTTCGGTTAGATTTAGGGCAAAGCAAGGGATTAAATTTCAAAGTCACGCATTTCTTTCCAGTTCACAATATATATATTCTTTTCTGCTGACTTTTCTGCCCTTTGTGCCCAGAAGATCATGTCTACTAAAGAAATGACTTTTTAACTTTCTGAGACCTCAGTGAGCTTTGTCTCGTTTTTCCCCTTGCACAGCAACTCTGGCTGGGATTCAGAATCTACAGTTGTTATGATGAGTAAATCATAAGCAGGACCAGAGTCATTACCAGCATCTGTCTGTAAGCATTTTAAATTATCCTTTATATTTTCAAAAGATGGACTCTAGAATTTTGACCAACTTAATAGCTAATTAGAAATTCTTAAACTGTGAGGAATAAAGTAAGAGATAATGTGTAATAACTCCAGTATCAAAGATTCTTTGGGGTTTTTCCTTCTTAGGATTAATGTAGTATCAGCCCTTATTTTGTATCTGATAAGACGCCAAGCAGAGTCAGAAAGAAAAGTGCTTTACAGAGAGAAATCCAATGCTAGTGCTAGAAGAACCTGTGTTTATGAACACAATATTTTTACCCTCTGACTTCTTAGTCCTCTCACAAAAATACCTATGAAGACATTATAGTGCAATCATTACTAAGGTTTGACCTCATCACCTCTCGTAAAAACACAAGATCAGATTTACATCCAACAAAAAACTTCCAGTCACTTTGCACCAGTATTGACTTATTTCAAAACTGAAGTTTAGATCCTTAAAGGTTAGTCACTTTTGTTGGTTTGTCTTTTCTTCAAAGACACTGTTTTTAAACATTGCTAATATTCAGTGCTGAATCAGCAGTGTAAAAGAATACATTAATTATCTATTTGAAGATGATATGGTGGGTTTTGTGATTGGATACACTGAGTCTGTTACAATAGCAGAGAACAAAAAATCCTTCCATCATCTGAGGTCTACGGTTTCAGACAAATGTGTTTAAATTCGTATTTAAATACTCTCTGCAATAAACACATTTAAGGATATGAAATTAAACAAAAGGCAGGCAGGGGAAAAAAAAGGATGAAAATGGCAAATCCAGGAAGAAGAGAGGGGTGCTTATACAAGCTAATTTTTGTATGCAAGCTTTATGCACTGTAAAGTGGCAGCAGGGCTAACATTACCAACATTTACAATGCAACAGAGCAAAAGAGTACCATGCATGTACAAAAGATTAATTTTGTTACAGTGATAAAGGTTTGTATGGGATGCAGCTTTACATCTCATACTTGAACAGTTGTGTGCTGCTACACTAGTTTTGTCATTTGCCCTGATACTACACAGGCTAGTCAAAACAGACCTTAATCATACGTGAAGGATCCTTTAAAAGGTTTATTTTGATTGGTCTATCCTTTAATATTGTTTCTCTTTTAAAGAGCAGGCCTTATACAATAAGGGAAATGATCCACTGCGCTCATAGTCTTTAGTATATACAAGTCACTCCTTCAGCAACTTTTACCACATATAATTTACCACCAACCACAACCTTGATCTGTTACTGTGTTGTGTTTTAGAAGGACACTAGTCCTCACAATTAATCCATAAAAACAAATTTCAAAGTCATTATGCTTTTTGAGAACCATGACACATGGCCTAGGAAGTTTTTTTATGATCTCTATAGACAGTTTTATGCTTCAATGCTAGAATATCACAAGAGGCAAGACGTGAAGTGGATGATGTGTTCAGCTAAAGAAGAATTGGTAATGCCTGAAATTTCCAAGTTGCCAATATTTATATATGAAAAACTTTTTACCCATATTGTCTCAGAATTATGACAAGTGTCTCCATCTTCAGATTCTACCCTTGACAAATGCACCTGAAGCTACTGGTGACTAGCTTTTGGCTCTAAAGACCACTTTGGTGGCTTTTTTGTGGTTTTGCTAGGCCTTTTGTTGATGTTGCTGTTGTTTTAAATAAATGAATGGTTGCAGACTAGTCTGCAATTTCCCAAAGTATTTCACTTTTAGATGAAAAAAGATTTGATAATCATAACAACTCCAAAGAAAAACATAAAAGGAATGACCATTCATCCAAGTTGCCCCAATAGATCAATTGCAAAAGACTTCTGGGTGTGTGGTTATCAATTAACCTATCTCCATGTACACACAGATGCACAGGCACATAGATACATATCTCTTCTATTATATTCTAAAGTAGTTTTGTGTTTATTTAGGAGAGGTTGGTGGAATGTGAAAGTCACAGCTGGTTCAGACACTCATCTCCTGAAGAATATATATTCTGAAAGGAAATTGCACATTAGAATTTGATACTCCTGTGTTTTGAAGAAGCCTAGCTTGAGCAAGCATGGAAATGAGATTTAAAATGTTTTTAAATCAGCTGAAGCAGCTAAGTGCAAGTGCTTTATAATGTAAGATGAGAATTTCCTTTAGTTTTACTAAATAACTTCCCTGTTCTTTTTTTTTTTTTTTTTCATTCTTTGACTGCCCAGAACAACAAAAAAATCGTATTTGGAGAAACTATCTCTACTAAGCATGTTCTCTCAAAGTATATTAATATAGCATTCTGTGCTGCATGGCTTTGTCCTCTGCAACTTCACCTCCTTGACTTCCTGAAAAGAACCCTCAGGACAAGGACAATGATGAATTTCTAAATGGAATTGTTTACAGCATGATCAGGTACAAACAAAGGTGAAATATAATAGAACTGGACAGCACTTGCATTGCAATCTGTAACACAGTCAAGCAAGCAACTGAACATTTTAAACTGTCCTTACAGACACAGAGACCACCGCACGCCTTGGGAAATAATTCAGCAATTTCAGTAATAATTATGAAGATAAGCATGGAGTGCAGCAACCAAAGAGAACAAAAAGATCCATTATCCTTGAAGTTGGAACTCAGTCAAAAGGAAGTTGAAACCACCACTCACCATGAGATACTCAGAAGAGACAGTTATTTCTGAGGAAGTGAAGTTACACAAGAGTTCTGACAGATAACAGGAAGCCAATCAAAAAATCAGATGTTAATTCACAGTAAGACACAAGTGACAGCCTCTGTTTGCTGACTCTCCTGCCTTCTTGCCAGATGAAGCAAGAACATGCCATTTGCAAGAGAAATAACTTCTTTCTGAATGTACAAAAATTGCAAAGGAAGGTCACTTTAAATTCCATTTCCAAACACAGCAGGACTTGGGTATGTTGGGAAAGAAGTGTTGAGAAAGAAGTACCCAGTTCCTCTTGAGTGGACAGAGGAGAATTCCTTCATCTCTTTTCATTTGTGATCCTTCAACTCCTCCTACTGAGTAAGCTTGATCTGGCTTTTATTATGAAGTACTTATTAGGAAAAGAAGAACAACTTACAATACCATAAGGCCTGATAAATAAGAAACTTGCCTCCCCAAAAGAGAAATCTTCATTCACAGAACATTTTAAAGGTTACAATACTGCAGCTGGTATTTAATTTTGATTCAGAAAGTAAAAAAACACTCAAGCAGAAAGCTGTTCTTACACAAGTCAGAATGTATAAACCCTTGGGCAGAGACCATAAGGACTAAGCTGTGCTTTCTGAGTGAACTGGATGAAGCAGCTTCAAAAATTTCCACTCCCTTTTAGCACCTTCCTTTAGGTATCATGCCATTAATCCAAAACACATGAAATTTGGTAACTCAAAGGAAAGACAAATCCAGAGGGTCTCTCCTGTGATTTATGCTTGCCATCTTTTGATTTAGTGATTTCAGTGCTTCATTTGAAAAAGTTGCACTTCCGTAAATAGTCTTAGCAAAAGTTTTTATATGAGCCATAAACTGCCAAATGAGCTCCCGAGTACTTTTTTCAGCTAGCAAACCAGGATTCAAGGCTCATTCCTGTTGTTTTCAATGGTTCCATGGGAAAAACGTTCTATGTCCTAACATGACATAACATGAGAGAACATACAGATTTCTATTAGACACCTTCAAATTCCGTCAAATGTCTTCATTCAGAAACCAACTTAATGTTCTACTTTCAAGCAACCAGAGACAACTCCTAAATGGAGACTTCAAGGACTATGCTAATTTGTGAAATGTATCACAACACATTCATCTATAGGTGTAATCCAGAGTTTACCTGTTCTGAGAGAGGTTTGTGCTTCTGGGCTGTGTTCTTTGACTAGAAGGGCTTCTTCTAATCCTAAAGCTCTAACCTTAACTGGGAACCTACTGTCTTTTAAGGACATACTGCTCAAGTTGCTTCCACTCCTTTACCAGTTTACAGTGTAGTTACTCTGGAGCCACCTGAGAGAGCTTGGCCTACAAAGGCATTTCCACAAACCACCATTCCTGGCACCAACATGTCTTCAATCTATCCTCCGCCCATCACAACTGGATGTTACTTTACTATGTTAAAGACCAATTCCGTTTTTTCCCCCCGGAATATCACCTTCCAGGCTGCCAGCCCAGCCCTGGTGTTTCTAGGCTACAAGTTGACCATACTAGGGCACTAGGGACTCACACATAAGCAAGTATTTCAAGAGCCATGGCTACAACAGCTGTTTTCACCATCACTGCTTTTATTGTCAAGGTATTTACAGTCACAATCATTTCTGCAAAGGAGAAAAATCTGAAGTCTTCTATAGGGAAACCCAGACCATGCACTCTGTCCTCCTGCCCCTGTAATTGATCAGGTTCTTAAGACTAATGAGAGATGCTGGGCCATGCTCATTATTTACACAGTATCTACTGATGCATTTTAACATGGTTCTCTGATATGTAACTATAGAAAATAATAAAATCCCACTTTATATAAGTTTCTAATCTCATTAGGACCTCTTCCTGTACTGGATCATTGCTTTTCACACTAATGATCTAAATCTGCCTATACAGAAAACTATACAGAACCAGAGAGCAAAGGTAAACCCATTTAGTTATTGCTGTGAAAGTCACTGATGGCCTCAGCACAATTCAGAAATCCCACTCAGTTAGAGGCAGGTATTATTTTGGACTAATTTTTGATGCCTATAGATCACAAGTGAACAACTTTTATAATGATACTGACATCAATCAGCAATTTGAATACTCCACTTAAAAACAGGGCAGCAGTCACACCCGACCACACATCTTCCAAATCCGACCTGTAGTTTCCATCTGAGCCCTGTGCATCCAGCACACTGGCAAACATGCAGAGCTTCCTGAGCCATCCAGCGTCCCAGTGAATGATTGTTTGCTTTGTAAATATTACTGGCCACAGCTCAAAGGAGCTTTTCTATGCTTTTGATCTCCACTACAAACGCAAAGGACTGAGCAGCATGTGGCCAGGAAAAGCTGCATCCAGTGAGAGGCTATGAAAACTTCTGCCTGCAGAGTCAGTAAAAAGGAAGGTAAGCTCTTCCACAACAACTATTTACACAAGAATTCTGCTTTATATATTTGGAAACTGTAATTTGCACCCGTCCATCCATTCACAAAAACCCAGAAGTTCCTTGAGGGCAAAAGAATGCATGGTTTGTGCACCTCACCAAGCTTACATGTCATTGCATGCATAAACTAACAGTATACACACATGCTGTAAGTGAGCAGGAATAAGTTACTCCTTAGACATAATGCCCAGAAAACTGAAAAGAGTTTTCCATGAAAACTTCTAGAAAAACTTCTCGAACAACATATAAATATTGTTAGTGAAGCACAGAGTTATAAGCATGCACTTTACTTCATGCCTTAGGACGACTTCAGATCTTCATTTCTTTTACAGATGCATTTCTTTGCCAGGTTCTGACAAGGTTGTTCAGAAACCCAAGGATTACACTGCAAAAAAAGTTTTATGCCTTCATCTATAAAACATACCAAATGGACTGCATTTAGCTGGCCTTTCATTTTCCAGCCTCATTTTCCCTTACAGGAAAATCATAGCAGCACATATAGCCAGAAGAACTTTCCGTGAGCATCTATGCTGGTCTAAACCCCAAGAAGCTGGGTTAAAGACTTTTTCTATACAGATGTTCCATGTGGTCTTAAATATATCAATAACTAGCATATCAGCTTCTCAGGTGAGCTGCTCCAAAGTTGTCATCATACTGCTAGGAAGCTGGATCTTTCTAAGGCTGAAGTTTTCCCACTTTTTCCAGTCAGTGCACACTCTTACACATTTGCCCACACAAGCAAGATGACTGAACTGCCAAATAGCAATTCCAAGCATAAGTACCACTGTAATCCCACACTGTCACCAGAATCCTAAAGCCTTATATGGAAAAGACTTCTACAACATGGACTGGTTTTTGTGGTCTCCCACAGTATCTCTACATCCTCCTTAAATTCTGAGAATCAAAATTGAACACAAATTCCAGCAGAATTTTACCAGTCCTGGGTACAGAAATAAACAGCATTCCTCCTTTCTTCTTGGCAGTCCTGTTAAAGCATATCAGGATCCCATCAAGAGGCTCTTTGCCAGAGCTGATTAGAAAGACAGCTTCTGCTGAGGAAATTTCAACTACTTTCCCACCCCAGGATAATCTCTGGATCATGGTTTAAGGCTGTTTCTTATGTTGTATGCACAAATTTGCATTCTTTCCTCTGATTTACATTGCCTTTATTTGGCTATACTAGAACTACACAGAATGATGGTTAATCTTGAAAAAAGAGCTAAAAACCAGGCAAGGAGATAAATGGAATAACCCATTAAATCATAAACATGTCCCATAGAAGTTGCATGTAAGTATGCTGTGAGTCAAAAGGAAAGCCTTCTGTCCCATGGTCCATCTTGGAAATTGCCTGGAAAACCATCACAATTATGGAACAGATCTGGCACCATTCCACAGAGTGAAATTCACCACTGAAAATTAATCTTCAAAGTAGTTACTAGTTCCTGCTGGTATTTGGAAGGAAAGTGTCCCTTCATTCTAGTATCCCAGCATTCTTGTATACACTATTACTTCAAATAATTTGGACACTTTGGGGAATATGGACACCCATTTTATTGTTTTTAGTCATATGCATTTACAGTTGTCTTCGGTAAAGATCGAAACTTTCATTTCAGGGCAACAGATTGTATCTTGGAAGTGAAAACATAGTCAAGAGGAGTGTAACACATGGACTTACCCTGTCCACCTATGGTCCATCAGATATTTATCTGTAAAGCCCAAAGGTCAAAGGCCAAACTTTGAGAACTATGTTACATTATCTTTTATTTGTTTCCTTTTGCAACATTTGTAGCACAAGCATGAAAGTGTAAACAGCATGATGCTTTCTTATCAGTGACCTGTCTCCTCCAAGATTTATCCAGAGACCAGAAGCAGGTTCCACGGCATCGTCACTGACTAACTTCAGAGGTACTGGATTACCCTATCAGTAAGCCTGCTGGGAGAACAGTCTGAACAGAGAGCAACAGCCTTTGTTTACATACACATTTCTTCTTCACTAACAAGGAAATAACTCTAATATAAGTATCAAAATAGCTTGCTATAAACACACACTCAGGCACATATATATATATATATATATATATATATAGGTATATATATATAGGTATATATACATGTATCATACACAGGGCCTCAAGTCTAGAACTACAGGGAACCTGCTGGTGGAAACTCTTAGCAAGAAATAGTCAGAGTCTGTCTGTCAGTTTATGGCTGCAACTTCTCTAAGCATTTTGTGCCCAAGTGCATTAAAGCTCAAAAAACTGTGGTCTATTGACGGTAGTTACTCTGAGTCTCTGACTTACAGTTTTTACTGTTGGGTCATTAGTTTGGCCTAAGTCAAGAAACTGACTGGCTCTAGGAGAAATGCTTCACCTTTAGGTCACTGGTTTGCATCCAGTACAGGTCAGTAGCAGCTGAATGTCATAACCCCATCAGGCAGTGGTTTACAGTCTGATGCAAAACAAATTTGCCAACTTACTGGTTTCACTACATAGTGCAGGATCTACATCACCAATGACCTTCACAACAACTTTAGATATTGTTGTGGTTTGAGCCTG